>UESW01004200.1:94799-373753 GCA_900491605.1 Calamus simplicifolius
ATGTTATTATTTATGCTCTTCTAATGTGATAAAAAGGTTTCCTTGAATAGTTTATTCTTCCTTATATCATTAAAGTATGTGACTTTAATAGTAAAACTATAAGGTGATAAGAATACTATTCTAAATTGTCCCTAATCATTCATTATATGGAACAATAATGAAGTAAGATTAGTATGTTGGTTGATTGATGATCACGTTTTACTGGTCATGGATATGAGATATCAAGTCAACACATAGATACATGTAAGAGTACATTGTATTGGATCGACCCACCATGAGAATATCATATGGATTCTATTATGAATATTTCTCTTCATGATGTTATTATTTTAGTCCTTTGACCTGATGACACCATAGATTCCTACATAGTGAATTTCATGTTTTGACACGCTCTTCATCATGTTTAACCAGATGATCATAAGACTGTGATTGGATATGAAATAAACTACGTTGAGGGATATGAGTGTTCGTGAAGGAATTTATCCCTCTCATTAAGTTGAGAGAGATATTTTGTGCCCTCTTGAAGAGTGAGAATGAGAAAAGTACATGGCCATGCCCAAATGAATTGATAAGAAGTTATCAGTAACATTTGGTTTATTCAGTCAAACTCTAGAATCAAGAACAACTTGTGATTAAACAATCTATGAGAGATGTGATCTATGCCTCATACTTGATCACTAAATATCGTGTGACAAAGGGACTAGATAATTGACATCTACTAGGTAAAGTCGGATCGACGATCTTCACTCAATTTGGGTAGACATAACGTCTTGTTAGAGACCAATTATGTCTTGTAGGCCCGAAAGGGTTTTAGTCCTACTGCCAATATTGCATGAACCTACAGGGTCGCACACAAGGAATGACGTATGGGTTATGGGTTTAATTTGTATAAACCCAGTGGAAATAAATAATAATCTTCACTATTGTGTCCTTTTGGATTCCGAAACTCTTAACATTAGATGTGCAGAGAATGAGAAGACATGTCTTTTTGGATTCCAAAATTAAGAGTTCTATTAATGAGAATATTCTATTTTGAATAGGATATTATCATTATAAATGGACGTTGTTGCTCTCATCTAGATGCGACGACACTTGCCGTCAACATGAGATGCGCAGAGAAACACTGCGCACCATAAAAACAAGAGTTTTAGTAAGATTATTTCTGATCTAATCTAGAAGAGTTCTAGAGAGTGCTAGCACACCGAGTCCCATTGCGAAGTGTCATTCGTGTGGATATCATAGAGGGAGTTGTGGTTTCGCAGCGCCTAAAGACCTATCTCATCAAAAAATAATTTTATTCACATAAGGTACGATTCTCATTCCTAATCAATTTAATTGAACCATATGGATCCTTCTGGGGATTTAGGTTATTTTTTGCTGCATATTTTTGGCATTAGACCCCTAAATACCCATTAACAGCACCCTCTGCATGTGGACTGTCTTGCAGTTCCACCCCAAGGTGGCGAGATCGACGTCCGAATCATGAGCCAGAAGCGCACTCAGAGTCAAAGAACAGATTTCCACAGCAACAAATTGGTGCTAGAGGAAGGGCCTCAAGTCCCATAAACTTGTGATCCAGAAGACAAGGCTCAAGAGCCAAAGGAAGCATCCTCTGATGGCCAATCGAAGGAGAGCTACTTCTGAAGCCCGGGACCAGGTCACCTCCCAAAGACCTGATCCGATGGGCAACGTGGTGCCACCGCCACCACCGGTTGAGACTCCATCGCCACCAGCGGCCCCAGTGACCCAGGACCAGTTTGCCACACTGGTCCAGCAGGTCCAAGCTGACCTATTTGATTCAGGGACGCTATGAAGCTCCCCGTCCAGCTGCTCCTGCTCTGCATCTTCCTGAGGAGGCCACGGCCCCCATTCTCCCAGCGGTATCTTCTTCCGGTCCGCATAGGGTTGCGGACCCCCCTCGTCGTCCTATGGGACCTGGGCCAGCCCCGCAAGGGGTCTACGGCAAGGATCTCCCTAGATCTCGATGGGCCCGATCCCTCTCTTCGGTGTTCTCTCGCCACGACTCGACACCGTCTCCACATTCTCCTTGCCCAGCCCCTTCTGCTGGGCCCGAAAAGGAGATCCGCCGATAGATCCGGGAGATGCGCCAGGAGTTGGACGCTGCCAAGCAGTCCATCCGCTTCAACATAAGACGGAGCATGGCATGCCCTTCTCCAAGAAGATCATGGAGGAAGTGATTCCTCCCATGTCAAGCTGCCCGCCATCGAGCCCTATCATGGATCCTCCGATCCCGATGACCACCTCAGTAGCTTTCGATTGATCATGATGTTCCATGGGGCATCAGATGCGATTCTCTGCCGTGCCTTCCCCTCCACCCTTAGAGGGTCCGCTTGAACCTGGTTTAACGCCTTAAAATCAAGTTCCGTTGATTTGTTCGATGAGCTAAGCCATCTCTTCATCAGCTAGTTTGTCAGCAGCCGCCATCACCGACGGAGATCTGATTCCCTCTCTGAGGTCAAGCAGAGAGAAGGGAATCCTTGAAGAACTATCTCGGTCGTTTTAACACGGCCATGCTGGAAGTAGATCACCTTAACCATAAGGTGGCCATGTTCGCCCTAGCAGGTGGAGTGTTAAAGGACAGTGACTTCTACCTAGTGTTGGAGGTCAGTTACCCTCCAAACCTCTCCGACATGATGGCTCTGGCAGACAAGTATGCTAGAGTCGAGGAATCGCGGAGGATTGCCCGCGCCGAGCTAGCAAGGAAGAAGGAGTCCAAGGGCTCGGATAAATACCGACCTATCCGCTAGCTGAGCCCACCTCGCCGCCAAAGGTTCCTCCGCCGCCACCGAGGAACCGCACTTGGAGCCGGCCTAGGAGGTTCGACCGGGATACCCAGAACTTATGAGTGGACGAACTTCACCACATCCTATGGGCCTACCGCACCACCCAGAGAGTTTCCACAGGCGAGACCCCATTCCGAATGGCCTTTGGCGCAGAAGCTGTCATCCCCGTGGAGATAGGACCCCCCTATCCGCGGATGCTATCACGCCTCCAGAGTCAAAGGAAGATCTTTCTCGCCCAGCGATCTTGTCCTCCGGAAAGCATCCGTCTCCAAACCACTATAGCAAGGAAAGCTGTCTCCGAACTGGAAAGGCCCCTATCAAGTGGCGGAAGTCATCGGACCTGGCACCTACAAACTCCAGGATTTGAACGGGAAATCAATCCCCCGGATGTGGAGTTCGGACAATCTCCGTATATGCCATCAGTAGGGTACGCTCTCTATAGACTTGCCCCATTTACAGCTTTGGCATCTTGTTTCAATTATATGCGGCACGACCGCTACAATCGTTTTTCCAAAAAAGTTGTAATAGAAAACAGATGCTACTTACGCATCCATTCTCGGCTACAACCGAGTAATATACTTTTTTGAAGGCTCGGCAACAACCGAGTAATAAATTTCTTGAAGGCTCGGCTACAATCGAGTAACGGTCTCCGTACCTTGGCAGCGCCAAGTAAAATATAATCTTGAAGGCTCGGCTACAACCGAGTAATGGTATCAGTACCTTGGCAGCGCGAAGTAAAATATAATCTTGAAGGCTCGGCTACAACCGAGTAACGATCTCCGTACCTTGGCAGTGCCAAGTAAAATATAATCTTGAAGGCTTGGCTACAATCGAGTAACGGTCTTCGTACCTTGACAGCACCAAGTAAAATATAATCTTGAAGGCTCGGCTACAACCAAGTAATATATTTTTTTGAAGGCTCGACAACAACCAAGTAATAAATTTCTTGAAGACTCGACAACAACCGAGTAATATATTTTTTTGAAGGCTCGGCAACAACCGAGTAATAAATTTTCAAAAACTCGGCAACAACCGAGTAATATATTTCTGAAGGCTCGGCAACAACCGAGTAATAAATTTCCAAAGCCTTGGCTACAGCCGAGTGATATAATTCTAAGGCCTCGGCCAAAGACCGAGTGATATATTTCCAAAGCCTCGGCCAATCCGAGTGATACAGCACTAAAGCTTCGTCCCAGCCGGATAATTTTTTGGACACTCTAGCGTAACTAAAGCGCCTTATTTTACTTCAGCAAGAGGGTGGCCCAGGCCTTTCTCTAACCTACACAAAGATAATACTTCCTCCACAGAGGATCAAATGATATGTCCCCCAAATAAGATTGCTCCAGAATTCTACTCCCTACATCCGAAATTACACTTCGGACTAGGGAGTGGGGGGCATGTGATGAGGGGTAAAATTGTCATTACATTTGATGGGGCCAGTTGACTCCATGGGCAATAAAGACAATAATTTTTGGACGGCCTCCTCTCAAGATGGCAATTTCAGACGATTTTTCTAGGCGGAAAGCCTCGGCCAACTTTAACATACCTCGGCCAGCTTCAGCCTCGGCCAACATACCTCGGCCAGCTTCATACCTCAGCCAGCTTCAGCCTCGGCCAACATACCTCGGCCAGCTTCATACCTCAGCCAGCTCAGCCTCAGCCAACATACCTCGGCCAGCTTCATACCCTTTAGCCTTGGCCAATATACCTCGGCCTCCGCAACCACGCTATGTCTTTGGCATCAAGGCATTTATGGCCTCATAAAGGCCACGTGCATCCACATGCTTTAAGGCATTGAATGCCTTATTTCCTTCGATGCATTGCATTTATGGCTACCACGTTGGCCCCTTGTGCCCGATGACCAAACCACATCGTTCAAAATACTTCTCCGGAATCCGGCACGTAAGAATTCAAATCTAACTATAATTGAATAAGATTCCAGCGGCGAATCATGCCCAGAGATGGCTTAGGACCCGCGAGAGTGGCCTAGGTATGTGATCATTAAACTCATGGCATCAACTAGCTCTCTCAGCCGTCGATCCTCTAACTGACAAGATACAGATCCCGCTAGCTCCATAACAAACTTGATTCGAATCCTAACATTTTCGGACCTCATCCAGAGCACGTCCAAGGAATCAGGTGATCGCCTATAAATACCATCACCATCAAGCCTGTCAGGTACGACCATTCTATGCCCATTTTTTACACAGTTCTTGCACTGGCTCTTATTCTCCATTGAAGCTCCCCCCTGAGCTCGAAGCTCTGGCCAAAAAAGGGGAACTCCTTTGTGAGAGTCTTCTCCACACATCTGCTTGCTGTGAATCTCCACTGACTTGGGCGTCGGAGGGTCCTCCGCATAGGGTAACCCCCACAGCATCCTCTGCGCATGGACTGTCTTGCAGGTTTCACCCCGAGACGGTAAGATCGGCGTTCGGATCATGAGCTAGAAGCGCATCCAGAGTCGGAGAACGGATTTCCGCAGCAACATCAATAAACAAAAAACAATAGCAAGACCTTAATTTCAAATTGGTCAAAGTTGGCTATAATAATTATATTTTTCTTCATTTTACTCAATTTAATGAATATAAACTTCTTTTGATGATCATACCTCTTCCTAGCAACTAGATTTTGGGTTCAAAAATAATTTTAAAGAATGGTTAAATCTTTATGATAATGAGTAGAAACTTTGCTTGATGGCCATACCCTCTTCTTAACAAGGAGATTTTGGGTTCAAAACTTGAGCCATGCACTCCAAGTACTCAGACTTGGCCAATGAAATATAGAAGGATCTCCCTTCCTTTCTCTTTTATAAAAAATCAACTCCGAATAGAATTTTATCAGAATAAAAATTAAGTACAAGACTTGAAATAAACCTTGTGCCTAATGTTTTAGAAAATATGTATAAGCAAAACTATTAATATTGGGAAGTAAACTTTCTAGGAGCAAGATGTTGATGTGGTAAGGTACTTGGAGGGTATGTTTTTTTCTCCAAAAAAAAAAAAAAAAACCATACCATTCTAAAATTTATTTAAAAAAATATAGTTTGAATACAATAGAAATATGGTGAAATATACTTTTGATCTTCCAACTTTCATACACAATCATTCCGTTCTTCAAATATTTAGTTATTACAGTTTTAGCCTTTCATATATTAAAAATATTATATTTCTAATGTTTCGCTATATAAGATCAATTAAATTTAATGAAACATTTAGCCTGTAATAAGGAGAAAGCCTTTATGTGTTATATTAGCTATTTCATAAATTTTAATAGATCTTATATGATGAAATGCCAAGGATATAATATTTTTAAAACATAGGAGACTAAACTATGATGATTAAAAGTTTGGGGACAATAAATTTTAAAGGAAAGTTTGAGGAACAAAAGTATATTTTAGCCTAGATGTAATTGGTGATGTAAATAATCCCCATTTTACTAAGTGCGTTTGGTTCATTAAATGTAAAATTACATTCTCATATCAAATTACCAGGCATATGATTTATGGAATTTAAATGCTTGGGCATATATGATACCCATATTTAGTTCATACAATAATCTAACCATAAATTATTAGGTATATCATATTGACATATATGACAAGATATCTTACTAGAAATTCAAATAGAAACATGTTAAAATTTTAAAAATACCCCTATTTTCTAATTTGAAAAGAAACTAAAGTAGAGAAATGTTTTCGTGTATAATAATTATATATTATAGAAATTATATATAAATTAATTATATTAATTTATACAATACAATTTAATTATTATAATTATATTCTATAAAAAATATATACTATTATATTTAATATAAAATAATTATTTAAAAATAGATCATAAAATTTAATATTTTTAGTATAATATATGATATGGCTGATCATGCCCAAAGGTGGTGGAGTAAAATTCTGCACGGTTCTCGAAGCCAAGTAATAATTTGGCAGCTAGTCCCTGCCTCGGCCTCGAACTTCATCTCGGCCTTAGCCTCGGTCATGGACCTCATTTCAACTTCGACGTTGGCCTCGAGCCCAGCCTCGGCCTCGGTCCCGAGCTTAGTATCGGCCTCGGCCTAGACATGCCCTCAGCCTCTAGCCTTAGCCGCTAAATCAACCCCGAATATGGTTCCCAACAACCTAGCAAGCGCCCAGGGCTGCCAAGTCACCCACTAACCCACTCTTTTTAAGACTAGGGACTGTTACCGACGCATGTCTAAAAGCAACGCGCCCATCAATTACTCGTGGCATCGCTTTTGATAAACAACGTGATTCAACGTTTGACCGCGAAGGGTAAAAGGGACCTCCGAACAAATATAAAAACCTTCACTCACAACGAGGAAGGGGATCGAACTCTCATACTGACTCATACCCAATACCGTTCTTCAAACCACTAATTAGAGCGTTGGAGGTCCCCGTCGAAACCACAGGTCTAGAAGACCGGGACTTTGTTGCAGGTTTTCGTCTAAGGCGGCTCTGACAACTCCTAAAAGATCTCCGAAGCTCTCTTCTTACTCGATGCTCTCGGAAAATGATCTGGCGGTAACAATATACAATATTATTATAATTAAATAATTATAACTATTTAGTACAACCAAACATTACAAAAATATTTTTATGAATAATATTAATAATACTATATATAATATAATAATTAATATAACAATATAATAAATAACTATATATTTACCACTATAATAAAAAAATATTAATATATTTAGTAATATTATATTATATATATTACATTACATAATATTAAATATTATTAATAATTATATAAATATAATTATATCGAAATAATTAATTACTGCATATAATGTAGATATAATAATTTTCTCTTTTTTACATTAACACGTAATAAAAAAATTAATATAATGTATGATATTACAATTGAAATTATTTATGTAGAAAATGAGCTCTTCTAGTTCCATCCCCATTAAGGAATAAGGATGTTTTGTTTCAATAAGTATTTATATATATATATATATATATATATATATATATATATATATATAAACAGTAAGATAAAAATTCTCATCCGGTGGCAATATAAGATTCCTAAATCCTAACCTTCTGGCAGGAAAGATTGCGTGGTAATCGGATTTCAAATCACTCCTGATAAAAATTATCATCTGCTGGCAATATAAGATTTTGAGATTGCTATCCTTCCAGCAGGAAAGATTGCGCGATAAAACTTTCTTAAGCATGCGAAATCTAACGTGTCAAAAGATCATTGGCACCTTCAAACGTTCCGCGAGCCACGCGGATCCTGATTCGGAGTTAGGGCTCTTTTGGATGGGTATTTCAGGCGAAAAAAAAACTCCTGCCGAATCGTATCCCCTCGGTGTTTCAATGGGGATGAAGTTCCCAATGTAACAACCAATCCCATCTTACCTCAACCCCATCCGAGAGCTATCGAAACAGGCCTTCCATGGTGAAAGGGGGTTCATTGGAGAGATCGCGAGAGTCCTTTGTCAGGAATAAAACCGCTTCGTGTCGACGCACCGTTGCGACGCTAGGTTTCCGGCCGTGAAACCCCATAAGCCTTCTCTCCTGGGCATTTGGTCGACCATTGGCGGGGGGAAAGAGGGGATGGGGAGCGTCGGGAAGAGGAAGGGGAGCTTTCGTCATGGGATCATGGATTTACGGCAGCGGGAGGTCGGGGACATCAACCCGAGAACCTTCGCCCATCGCGTCGGGGCCTCCGAGGTTAAATCCCAACTTTACTTTTTCTTTTTTTTTTTTTATATTCATCTTCTTATTTCTTTGATGGTTGTTTTGGCGGTTTAGTTAGGGTTAGTCTCGACGTGAGATTTTGCTGTGCTTTTTTTTTTTTTTTTCCCGTAAATTGGATTTTGCTACGAATTAGACAGTCAAAAGATCCATCTTTGTCCTAGAGGACGAGTATCAACTAGAATTTAGCACAGAAGAAAAGGAAATCATCATTGTGGAATTTGAAAGAAAATTATAACGAAGCTGCTAAATTTTTGTCTGCAATGCTTCTTGTTGATCGTAATGTTGTCAGTTAGAAGTTAGTGAGTCTCTTCAACCTGACCTAAACCTAAACTAAGATGATTGCCATAGCTTTTGACCATAAAAAAATTCATAGAATGTCAATGCATCATTCAACTTAAAACTTGAAAAAAGATTGGTTTTAAGAAATTAGAATTCTTATGATTTTTAGATGGACACGTTCAGGTATTACATATATTAAAAGTTACAGGATGAAAAATTCGGGACATACATCTACATGCCTGGATATGCACATGGATACATATTTACTATTTCTGCTTTCTGAAACTTGCTTGCGTAAATGTATAATAATACATATGTTCATGAACACACACAGATCACAATCATTGATGATCCAAATGGAATGATGATCTAAATGGAGGTGGTGTGACCAGTAGGGTGGTAGAACATAAAACTTAAAGGGACATTTAATATGGGGTGATCCATGCGATCATCACGTTTAGTTGCACCTTAGTGAACTTATGTAATAGTAAATTCAAATCGCCTTCACATATAGAATCACCATCCAACCCAGTGATTTTGATTTATTTTTAAGGATAGGTATCCAAAATTGCCCTATGACAGTAATCTTAGGATCAGATTTGAGGACTAGAATGCCACTCATCTATAAAAAAAGATTTCCAACACAAAAAAAGAAAAATCTTCATATTTCATCATATATATAATTTTTTATCATTTTTGTTATAATATATTTTCTCATTGTTAATCTACAATTTTTGTTAATCATGTATCGTGTTACAATATTATTTTCATATTAATATATATAGCAAAAATATAATATGTGTACTATAATATTAGAATTTAATCTAAATATTATAATAAATAATATAAAATAATGATAAAGTATCACAGTAGTTGAAAAACTTATCAAGTGTAGCTTTAGTATTATTTGTTTAATAATCTTAGATTTTTATGGCATACTAAATACTACCAAACATTTCTCATTTTCTGAACAGTATCAAGATCTTTATTAGGGGGAATCAAACGTTTATTTTTAGTGCTAAGATTATACTCCTTCAAGATTAGATGTAACATCCATGTTTAACTTGAAAGTTGAAAACATTATTCAGATTTGTCACTGTTGAGCCATATTTACTCATGGGAAAAGGAAAAATGGCCCTAAAATGACCTTACGTACTACCATACATGGAGAATTGGCCCCTAAGTGAAACTAAATGTTGATATAGTGAATAATAGACATAGTATCGATAGCCATGTTTGATCCCACAAAATTGGACTGAAATCAGTCACTCCTGGCTGGAATCAGCCAAATTTGTGTTTCAGGGGTCAATTTCAGCTTGGTTCGGGCCGAAATAAATTTGTTTCAGCTGAAACTTCAACCTTGCAATTACCACAACCTTAGCTCAAAGTCCCTAAGTAATTAAACACACTGTAAGTTAATTCAAAACCCATAACCACAACAAAAGACCAAACATAAAGGAAAATTTTCTGATCTAAACCTAAAACCATCACCCAGTCCTGACCTGATTAAACTTTATTGTCCAAACAGCTTAAAAAGTGGCATTGATATCTGACTGGTCAAGTACATTTAATAGAAACTAAACAAAGTCAAAACACATTCATGGTGTGATTAGCAAAGCTACTTTAGAAACTGATATATAGCCCAAAATGTCAGCACAACCAAAACAGCTAAGTAGGCCAGCCTATAGTTGACAGCCTTGCAAGCCACCATGTAAACCACCTATAGCAGTATAGCTACCCTTCTGGTCACCTTATGCCCACCCAAAAGCCATTCCATGGTCACCATGAAAGCTTATTGGTCACCTTGTGTCTACACCCAAAAGCCATGCCATGGCCATCTTAAAAGCCACCATGTTTAATTACTCTAAATTTTACAGTCCACCAAACCGATGATGGCCATATATACTTTTCATTCTGATAAAGAAAGGGGAGGAAGGGAACACTTGTGAGAATCCTTATGAGAGTAGCAGATAAAGAAGAAGAGAGAAATCCAAGTTTTAGTTACATATTTTTTTTATGGGAAAAAAAAAATCAAAGATTTCAAAACTCTAGTCAAATCTTAACTATTATTCCCAGCTCCAAACTTAACACCTTATTCACTTCTCTCTAGCTCCACCTTTTAGCTTCAATCTCCTTTTATCACCTCCAAAATTAAAACCTCAGTCACCTTTCTTCACCTCCATAATCCAGAGCATTCATTTGTGCCTAGAGCTAAATCTAGTCTCCATAAATAGTTCCTTTTGAAATTTACACCATTATCCACCAACCTGTAAGTCTCTTCCAAGTTTTAAATCTGTGCCCCTGAACCATGAACTAAAACTTTCAGTGTTCTGGCCAATCAACTCATGACTCCACTTCCTACGAAACCTAAAATCTAATAATTTCAAGTATGTTATATGGAGATGGAAGGACTAAAAATGATGAATGTAATGCTCAGCTCCAGCACCTGCCTCCACAGTGATTCCTTCCTATCTTCTTGCATCATTGGGTTTGGAGCTGCATTTCACCCCTTGGTACCCCAACTAAGAGGGAAGGATGCTTTATATGATCATGTTTGATGTAGTGCTTAGGAGATAGTAAACTTGCTACCTAGCAAGGGTTTAGAATGATCTTGTGGTGATTAAGATTTTCTTTGCCTCAACCTCAGCAATTTATGTGTCTTGTGGATGAAATCTTGGAATGTTTGGACATTAACATATTGAATTCTCACCATTCCTACATAGAAAAAAATATCAATTTTGAGTCTCCCTTATATTGTTTGCTTTGATTAGGATAACACAATATTTTAGATAGCCATGTTTTCTCCCTGTAAATTCAATTCTGGAACTAATCAAATCCTTGGAAAGGTTGACCAGTGCAATTGTGTGATAAACTCATACTTTTCTGGTCATCTTGTACCCATAGTGATTACTGCTTCCTGTGAACTATATTGAAATTACAGTGAAAAAGGAATTATCCTGTCATGAGTCTTAACTTGTATAGTTGTATGAACTTGTTTTCTAAAAGATGAGAAGACTTCTCCAGTTACCAAATTCCAGTCCTTTTAAATACATTCTAGAAGAATGTTTGAGAAAGCAATTGCTTTTACTGGATCCTCAAATGAATTAATTTTTGAATGATGTGACAAGTATGAAGTTTCCTGTAACTTTTCCACCTCTCCGAAGTTGCATCCTAATGATTCTTGGACTTTTCTATAAAAGTCAGACAAACTGCTACAGCAGTAAAAGGATATTTTGTTTGAGGACTAGCCTTTCTTCTATGGTCAAGTTGGCATTGTCTAGAAAGCTCCAAGTTGCATTAACAAATTAGGTGTACAATTTGGATCGACCTATTAGGTCCTTACATCCTAATGCTGCATATTATTTTGCACAAGTAGGTTTCCTTTTTTCTTTTCTTGTAATCCACTTCTAATTCTTATTTTTGCTTCACATTCTTAATAAAGTAGCTATGCATTTGATGAACCATTACCAATGCAAATTTGGTGGAAGTAATCCATATAATCATTAAAAGCTTGAGTTGCATTACCATGTATATGCTCCCAAAAAAATAATTTTGCTGAAATTTCATTTTGTTTGAACTTCAAACTTCAAACTACATTTGCTACGTTGGAATTCTACGATTGCATTGTGCCCATTGTTTCCTAGAATCGCATTGTCCAGCCAACTTTATTTAGTCTTTTTTTATTCTTGAGCAGGATCTTATTCTGCGTTTGAAAATCCTCAAAAGGCTAGACAGGCATCGGGGTTGTGTCAATGCAATAAGCTTTAATACAGATGGGAACATTCTGGTGTCAGGATCTGATGATAGAATGGTAATGCTGTGGGATTGGGAGGCTGGGCTGGTTAAACTGTCATTCCACTCAGGCCACGTTAACAATGTTTTCCAAGCACGTTTCATGCCTTATACTGATGATAAAACAATTGTGACATGTGCTGCAGATGGGGAGGTAAATGTTGTTTCTTATCTGTCACTTCATTTATTCTGCTGCTTTCTCTTTAATGTTTTGTTTTGTTTGATAAGAATGACCTATTATTTTAGTTCATGCCCCCAGGTAAGACATGCCCAATTAGGGGAAGGTGGAAAGGTAGCTACAATGCTGCTGGCACAGCATGAGGGCCGGGTTCATAAGATGGCTATTGAGCCTGGAAGTCCTTATATATTTTATAGCTGTGGTGAAGATGGCCTAGTTCGGCACGTGAGTTTTTGATTCATCTATTCTAGTTGCAAGTTTACATCTATCTGCTGCTTTACGTTATCCTGACACAGTCCCCTATCTTGCAGTTTGATCTGAGAACAAAATGTTCCACAAGGTTTTTTGTCTGCAGATCTTTTCAAGAAAAATCAGCTTACATGCCAATAGAGCTACATGCCATTGCAATAGATCCAAAAAACCCAATCTCTTGGCAATTGCGGGACATGATGAATATGCTCGAGTTTATGACATCCGCAAGTATGAATGGGATGGGTCAACCAATTGCTTCCATCCCACTGATTGCTTCTGCCCTTCACATCTAATTGGTGAAGATGTTGAATTTGGAATAACGGGTTTGGCTTTCTCAGACTCTAGTGAGCTACTAGTCTCATACAATGATGAGCACATCTATCTCTTTTCAAGGGATCAAGGACTAGGCCCCAATCCAATTCCTGCATCACCTGCTTGTGCAATGGATAGAGATTCCACCGATGGGTCTAACTTAGTTCCATCATCTCCATCTACTACCGATTCAACTTCAAGGTTTGGACCTATGGTCTATAAGGGACATATAAACAGAAAGACGATCAAGGGCGTGGGCTTCTTTGGTCCCAGTTGTGAGTATGTTGTTAGTGGATCAGATTGTGGTCGCATATTTATTTGGAGGAAGAAAGATGGGGAGTTATTGCGTGTGATGAAAGGAGATGAACAAGTTGTCAATTGTATCGAACCACATCCTTTTGCCACCACAATTGCGAGCAGTGGCATTGAGAACAGCGTCAAGATTTGGACTCCCAGTGCAATGGAGCCAGCTCCACCAGTAAATTTGGAGGAGGTACATCCACAACTTTGCCTTCCGCTCCTTGTTCTCCCATTATTACCAGCACGGTCTTATACTCAGTTTCTAGGTGCAGTTTCATGAGATTGTAGTGAAAAAGGGATCAAACTAGCACAAAACCTCATTAATATTATGTTTGGTTTAGTTTCCAAGTTTTTTGTCATATTAAAATTTAACTTGTTTACAATTTATCTTCTCTTATACTATCCCAAGTTAGACTGCACCAAATTTCTGACAATAACATGAAAAACTAGTTTTGATTGTGATGCATGTAGAACCAAACAGCAGAGTTCTTAACTTTTCTACTGTTATCTGTTTTGTGGGAAGGTTCTGATGGCTGACTGCCTCACAAGTGCCTCTGATTTTGACTATGATGATGACAATGATTTTGATGAGGATGATGATACTGATTCCAATGATGACGACGACGATGATGACATGGATGACTATGATGACGATGACATGGATGATGATGACGACGACGATGATGGCTGTAGTGATGGCTGTGATGATGGTGTTGATGGTACTGCATCTTCCACTAGGAATTCCAGCAAAAGAAAAGAGGGGGCTTTCCCAATATATCTTCCCCTTTGATTTGATGCCTCAGATTTGCAAAGGCAGCGATCCAGTTCAAGCCAGAGTTGGCTGCATCTTATAATGAACCATATAAGCAGTGATGATTCCTCAGAGCACTCAGAAGATACCTATCCTCGGTAATTGTATAGTCAGCTAAGTTGTGTTGCTTCCAGCGAGAACTGTACAATACAAATACACACTCCTGAATAAACTATGCTAGTTTTGTGTTTTTGATGAGCAAAGATATTGATTTTTTTTTCTGAATTATGTTATTTATGATGAACTTTTGCTACTTCTGGATGCTGCTACTGTTTTATATTTTGTGCGTTGATACAAATATCAATCCTATTCTGAATATCAATCCAATTCTTTTTCTTTTTTGGCCTTGTAATTGTGGGATAAGACTTTGCTTATGAAGGTCTAGAAGTTAAATGAGATAACAGTTGTTAATACAAAGACAGTAATTTTGATTTCATGTACTAACGAAGTTCTCTACGCTATGTGGCATCAGAGGAATAGATATTGGCGTTAACTTATGGGAGGTGTTGTCAAATGCAAGGCAGTTGAGTAAGTGAATGTGTCTCAAAGCATTTTACCACGAAGATCATCAGATATATCTATTCATGCTTTATATGGAGGCGCTAATTTTTGGCAAGTGATAACCAAGAACGGTTTTGTTTGTCGTCTTCTGCGCTACCATAAAATGCAGTCTGATATCCTTGCCTCCCATGTATGAGGTTTTGCCGACAACAATCAAGCTATAAGCACGAGTAGTGCCAAGGCAATTTAATGGCTTCTTCAGTTTGTAATTGTCTAGCCTTCCATATCACCTGTAAATCACCAATAGACTCGTGCAGTCTGCTTTGAAACATGTCAATTTTTAAGTTCTTTTGATGATTTCTTTATGATTTTTTTAGTTGCTTTGAGGAAGGTCATGGGAAAAAAACTGATAGCAAATTGAAAACATTTTCCAAACTATTCAGATCATGGGAAATTAGAGAGATATAGCAGTAAGTTTACCAAATTTGAAAGTACTTTGTCCTGTTTTGGTCCACAACCTTCTCGTTTTCTTCTGAGAATTTACAGGCTAATACAATCAACTAGTCTTACCAAATTTGAAAGTACTCTATGGGCATTGTGCAAGAGAAAATCGCCTACTTAGATTGGGATTGCTGCTAGTACCCATTGTTTTGTTCCTATTATAGTGTCTTGCTTTCTATTCTCACCAGTCAGCAATAATACAAAAATTTCTCCCTGGAGCTTGAATTCCAAGAGAAACAACCATCCCATTTAATGTTTTATGGTTGAATTTGGAGGCTTTGTGCTGCAATCCGACACCCAAATGCCGGGCTGCGGTTCTACTCCAGGATTCCACCGAGTTCTCAAAAGGGACTCCTTTTACTATTCTCGCCTCTTGCAATCTTATTCCAGCCCGAGATCCCTCGCCCGAATCCACGCCCAAATCATCACTACGGGCCACGGCCGCAACCCCTTCCTAGCCTCCAAGCTCGTATCCCTGTACGCAGATCTCGGCGCAGGAGGCATCGACGACGCGCGCCGGGTGTTCGACCGTGCGCCACAACGGGACGTTCTACTGTGGAACGTAATGATCCGGAGCTACGCCAATTCCGGCCCTCAGACTGAAGCCATTGTCCTCTATTGTCACCTTCGGCGGAGCTCCGTCCGACCGAATTGCTACACCTATCCCTTCGTGGTCAAGGCTTGCGCAGCGCTGGGAGACGAGAACAAGGGCCGTGCTGTTCACGCCGACGCGGTGAGAGCTGGGCTCGACTCGGATCTCTTCGTCAGCAATGCTCTCGTAGCCTTTTATGCGAAATGCGGCCAGATCGAGACGGCGAGGAAGGTGTTCGACGAAATCCCGGTGAAGGACCTGGTTAGCTGGAATTCGATCATAGCAGGTCTCAGCCAAAATGATTGTGCCCATGAAGCGATAGCACTTCTTCACCAGATGCTGCGAGAAGATGCTGTGAACAAGCCTGATCGCGTCACCATTGTCGCCCTTCTTCCGGCTTGCGCTGCATTGGCCGCCGTGCAAGAAGGCGCGTGGGCTCACTCTTATGCCATAAAGACTGGGATGGAGATCGACGCCGGGTTGGGCAGTGGCCTCATCTGTATGTACGCCAACTGTGGTCGCTTGGACACCGCCCGAGAGCTGTTCGACCGAGTTCGCGAGCCCAATCTTATTTTGTATAATTCTATGATTCGGGCTTACGGAATGCATGGCCATGCTAAAGAAGCAGTGGGGATATTCTCAAAGATGTTGGAGATGGGAATTGGGCCGGATGGTATATGTTTTGTTTGTGTGCTCTCTGCCTGCAGTCATGCAGGGATGGTCGATAAAGGCTTTGAAATATTTGAAATGATGAAGAGTTATAGGGTGGAGAAAGGTCAGGTTCACTATGCTGCATGGTGGACCTGTTGGGCCGGGCGGGGCAGCTCGGAGAAGCTGTGGAGTTCATTGAAGGCATGCCGGTCGAGCCTGGAAAGGATGTGTGGGGTGCATTGCTCGGGGCTTGCCGGATTCATAATGATATAGAGCTTGCAGAGGAGGCAGCCAAGAAGTTGTTCCTTCTTGATCCTGAGAATGCAGGGCGGTACGCGGCGCTGGCGAAGATGTATGAAGATGTGGGGAGGTGGGAGGATGCGGCGAGGGTGAGGAAGGCAATGAGAGATAGAGGGGTTAGGAAGCCACTTGGATGCAGCATGGTGGAGGTGGATACAGAGGTCTACACGTTTGGGGTGGAAGATGAGTCGCATCCAATGGCGGCTGAGATCTATGGTCTCTTGGAGCAGCTGCAGAAGGTGGTGGCAGAAGAGGAGGTGGCTGCAATGGGTTAATGTGGTTGTTTGTCATAGAAGCAGTTATTCAATTGAATGAAATCAATCAATGCCTTCACAGAGCCTAACAAATTGACAAGACTGTTGTCCATGGCAATGATACAGAATGGCAGAACAACAACATTGGCGCATTGCTGCTCTTGGCAGCAAGTAGCAGTCAGTTGGAGTGGTGAAAATTCTCTATATGCTGCTATTTATTGTGAGCTTGTTCTATACATTAACATGCTGAATCCACATTGGCTAAGGAATGTCATGGTCACCACTACAAGGAGTGTTCCCGCGATCCAAGCCATTAAGAGCATAATAAAGAGGATTTTATATCAAGTTTCAGTTCTTCTTCTTGGTGGAAGAAGCTTTACCAGTCTATGGATTAATGCCGAGGATGCCTGTGGCTTCATCTTCTGTATAATTTCAGCATGGCATGGGGCTCATTAATATTCATGTTGATGAGATTCTCCTCCGCAGATCTGAATGCTGAAACTGTATGTGAAGCACTTGTAAGAACTAGTGAAACATAAATATGCTTAGAAAAGGTTCTCTTAGCATTGCTGATAAGTTAATCCTAGCCTATGCTTTGGGCTTCTATGTCAGGCTGGCCATGGATATGGATTGAAGAAATGATCAAAATGATCAATTTGGTTTTGGTCAATTGGAATTAGAATAGTTTGGCTGGCAAATTAAGCTTATGGCAGCGGAGCCTCCAAGCATGAGTTTGGTACGTCTCCATTTCATGTTTAGACTTTGTTCTGTGATACATGGATGATGACCGATTTGCACTCACTGACAGGATAGGCTCTGTCCAATGACCTGCACTAATTTGAAGAATAAAAGTATAATAAAAATAGAGATAATTATGTTAGGAGTACACAAGCTTATTTGAAGTTTTTATAGTCCTGAAATATATATATCATTCAACTCGACTCATCTAAGCCTTTTCCCAACTACATGGGGTCAGCTATATGAATATGCTTCCTCCACTCTGCTCTATTCAGGACTAAGATGACACTCAAATTATAAATAGTTATATATTTTTTAATTATTTCTATCTATATTAATTTAAATCTATCTTTACTTCTATCATAAATGTTAAAAAATCTCTTTTTCTAACTAAAGCATCTAAAGGTTTTATGTATATATATTAAATATAATAATTTATAAAAAAATTTCAATGGCCATCAATAGTGACTTAATGGAATGTCCTAGTTGGCATAACAAAAAGAGAAAAAAATATATTTTTGATTGAAAATTTTTTATGAGTTAATATATTTAATTATAAAAAAAAATATTGTAAAGGTTTGTTTTGATCTATGGGGGAAGGAAAGGAGAGACTGAAGGGTAGGAAAATAAGAAAAGAAAAAAAAAGGATAATTTATATTTATTTTGTATGAATAAAGAGAAAGAAGGAGAGGAAAGAAAAATTATATTTATAAAATTATAAATATATCTTCACCAGAAGAGAAATCTAAATTAACTTTTAACTATAAAATTAAAAAGGTGGAGTGAAAACTATAAATTGCCCTCCTCCTTTTTACCCTCAATTTATCGAGTAAGAAAATTTAACCTTTTGAAGGAAATGAGTCACTCCCATTCCCTTTCCCTTCGTTATTCTCCTTCTTAAACAAACATTTTTAAGTCTCTTTTTCTTCCTTCTCCTCTTTCTTCCCTCATTAATCTCTATCTAAACAAACACTAAGTCATTGTTAATGGTCATCATATGATCCATCTGATCATTGTTGTTGGCCATTAAAATATACTTAATGATTTTTTTTATAAATTAAAAAAATGTACTTTGAGTTGGTATAATTATCCCAATGAAAATACCACGTTCTTTGAGCTTGATTTTGTCTCCTCTGGATGCTTTCGGTTGGAAAGAAATTTAATGCAGACACCCTTCTTGAAGGTCCTTTCCGGTATGTGGATCCTATTAGACAACATCATGGCCACATGAACTGGCTGCCTTGCTATCAAACGAATCCCCATACCTAGTTGATGCAATTGAATGAAGCCAGATATTTGAGGGAGACCCAGGTTTCTTTGGGTTCTCACCCTGCGTAAAATAAATAAATATTTATTATCAAATAGTGAATGGATATATGAATAGAAAACAAATGAAAATTTTAGAAAAGAGGAAACTTGCACTGTATTGGATAGAATATATCTAACCATCAAAAGAGAATACAAGGGGAAGCAATAATAATACTGTTTGCATGATCCACCAGTATTTCCTTTTGTCTCTGGAGCTTAGTCAGCCTCCTATTGGTTCCATAACTTTTATCAAACATCCTTGTAGTCAATACAAGTTTCTCTCAAAAGGTTTGTGAGATGCCAATGATAGGTCTGTGACTCGGCACAAGATCATTGCTGAAATCAAAATGATAGAGATTGAGGAAGGAAAGCCAAAGCAATATGCAAGGGAAAGAGAAAAACATTACTTAACACAAGATTGACATAAAAGAGAAAATAACATGGGTGATAATGGAAGAATGTAAAAAAGCTAACATTCCTTCTTAAGCCTTCTTTGTAATACACACAAAATTGGGAACAAGAATAGGTACTTGGAGGATGGCTAATGCCACCCTTCTCAGCAAGGGACATTGCCACCATTATCAATCACAAGATGGCATGACTCATCAGGAGTTTTTGGCTCAACAATCCCCTCAACAGATGCTATTGTTGCTGCTGGACTTCTATTGGGAGGGGATTTTTCAGCATCCTCAAGTCCTGAAGGCTTAACAGCAACTCTTCTTCTTCTGGCTTGCTCTACAGACACACATACCACCTTGCACTGGAATTGTGATCTTGACTTCCTGATTTTCAAGTCTAGAGATGTGAAAGACCCCCATGATTTGTTGTGGAAGCTTAGATTATTATGACCCTGCTGTAGGGCAGAACAGAGAATTCATAAGAAGCATTTGTCATAGCAATCCATTCATCTATTTAATTACTTTAATATGATCCTTCATATCACCTCTCCTTGTAGTCTATGACTATTTTGAGCTTCCTCCAATTTTATTCCTTGGATAAGTACAACATTTTTAACTAGCTAATCAAAAGAAGTAACTTCTCAAGGGATTATAGAGTGAAGTTTATTATTTTTTCCCAAGGCATAATCATATCTGATCACAATATACAAACAGCTTAGTAAGCTTTCTATGGTGCATCTCATGCCTCCTTTGATCCGACTAATTAGCCATTTCAACAGCTCAATAATGGATCATCATTGTTGTTGAAAATGATCACATAATGCCAAATAAACCATAGCAATCTTCGGCAAATTCTTTCTCAACTGGCAACATCATATCAGAAAGATGGGCAGTTAAACAAGCAAAAGCATTTGATGGACACTCAAAACTAGTTAGAGGAGTTATACATGAGTACATTATATTGAAAAGATCTAATTTCTTTTAGTAATCCAGCAAGGTTGGGCTGAATTTTCTATTGGATTCATAAATTTAAAAGCCATTTTGGCAATGGGTTATGGTTCATATCAACTCAGTACCCTCCCAGCCCAAATTCTGTGGCCAAGATTGAGGCTTGATAAGCTCCTGACAGAGCCTGCTGTTTTCAGTTAGGCTTCAGATTGAGACTTCTGATTGATATCCAATCAAACCCTTATATCTTTTGAGATACTTTTTTTTTTTTTTTTTTTTCTTTTCTTTTCTTTTTTTGTGGTGGTGAGATCCCTTTTATCTTTGAAGGGAACCAATCTATGTGGCAGCATATTGCGACTGTAATTTTTTCTTGATATCAAACATGTGGATGAAAAAGAAATCTCACATCCAAAAGAAATAAAGCTTTAGTAGGGCCTGAATTTAAAAAAAGGATTAGTTATGATTGAAGAAAGAGTTCTAGCATTTTAATTCATGTTTTTATTTTACTATCCATGATATATTACGATCCAAATATATGGCAACCTAAATCCACTTCTCTTTAGGGGCTCTAAATGTAGAGCTCCTCTGTTTATATGGAGTAGTTAACATAAGCATTGCTCAAGAGGAGTTTGAGAAGGTGTTGAACTTGCCAACAAATCAAAAAAATTTGAATAGCTGAATTGAGACATTTACTCAACGGATGAAGCAAGGTGAAGACAACTCCTTTTATTCTAATATCATTTTTTCCCAACTTCATCCACCTCTCTAGTCATAAGATCATAACAAATAACTTTGTTAGAAAAAGTTTAAATAATAAAAAAAAAAGAAAGAACGCCTGCGACGAAACGTTGCGTGAATGTTGGAAGGCCAACGTTTCAGAAACGGCCCAAATAATTTATTTTGTAAGCCATCTTTGATGTAATTTAGGGCTAACGGCTATTAAGCCTTTAAGGCCATTATGGGCCGAGCCGTTGGAGCTTTTATGGACCGAGCCTATAAATAGGCTTAGGAATTCAGATTGAGGAAAGACATCAATCTAGAATAATTTGGAGTAGCCTATATGATTTGTTTTATCTTATTTTATTTTTATATATTTTATTAATCTTTTGGGCATCTAAAGGTAATCGTTGGGTTTGCACCTCCACACGATCGTGCTCGTAGTAGAAGGATCGGGTCGAGCCGGGTCGTTGTACCTTAGGGACAGATCGCCAACAACCTGCATGAAGGGGCAAAAATCTGATCCTTAGGGCAGTGTCTAACACGCCTCGGTCCTAGTTTGATCCATCTTATCTTTTGGTTTTACTTTATTTGTATATTTAAATTTCTATATATTTCTTGCAAATTTAGAAAGGGATTTTTTGTAAGATCAAAAATATTTTCCAACAGCCAAGGATCAGATTTTTCTTCTTTTCTAGAAATTGCTAGATTTTCATTCCATCTTCTTATTCTGTTTTGCATTTGCTCAACATATAAAGTTTTCATGCCACCCTGAAATGTATGTGCATTAATGGTGCAAATGTTGCTATGCTAAATTATGATCATCCATTGGGCCCAAGATTTAAGGGGAAAAGATTATGGTTTGAATACTTATTATTTTCTTAGGCAAAATATTAACATTGCTGCAATGCTTTAAGTTATATTTCATAAGTTGATCTTTTTACCGTTGGAAGGGATTGTTGTGCTATGTTGCTTTAAAAGAGTTAGTTGATACACGTCATTTTTCTTCTTCCTTACTAATTTTTGTTAAATATATGGTAAAATGAATGCTTAGTTTATCTTCACCATCAGACAGTTAAGTGCTCATGCACATACATAGATAGAAATTGGTGTAACAAATCTTGGTTATTAAATAGATTGGGCAATCATGGTCATGTACTTAGCCTATAATAAAAGCGACTGTCCAGCTATCTCTGCAATTTGCTATGCAATTATTTTAGTACAAACAATCATTATTTGGTTTATCTGCTTCATTTGTAGTATCGGATTTTAATACATTTTGATATATATATGGTGAGCATAAAATATACTAAACTGATAAATAAGACATAACAAAAATAATAACATATGACATTGTTGTCTTATTCTAAATGTTAGACACTGTTGAGCTTCCTTTGTCTTCCGACTTGTTAGAGGTTGAAGCTTGGATCTTGGTTTGTGTGCATGTGGTTTGTTCAATATGTCAGAGGCTTCTTTCTATTCACCGAACATTCACATGTTTAATTATATGTATATAAATACATACGCATTTATACATATATGCATATAGGTACACAGACGAGTGCAAATCAGGTGGGGCTTGTCACATCTTAGTGCCCAAGTACATATGTAATATGTATACTTATTCTCTTCTCAAGTTGGTGTAGTAACTAACAAAGCTAACAAATATAAAGCTGAAGTGCTAATCAGAAAGTGAATTACTTTGTTCACTGGATAGATGACAAGGGGTGAAGTCATCAAACAGGTGGTTAACCATTCAGCATGCAAACAAAGCCTTATTGAAAAACACATGCTTGCATTTGTGCACATAATATATGTGTGCTTGTATATAGATGTATTTTTATATCATTTTATTATTTTACTTGCAGCTACTAGCACATATATTTGCATTCTAACATAAATGCAAAAGTTTTTCTATTCCAGATAAGTGTTTTTTGTATAGTGGTAAAGGCATTTTAATATCTCCTTGTTGTGTTGTTCGTTACTAGACAAAAGTGATAGCATTGGGCAAATACTTATTGCTTACCTACTATTGTGAATCTTTCATGTTACCAAATGGTAAAGAATGGATGAACTTCTGTGACAAGGTATGTCATATAAATGCTCTATTTTGAGTCTCTTGAAATCTATTGCCATGAGATTTAATAAAAGTTTTTATAATTTACTCATGACTGTTGGAATATCCAACTTATTGTTTACCTTGTATTTGGATATTCAATTCTAATATATCTTGCCTGATTCTCTTATTTGATGTCCAGTTCAAAAATAAAATTCTCTCTTTGGAATTTACCGAGAAGAATTTGGTAGATCAATTAACCAAGGGATTATCTAGGAGTAGAGTCCTAGATTCATCGAGGGGGATGTGGTTTAAGCCCATTATTTGGTCACCAGTAGTGGATACCCAACCTCTGTGATTGAAGATCCCATGAATGAGGTTCAATGTGGTAGAAATGAAGCTCCATGAATGAGGTTCAATGTGGTAGAAATGAAGCTGATTGAGTGATCGTGTTAGAGCACAAATTTTTGAAAATTTTTTTATCCCATCCCTATGATGAGTGCTCTTATAAAGTGACAAAGTAAATTTGTATAAGGTTGAGTCATACTCTTAATGGATCCGAGGTAGGTTATCTGCAAGGTATTGTCACAAATATCCTTGGAGGATTCACCTATATGAGAATCGTCATATTAGGCCGTAACTAAAGGTTTGGGCTAACCTTAAAGAATTCTCATGAAAATCAAGGTACTAAGTGCAAGGCCTTTAATATGCGCTAACCGCTTAAACCCAATTGATCCATACTATGTGTGTAATTAGTAGAAGTCTGAGTCAAAGGACCTAGTTCAAGGTCTAATCCACTATGGTTCCTTCAGATGTATACAATCAACACTAAGTGAGGTTCAAGTCCATAGGACACCTCATCTATTGCGCAGTATAAGATGTCCTAAAATTTTTGTTATATTTATTTTATTTTTTTATTTTAAACTTTTGTGGAGATTGTTAGAAAAAGTTTAAATAATAAAAAAAAAAGAAAGAAAGAATGCCTGAGACCAGACTTCTTTGACGCAACGTTCCGTTGCGTGAACGTTGGAAGGCCAACGTTTCAGAAATGGGCCAAATAATTTATTTTGTAAGCCGTTTTTGACGTAATTTGGGGCTAACGGCTATTAGGTCTTTAAGGCCATTATGGGCCGAGCCGTTGGAGCTTTTATGGGCCGAGCCTATAAATAGACTTAGGAATTCAGATTGAGGAAAGGCATCAATTAGAATAATTTAGAGTAGCCCTATATTATTTATTTTATCTCATTTTATTTTTATATTTTATTGATCTTTTGGGCATCTGAAGGTAATCGTTGGGTTTGCACCTCCACACGATCGTGCTCGTAGTAGGAGGATCGGGTCGAGCCGGGTCGTTGTACCTTGGGGACAATCGCCAACAACCTGTACGAAGGGACGAAAATCTGATCCTTAGGGCAGTGTGTAACACGCCTCGATCCTGGTTTGATCCATCATATCTTTTGGTTTTACTTTATTTGTATATTTAAATTTTTATAACATATTTCTTATAAATTTAGAAAGAGATTTTTTTTGTAAGATCAAAAATATTTTTCAACAAACTTCTCATTCAAAACTTCTTCTATTCATTATTCTCAAAATTTAATAGTGTTTTTCTTGTCAATTGAGTGTTGATTAGGTTTTCCACCAACCAACCAAGTGAACTTTGTGGGAAGTTTAGATTAAGAGCCTTGTCCATCACCTTAGTCTTCCATTACGATAAAATTTATCTTGTCTACGTTGCATTCATGGTCTTTGCCGAGCATATGACTAATAAGAGATTCAAACAAATTTTTTTTTTTTTTTATAAGGGAGGAGGAGTAGAAAGAAATATTAGATGGTGAGTAAATAATGGACACATGGGAGATGTAACAAGAAAAACAGTGTAATCTTCTCAATGATAGTTAGCATAAGAGTTGATGAGGAGAGAATGTTAATATCTGTAGAGAGGCAGGTGAAGAGAGAGAAAAGTTTTGAGATCTTGCTAGTAACACAGAAAACTAATGAGATTAGAGGGGATATATATATATATATATATACCTGAGAAAATGACCGTGCCAATTCCACCAATCACCAGACAAACATGGCTGAGATTGAACCTGGTAACTTGTACCCATGCTGGATTTAAATTCAAGTTGACTTCATGTGGGTCACAAAATTTTTTGTCTCTAGGTCTAACAAAAAAAACCCCTTTCAGCACATCAGATATAGACCACCCTCTAACTAAAAAAATAGTCAGTCAAGCCTAATCAAGTTAGAGTAACATGCCCTAATCTATCCCACCTAGGAAAAGTCTTTGTGCACCGCCTCCAGTGTACAAAGGTACATATTGAACGCGCGCATTGGCCACGCATCTGTGCAAGTGCGCATGTAGGGTGCACCGCGGCCCAATGAGCCATGGCACGCACGCTCGCATGGGTGCATGGCCAATTTGCACCCCCGATACATGCCTTTATGCATCAGAGGTGGTGCACAAAGACATTTTCATCCCACCTAACCAAGCCCATTTACTGGTGAGGTAGAGACTTGGCCTACCATGGCCCAACTCCATCCATTACACTTTAGGATCGTTTGATTCACCACTGAAATTAAAGTGGCGTAACGTTAAACGGCTATGATTTGCTAGTCTCATAATATTATTGGCAAGGAATACGATGAAATGATGGATGGGTATAGCGTATCTGTTTTCAATTTTAAACTTTTTATTCTTTGGAATGTGGTATTAGATTGGATCAAAAAATTTAAGCTAAACTATAAAATTAATCCCTATACTTAGATAATGTTTGATTTCAAAAACATTATCCCTGGATAAATATACGAGATAGTATTTTTTCAAGGGATATCCCTAGGGATATCCCCTAGTTAGTTATCCCATAAAAGGTATCAAATGCAAAATAACTTTTTCAGGGACATCTTTATGTTATCCCTCTTGTTGTATTTGATTGAAGGGATAAAGAGGGGATATCCCCAAAAAAAATTTCCTAAACCCCAAAGTACCCCTATCGATCCTTCCCTTCTCCTTCTCTTCCTTGTCCTCGAACCTGGCGAACTCGGAGCAGCTCCTATAACTCCCCCCGCGATGGCATCACCCTCCAAGACCTCCCCGGTGACCCTTCCCTCCACCTCTACATCCCCAAGTTGCCGCCGGAGCACGGCGTAGACGGAAGGTGGAAGAGTACTCTCCCCATTCTAGTCCACTTCCCCGACGGAGGCTTCTGCATCTCCCACTTCTCCTGGCTCATGTACCACCAATTTTACTCCCGTCTCGCCTGTGCCATCCCCGCCATCATCGTCTCCGTCGATCTTCATCTCGCCCTCGAGCACCGCCTCCCCGCCACCATGGACACTGGCTTCGGCGCACTCCTCTACCTCCGTTCCCTAGCTCAAGCTCCGGCGCCATTGCCGGAAGTGGCTGCAGCAATGGTTGCTGATCCGGCGGAGTGCCTACGCGCTGCAGTCAACTTCAGTGAGGTCATTCTGACCGGTATCAAATGTATACAATGCCTGGGAGAAGTACTCCTCTTTGGGCATTAAATCCTTGTAGAGTCCTCTACATATGGTTTAAGAAAAGCTATGACAAAGTGCATGGTCAAGCCCAAATAAATTCTACTCTTCTATGTTGCAGATGAACTAGAACTTGCCTTCATTATAGATCATTCGAGACCGGGACTTGAACTGCAAGAGCTTCTCGTGTCATCGAACCGACCGAACTCGAAGCAGCTTCGCTGGCGGATGATGGACTGAGCAGCTCCGCTGGCTTCCAAGAGGAGGGCCAGAGGATAGGGGCGGAGGGGTGGAGCTTGCGAGGCGCATCAGAGACAGATCTGCGACCAAGAGGGGAGAGGACGCGGCCAGCGTTGTCGGCGGTAGGGGAGGAGGCGGGGGTGGGAGGAAAACCGTGCCGTCTGCCACCGAATTTTCCTATGAACAAAACCATGCCGTCTGCTACCAAATTTTCCTATGACAAGCCTTCCGGATTTTCCTTCCCTTGCCTGAAAGTCCATCATCCACTGCTGCACCTTCCACGGCCTCTTCCACCAATCCTCTCTATTTGTCCAAATGCGAGTCTCCGGGACTCTCCCGGACCGAAATGTCCTCCCTTTCATCCTCAAGTCCTACGCCACCCTCAGAGACTCGAAGCTCGGGGAGTTAGTTCATCGTTTTGTGGTCTGTTTTTGTCTCAGGTTCCGACCTCTTCACCGCCAATGCCCTCATGAACATGTATCGCAAATTGATCAATACGAGTAACTGCCTGATTTCCTCCACTGGTATATCAAGTCGAGATTTTAATGACAATGATTCGAGAAAGTTGGATTCTTTTGCAATAAGACACTTATTTGATTTAGATGTGTTCATCGAGAGTAGCTTGATTGATATGTATGCAAAGTGCACCAGAGTAAAGATAAAATTTTAACAGTACAGATGATGCTTGAATTAACTTTCAACCGAATAGATGGAGATAAAATTGTGAATGCATTTCAAATGATTGTTCTTTCATAATAGTTTGTCCGTGAAGTTGTTAGAATGGTGTCCCGATCATCTTGGACCTCTCGGTGTCCTTTTTGCATACACGTCCTTGTGCATTTGAAGCTACGTACTTAGCATGCACAAACCAACCACATGGTAGATGAATCCAATATTTATGGAATGGAACATGGTAAGGATAATGCAATTGTTCTGTTGCTATCTGAGGGCACGGAAATGTTCTTATACATTGTTCAGATTATGGAACATGGTAAGGATAGAAACTCCAACCATTCACATCCATCTTATACTTTGTTCATATTATGTGTTATAATCAATGCGCATGCAACAAATAAAAAATTCTACATAAATTGAGCCTTATTATTTTAAAACATATATAAGTATATACATAGTGACTCAAGATCCATAATTATATACAGTGACTCAAGATCCATAATTATATACATAGTGACTCAAGATCCAAGGCTGAAACCAAAGGTGAGAAGAGTAGTCTCAAAAGCAGTAGCACAAGGTCCTTCACAGATTTGTCATTCTTGTTTGTCTCTGCCCGCTTCCTCAACTCCTCCATGATGGGGTTCTTTGGATTGATCTCCATAGTCTTCTTGTTGGACATGTAGCCAGCCATGCTTGAGTCCCTTAGGGCTTGCGCCTTCATGATCCTCTCCATATTGACAGTCCAATCATACTCATGGGTGACCAGACAACAACAAACAAAATGAGCACAAATAACAACAAAGTCTAAAGTTAAATATTTCAAAATGATGAATAATTCACCTACAGGCCACAAACAATCCATTTGCTGATATTCTGCCATTGAAAGCTTACGATAAGTAGATACAAGAACCTAATAAAATTTCTTACCCTGGCAAGTAACTGAAGCAATTATAGGGACACAGATTGTGTTCTTACCCTGGCAAACCTCCAACATGAAAACACAAAACAATAATGCCAAACCTTCATCATAAAAACACAAAACAACAACAATTCAGAATCGAATTCTAAGAAAATCAGCTCGCAGTAGCATAAGTCTCATGCTATAATAAGCCAAATCTGTTAATAAAATGTATCACAACTACATATGCCATACCATTATGTTTACAAAGAAAAAAAAAAAAAGAATTAGCTTGTTCTTTTTCATAAACCAAAATCCATCTCCAATAATTTCAGAGCAATACTGGGATGGCCACACACACTGACCAAATTTCAAGTATTCTAGTCCAAATTAGCCTGGCATAAGAATGAGAACATAATTAATTTCATTCCATGCACTCGTAATGTATGTAGATTGAAATGTTGAAGGATTATTCTATTTGCTAGCACGCATTTGACAAAACTCTACTTGAAATCAAGCAAAACTTACTGCTCAAAGCAGCTTACATTAGGAATGCAAGTAATCCATCTAAAGCATAACTTTTATGATGTCATGCATATATGATGAGGATTGGCTATTGCTGTATCAATGTCACAATGTCCAGTTTGGTGGCAATGGAATTCCATCTTTGGCAACCTATGATTAAGCAAGCAAGCATACAAAAAACAAGATAGAAACATGTATGGTAAAGCATTGAAGCTCTAATGGAAAACCTTGAATACTTCCAAACTTAAAAGGGACAGATTGAGTTGGCTCAGGAAGGCATCCGAGTCAGAAAATAGTAAGAAAATGCCTAACATCATGGCCCTTGGCTTAGATAGGGTGTGACATACTTGTTTCACAACGATTGCATTTAGAAATGCCCTCCAAGTCGTGATAGCACTGATAGAGATATAGACTAAAAGATATGCTTTATGTTATGTCTTTACATTTTAATAAGAATTTATTTTGAGCAATGTGTGCCATTTACTATATATATGTGCATGTGTCTAGTATTTACAAGAGTATTTGATCTAGTGTGTAGAGTACGGCTTACACACAGAAGACTAGATCATCGGTTCTTTTGGAATACAAGTTTATTGTTCACAGTTTTAGATGGAATTGGGACACACATTAGTAGAACTGTAGCACAAATTTTTAGTAGGTTGTCTTGACTACGGGGAAGGTTTATTCTAACTATTTGTGCTAGTACACTTTGTGTGTATTGAACAGGACCAAGTTGAGTTAATTATTTTATACTGACTTTATAAAATAATTTAAAACTCATGAATATTAATTACTTATGCTCTTAATCCGAATTCTATTTCTAGACACATGTATGTAGATTATTGCTTTGATACACATAGAGTGAGATTCTATGAGTCAATAAACTCAGTGGGTTGGGCAATAACATTATATATGGTGAATATTAATAGTTGAAGGAATCCACGTCCTGTTAATTTGGATTGATGATATTCCCTTGAGAAAGCTTATAAGTTTTGATTGTATCAAATCTTGCAATGGATTTTGAATCCGATACATCAAATAAGTTAAGTGGATAAGTCTCAAGGATAAACATCCAATTAAATATATTGTCAGTAATTAAATTTAATTGGTAGATATCTGTAATCTTAACGTGGGGAGATAATAAGTATTTAATATTAAAGGCTCGAAAATATAAATTCGAATACGATTAGGAGTACAATTATAATTCTTTAGTGGAATGAATTGTAATTTACGTAATTGAATCCTAACCCGGGGTAGGATTGGGAGATTTAAATGTGGAAAGTCCTTTTCATATTTGCCTATTGGTCCCTGTTGTAGCCTTATAAATACCCTCTCAGTTGGTTGCTAGGGTTAACGTTTTTGAGAAAAAAGAAAAATAGAAACCCTAGGTCAGCCGAGAGATCCCACCATCCTGTGAGAGAAGAAAGGTATTTTCGGAAATACGGCGGAAGGCTAAAATGTTGAGGTCGAGCAATCGAATCAAAGTGTTCCAAGGTTCAAATCTGAAGGTATGATCTTATACTCATAGATTAGAACGGTAAAAGTTTTTTTGTATACTCATATACGCTATAGTCGTGATCTTGGGGGTATTTCACGCTCCCCAACAGCACAACACATAAATTCAGCATCAAACAATAAGAAGTCCCTATCATCATAGATAGGGTGTGATATACATGCTTCCAACATCATGTTTGTTACCCATTGAGGAAACATAGTGATTGGAAACTCACACAAAGCACAAATTTCAAACAAAAAGAAGCAATCTTTGAAAATATTTCACTTGCCCTATATTTGAAATAATGGATGGAAAGAAAGAGTAATCTTTGAAATATTTCACCTGAATCAGAGCTCTTTGCGGAAGTTGAGAGAGAGCTTCGCTCAAAACGAAGGGCGGAAGAGGAGCAGGGAGAAGCCTGGATGGAAAGAAGAGCATCTTTGAAATATTTCACATGGATTAGAGCTCCTTTGCGGAAGTTGAGAGAGAGCTTTGGCTCAGAACGAAGGACGAAAGAGGAGCAAGGAGAAGCATGGATGGAAAGAAAGAGCAATCTTTGAAATATTTTACTTGAATCAGAGCTCCTTTGCGGAAGTTGAGAGAGAGCTTCGGCTCAGAACGAAAGGCGGAAGAGGAGCGAGGAGAAGCCTGATGAAAAGAAAGAGCAATCTTTGAAATATTTCACCTGAATCAGAGCTCCTTTGCGAAAGTTGAGAGAGAGCTTCAGTGCAGAACGAAGGGTAGAAGAGGAGCGAGGAGAAGCCGCGACCAAGTAATCCATGGTTCAAAAGCCAGTCTACGAAGAGAAGAGGAGAAAGGAGATCGGGAGACGGGAGCGGAAGATCAGGAGATAGGAGAGCGGAAGATCAGGAGATGGGAGAGCGGAAGATCGGGAGACGAAAGCTGGAGATCGGAAGCGGGAGCGTGAGACGAGAGCACAAGATCGGGAGAAGGGGGATCAGAGCCACGACCGCTCGGACGGGAGGGGATACGAAGGCATTCTAGGGCTTCATAAGTTTTTTTAAATTAACAAATCTGCCCTCAGAGGATAATTGGAGGTATAGCCCGCTGTTCCTGGATTCTCTAGGGAATAAGTTTAGGAAATAACCCATGGTTAAACATAGATTATCCCCCTCTAGTTAAACTTTTTCAGAACTATTACATCTAGTTATAGCTTTTGAGGATAAGGAGGGATATCCAGGGGATATCCCCCTTATCCTCTGTTTCAAACACTGCCTTAGGGGTTATGTCACTTGATCCTTGAACTTTAAAAAGTTATAAAAATAATCCTAAACTTTTTATTTTATATCATTTTAATCCCTGTCCTTACATAAGAAGACGTCGTTTAATTTTATCCTATGTGGCAACATAGGTAGCACACGTGGCATATAAGTGACAAAAAAAAATCAAATTCATAACTAACCTATTAATCCATTATTTAATAATTTTAAAAAATATAAAATAATAAAATAATCTTTTTTCATCCTGATTTGCTCTAACTTGGGGGAGGAGGTAGTAGCGGTACGTGAGCACTCATGAGTTAAAGCAAATTAAGGCAAAAAAAAATTATTTTTATTATTTTTATATTTTTTAAATTATTAAATAATAGGTTAATGAGTTAATTATTGAATTTAAATTTATTTTTTTTGCTATTGCCGTATAGGATAAAATTAAATGGTATCTTCTCTATTTAATGATAAGGATCAAAGTGATACAAATAGAAAGTTTATATTATTTTTATAATTTTTTAAAGTTTAAGAATCAGAGTGGCATAACATCTAAGTACATAGTTAATTATATAGGTTAGCTAAAAATTTATGAGGTAAACTAAGCGGGCCCGAAGTTTAATTATCAAATTAAACCTAATTAATTAGGTGTTTGGTAAATAAGAAGTTGGGGATGGAAAAAATCGTTATACCGCATGGCAAAACAACCGACTTCCGTGGCCGGGGTATAAAGGATGTGCCCATTTTGCTTAATTTTATTTTCCCTTTCGTCCCCGGTTCTCTCCCGGTAGCCAAACAAATCTTCTCCTCCTCTGCCATGGAGTCCATCGCAGCCTCCGCAGCCATGCCTGCCTCCCCCTCGCCCCTCTCCCTCTTCTCCCCCGGTCGCCCCCTCTCCAAACGCCCTCCCTCCTCGCCGTCGCCTCCAAGCGTACGATCTCTCCCCCCATCTCTTCTTCTCCTCTTCCTGCTTTCAATCGATCCAAACCCTAATTTTCTCTTCTCTTCTCCGTCCAGATAAAGAAGACGAAGCCGATCTCCACTCCGACTCCGAGAGCACCAATCTCGTCCCCTTCCTCCGCAACAGCGCTTCGATTTCACCTCTCTCCAAGGTAATCATCCCATCCCTCCTCCCTGTCTCTTTTGATTCCGATTTGATCTGATTCCTGGGCTGATTGATTCGGGGTTTTTGGTAGGATGCGGCGATGGGTCTCGTTCTGAACGCCGCGGCTGGGAGAGGGTGGACCACCGGATCGGGAATGGAGGGCCCCCCGATTCCCGCCGACTCTGACTCCACCAATCGGATGGTCTCCACCTTTCCCTGGTCACTCTTCACCAAGTCCCCTCGCCGCCGGATGCTCGTGGCCTTCACCTGCAACGTCTGCGGCCAGCGCACCACCCGCGCCATCAACCCCCATGCGTATACTGATGGCACCGTGTTCGTTCAGGTACGATCATCCGACTGGAATACAACTATATGCCTCTCTCTCTCTCTCTCTCTCTCTCTCTCTCTCTCTCTCTCTCTCTCTGCTTTTCTTTGCTCGTTTGCTGAAAAAGATCGAATCTTTGTGTAAACTTCTCGCTTTTCGGTTGGGTCAGTGCTGTGGATGCAACGTCTTCCATAAGCTGGTGGACAATCTGAATCTGTTTCATGGGATGAAGTGTTACGTGAACCCGAGCTTCCATTATAAAGGTGACACGCCATTCAATTACCTGGGCGACGATGAAGATGACGGTGATGATGAGAATATCTTCCCCTTGTTGTGAGGTGAAATAAGGAGTGAATGGTATAGAATGATCTGTATATTGGCGGTCTCTTTGTGCTCTCTTTTTATAATGCTAATAAATAAATAGGAGTTATCTATTGATATTGTAGTGGTTTATTAACATTGTAGACTCTAAATTGTTCAGAGATGTAAATATTTGTTACTCTTCTGGTGCACAGCCGTACGGTCATCTCTATTAAATCATTCTTCACTTGTCCTCTGTATATTTGGTTTATTTGATCCTTTATATGTCTAAATTGTCAGAGAGAATGAATTTCATAGAATATGTGTTGCTGTGAAGTTCTCCCACGTGCTTTGTTTAGGCTCATCAGAAGTTTCAATCTACATAGACCTTAGTGCGCATGGTGATGATGTATTTCCTATTGGACTTGTCTAGGTAATAAGAAATTTGTGGAAGATCATTTTGTTTCTTCGTTTTCGGCTGCACTAGTAAAATTTGTGATGGCATCTTGTTCCAATGGTATAGGCTTAACTATGGGGTTACTACCTGCATGTGTTTTTTATTTAATTACTTCCCTATAGTGTTATATTTCCCACAACCTTCATTTCGGTAAGTAATATGGTTATGCCTTGTCACTTCTTGGTCTAAACCAACCATTTGCAGCATGCCATGTGAAAACTTATGATTTTGATTCATAATTTGTTATATTTTAGAGGATCCGGACATTTGACAGAGGCAGTCAACAAAAAGCGAGATTGAATCTCAGATTCTCATGATAATCAACTCTATTTGGCTCTGTGTAGTCTCTTTGAGCTGTCAAATTGCAACCTAAGTTTGTGCATGCTGTGTTTATTTCCCTTGTAAAGAGAGAAAGTCTAGTACTCTTGGGAAATTATGCATGATAAGGGCTGCTGTTTTGTTTGTTTCCTTTCCTGTCAATTGTGTTTACCTGTTTCTCATAAGAATTCTGCATCTTAAATTAGTCCGTGCAATATTTTGAAGTATATTTTGAAGTGTCTCTCCTCTATATTTCTATCTAGAATATCTCAGAATTAGTGACATCTAGTTTAGTTTCACAATCTTCACTACATGGATCTGTTTGTAATGTGAAAAATAGACAGACAGATCTAGTTGATTTAGAGACCGGATGGATAAGTAGGAGGGTCTTCCAGGCACATCTAGTTGTATGTCACTGCCATGTGCATTTTGTGGTTAGATAGGAAATAATGTATGTCAGGGGTGAGCCAGCAATGTTGTATGGGCACATTTTGGAGCAGAGGGTTTGAAGGACTAAGAATATAAAAATGGAAGTTATGATCAAGCATATGAATAGCTTGAATTGACAAAATTCATAACCTTTCATAAGAATCAAGATGATGGCACATGTTAGTTGGTTTTATTTTTGAAACTAGGGATTTTAAAGTCAAAGTACTAATTTTAGGTAAATAGTCAACTGTTTCTTCAGAGGTTGTTCGCTTGTTTGTTAAAGGTTTGTTGGGTGCTTGTTTTGGAGCTAGTTAGATTGACAAATTATGTTGTATAAGACTTACATAGTCTATTATCTAATATGCTAAAAGAACAAGGCGCTGTAATTCAATTATCAATGTAGTCACAGATGTTTGGCCTTATCGTCATTGGACCATAGTTTTAGTGGCTTTTGCATGGTGTCGTAGATCCTATATTTGTTAGCTAAGATGAAGCATGGAATCTGATCGTATTTTGGTGTAGTTACACCCACAACTTTTGAAAAATTGTTTTTTCATGAAATTTGAGCAGAGTTGCATCTTCTTTTTTTGTGGCTTCCATGTACTGAGGTGAATTTAATTTCATGTCATTTGATATCTTTCTTTAAAATAAAATATGCATGAGTGAGTGTTCAGAAATTATTGATAATGTATAAATAATAGAAAATATTTCTACAAAATATGTTGATTGGAGTGCATATTGAAGAGTGGAGATGAGGGAGCAGGTGGATAGAAGCTGTTTATCCATCGATCTGTCTAAGCTGCTAAAGAATGGCTACAATTCGGTGTTTATGGTTATGAATTTCTAAACTATTGGTAAACTTAGAATTTTCTTATGAATTCACTATGCAGCATTGCTTTTACAACATGTGCATTTAACTTCTTTCAGTAAAACCATTATGTTTGAGTTCTATCTAGTTAACAGTCAAGCTCCTATTCATAATCATAGTTTTGGCATCGATTTAACCCAACCAAATGATTTTCAGTTTTGGTAGTCATAAAAAATTCCAAAAGTATTAGCCATTATTAGGAGAAAACAAAAATAATTCATTAAAACAGATTAGACATCGTATTAAGTATATTATCTTTTTTGGAGACCTTCAAATGTTTTGGTTGTTCCACACTGAGAATTCAAAAAAATAAGTTAATTTTCAGAATAGAATGTTATAGTCATGATTGGAGTGTAATATTGTTTTCTATTTGAAGACAGTTTAGCATAGTACCTGTTTTGAATTCTTGTGAGATTTGACTTCTGGGACAGCCAAACTTGTGTCAAATTTTTACTCTCTGCTGTATCTCTTGGGTACCTGTCATTGCAATACCTCCAGATCTTCTCAAAATTTATAAAATCTAAGCTTAACATGGAGAAATGGATCATACAAGATACTGAAATGACAAAAATTTAGCATAAATAGATCATTTACAGTTTCAGTTTAAACCTTGCAACAAGCCCCAGTTTTGTAAACCAAAACATTTCCATCTTGGTTTTGAAATTTTCAGCTTCAACCAATGGTTCATGCATGAACATGATGGATTGACCTGCTATTTAAGTCGAAACTATTAGCATTCATCTAGTAATCCTTTCCCATAACAAAGATGGTTAAGTCAGATCTTTCTCAAGTCTTAGTTGGAGTGACAGTCCATATGATAAGTGACTTCTCTATTTTTCCTTTTTTTTTTTTTTTTTGCATGAATTCTCATGTTCATGTACTTCTTATGTTCTTTTCACGCTTGCATGTTCCTGAACTTTGTTTAGGTTATTGTTTCAGTGTTTGTCTCTTAAGTTCAAATGAATTCCTTGTCCTCTTTGTGATGTATGGATGGAATGGTTGTCGGTGAGCAGGGATCACTGTGTTATATCAGTTTCTTCTTGGATCATGCTGGTGAATGTCTTGGGTTCATTCAGTTGTTTTCTTCCTATTGTTGTTTAGGATGCTTATCTTTATAATTCTCAGGAAATTATTTGTTGCCAACCATTTCTTCCTTGAACTAAAGTTTGACTTGTTTCGAATAAACATCATAGACCATCTTTTCGTAGTTTCATGGACAAGTTTTATTCCTTTTCTCTTATTTATTAAGTAGGTATTAGTTCAAAGATCAAACACATGAAAGTTAGCATTGATAACATAATATTCATAGACATGGAACTTAGCTGATGGTGGAGATTACTGCTGTGGTCTGTCTATGGAACATTGTACATAACATGGGTCTTGGACCACACTTTTCCTACACACTCAACAACAGGATGAGGTAGCTGAAAGAAAGCCTTGCCATTTTCAAGGAACCAGAAGCTCGTCATTGAGTATGCATTCCGTCAAAGGCTTAGATAATTATCATGCTATTATTCTAGTGTCATATTAGTAGAATAATAGAACACCTCCTGTTTTAGATGGTTGTACTCTTCATTTAATAATAGAATACCTCCTGTTTTAAATGGTTGTACTCTTCATTTCATGTCGTTCCCTATTATGCTATTCAAGTGTTATATAGTAGAATGATAGAAAAGCTCCTCTTGTTATAGATGGTTGTATTCTTATGCATTTGTTTAATCCATACCTACAGTCCAGGATGTAATGGTTGAGAAACCCTATCCCGTGCTCTAAGCTCTGTTGGTCAGTTTACTGAAAATATTATTCTGCTAGAATCTTGCTTATAAAAATTATATTTGTGAGGTGAATTATTTATTGAATATCCGTGGTTATCTGGGTTAGTTGTTTCTGTTGTCAAATAAAATCATCCTTCTGTACTTTGTCTCAATTTTGCAGCGTTGTTGCAATTTCTTCTGTTCTATTATGTCAGTTGCTTGAGAGTCAATTAGAACAGCAGCTTTTAGTAGTCTATGGAGGAAATAACCAAAAAGTCCTTATTTACTTTCTCAACTAACAATAAAAGGTGCCTTGGTCTGCACATCTGGCTTTTCATGTTTCATCCGAACTATTCCGCCTGATGAATGCAAGCATATTTTTATCATCTCATCCCAGCAAACATCTTACTGTTAATATTTAGTGTTTCTTGCTACCCTTCTGTTTCTCCTCCTTTATTTCTAAGATTTTTCAAGAAGCCTTTTATCAGTTTATATATTCTCCATTCTACATTTTTAGAATGCTTTTTTTTTTTCTGTCTTAATATTATAGTCCTTTTGGAGAACTTTTTTTTTGTTCTGTTATTGGAAGAGCTATGAATGAGATTGCTGCAATTGAGTCACATTCATCAATTGATTGAAATACATGGGATTCTGAAAAATGTGTCATCAATTATTGTGGGGTTGGTATCATTGAGTTATTTGAAAATAAGCATGAGCGTATCATGGCCTCATGAAAATTGACTTGATTTCAAAAAGGCCTACTGATATATTAGGATTCGAATGATATGAGATCTCCTTTGTAAACTTGGTTTTCCAGAATTCATCATATTCATTCTTGGGTCTACAATGAAATTAATGGTTGCCAGCTTGATGTGGAATGTTTTACCCCAGAATGATGTGCAAGAAGAATTGCTCATTAAAGTTTGATAAAGTTGGCAGGTTAAGAAAGGGCTGCATATGATTTGTACAGTTCATGGTTCAATATGAAGTGTCGTGAGTGTCTTTCTTGTTAAGTTAGCCTATCATAGGGTTGGTCCACGTACCTATTTTTGTATGCTTGTTCTGGACAATATAATTCCGTGGCTGTCTTTCTTATTAGGTTAGCTCGTCAACATTCGTAGTTTTGTATGCTTCCTTGGGCTTCATATGATGATAACATATGAAAGTAGGCTGTTTTCATACTATACGGCCATTATAGTGCTATGATCTAATGAGGCAATTAGTTCATATCTATGCATGCATTCTCTTTCTGATAAAAATTGAGAGATACCCTTATGGATCCTGGGAATAAGCTAACTATACTTTAGATGGTTTAAAACAAGGTTTGTCATTTTCGTATTAGCCTCTGTACTGATATTACACTGGTATGTTAGGCATGCGGGTCAGTTCAGCGTATCGATGCTTGGTTTGGTTCAGTATTGGTATGATATGGTACGTTTGATATGACATACCACTTATGCATGTTACTTGCTTAGTCTAGTATAATCGTATTTGTTTGCCTCAATGTTGGTGTCTCCATAGTGTTGCTACCATGAGAGGAGCTAATTCTTTTATCCTTTAAATAATCAATAGATTACACTTTAATTTCATAGGGAGCTTTTATGGTAGTGGAGATGTGGAATATATTCCTCTTTGGGGCTGGTTAGGTGATCAGCAATCAAATACAGGGAGGAGGTTCTCAACTGCCGTGGATGCCATGATCATGGATTTTAGAGTATGATATATTGGGTACGTCTAGTTATATTCTCTGTCTCTCCGAGGTGATTACAAGAGAAGCTTGATGCATGTGTTGCAGACCCGATTATATCCAGAGACTGTGTAGTTGATGGACATCGTTGTCAAGTCGGTTACGTAGCCTGGCTCTTGTAAAGGAATTGACAGTCATATTCATATTTTTTATGACATATACGCTACATCTGGATACTAAGTAGATAAACACCCACTAGATAACTATAGTCATCGTTGGTCACTCCTTTGATAGCCAACTAGTGAATGAAGATATTTGCTATTTGGTTGGCATTTACCATCCACCATTAACGTCATGTTGCAAAAAGTGAATGGATGGTAATAAGAGGGGTAAAAAAATGCCATCCATGAAAAGTGGTAGAGTAGGGGTTAGAGGGGCTGGATTTTACCCTTCTTTTGAAATAACCTAGCTATCTGCGTTTTTGGCCTGTTAACTGAAAGGGTATATATGCCTTTTTGCATGGTGTTTGGCTGGTTGGCTGGGTGATTTTATGTTATCTGCTCTCTGACCAGCATCCAAACGCAATCATATGGAGTGTAAAGGTGGTTTCTTGGCACTATTCTAGAACTAGGTGGGCTTTCGGATGTCCATCAGCTATTCATTGCTCTTTTTTATGTTTTTGTGGAGTTTATCTTTTTATACTTTTGATGGATCAATTCATTCCACCTTTCCTTGTTTCCATGTTGGAAATGTCTTTGTACACCGCCCCCGATGCAGCAAGGCCTACGTGGACTGCCCGCCTCTTCTGATTAGTCCACGTTGAGCCTACATGGATGACGGTGCCGGGCGGTATGACCCTGCTACGATGTAACGTTTTGAACGTGACGGGCATTTAAAGCAGTTTGCTTTTTTTTTAAAATTAGCGTGCGGATAAAAATGCCATTTTTCTTCATCCAGCGTCATTTTACGTTGGATTTCATCTGTGCAAGAAGAACTCTCTTTCTTCCCCTTTCTTCCCCCTCGTTCTGGATTTCGGATGCATCACCGGAATCAGTTGAGCACGAACCGTCGCCCTCGCTCTGAGAGTTTGGTCGAAAGAAAATATTTCAGCTTTGAGGCTGGAAAACCTGTCTACTGAAGTCTTTGTACAAAAACTTCTGAAGGAAATGTTGTCTGCAGCACAAAACATTCTTTCATTATGAGGTTGTTGTGGTTTATGATCTTGACGATAGGGTTTTTTACTAGGGTGTCGTGGGTTTTCAACTAATATTTTGTCTTAACATTTTGAACTATGGTGTCGTGGTGAGTTTCCAAATAGGGTGTAGTGGTTTTTTCTGCAAGAGTGTCGTGGGTTTTGAACTAATGCTGCTTGTCTTAACGTTTTGAACTAAGGTGTCGTGGGTTTTGAGCACGGGTGTCGTGTGTTCTGAGTACGGGTGTCGTGGGATTTTATTAGGGTGTCGTGGGTTTTGAGCACGGGTGTCGTGGTTTTGAACTAGGGTGTCGTGGGTTTCAACAAGATAAGAGCGAATGACAGCAAACACCCCAGGAGAGAATCCCCGCGACACCCCTAGCTTTAGGGCGACGACACCCTAGCTTTAGGGCGACGACACCCGTGCTTACAAATGACTACGGAGAGAATCCCCGCGACACCCCTTGGAATTCGACCGAAAATCATTCGCGACACCCCAGTTAAAATCTCACGACACCCTAGCTTTAGGGCGACGACACCCGTGCTTACAAATGACCACGGAGAGAATCCCAGCGACACCCCTGTGGAATTCGGTCGAAAATCATTCGCGACACCCCAGTTGAAATCTCACGACACCCTAGCTTTAGAGCGATGACACCCGTGCTTACAAATGACCACGGAGAGAATCCCCACGACACCCCTTTGGAATTCGGCCAAAATCCTTCGTGACATCTCAGTTGAAATCTCACGACACCCTAGCTTTAAGGCGACGACACCCGTGCCTAAAACCGACCACGGAGAGAATCCCCGCGACACCCCCTGGTGGAATTCGGTCGGGAATCCTTCGCGACATCCCAGTTGAAATCTCACGATACCCTAGCTTTAAAGAGATGACACCCGTGCTTAAAACTGACCATGGAGAGAATTCCCGCGACACCCTAGTTCGAATTCGGCCGAAAATCCTTCGCGACACCCCAGATATAATCTCACGACACCCTAGCTCTAAGGAGACGACACCCGTGCTTAAAACTAACCACGGAGAGAATCCTAGTGACACCCTAGTTCGAATTCGGTCGAAAATCCTTCGCGACACCCCAGTTGAAATATCACGACACCCTAGCTTTAAGGAAACGACACCCTTACTTAAAACTGACCACATAGAGAGTCCCCGCGACACCCTAGTTTGAATTCGGCCGTAAATCCTTCGCGACACCCAGTTGAAATATCACGATACCCTAGCTTTAAGGAAACGACACCCTTACTTAAAACTGACCACATAGAGAATCCCCGCGACACCCTAGTTCAAATTTGGCCGTAAATCTTTTGCGACACCCCAGTTAAAATATCACGACACCCTAGCTTTAAGGAAATGACACCCTTACTTAAAACTGACCACATAGAGAATCCCCACGACACCCTAGATCAAATTCGGCCGTAAATCCTTCGCGACACCCCAGTTGAAATCTCACGACACCCTAGCTTTAAGGCGATGACACCCTTACTTAAAACTGATCATATAGAGAATCCCTGCGACACCCTAGTTCGAATTCGGCCGTAAATCCTTTGCGACACCCCAGTTGAAATCTCACGGCACCCTAGCTTTAAGGCGACGACACCCTTACTTAAAAGTTTGAATTCGGTCGTAAATCCTTCGCGACATCCCAGTTGAAATCTCACGACACCCTAGCTTTAAAACGATGACACCCATGCTTGAACAAGGCGGGAATTTTGACGTCACCCTAGTACTAATTCGACGACACCCTAGTAACTCAGCCATGCCATCTTTTCAAGAAAAGTTGCAAAACGTGGGCAGTTCCTATGGGTTTGCGGGTCAGTGTGATGTGATCGTGGCGATCCTGGTGTCCTTTCGTATTTCTCTGAGGTCGGCATAAACCCTAGAGGTCATTCGTCTGTTGCTCGAGAAGCCATCCTTTTGCTCGAGAAGCCATCCTTCATCTCTTGCTCGAGAAGCCATTGGTCTCCTAAATTTTTTCCATAGTTCATTCTTCCGTATACTTCATTCATGGAGATGAGTGCTTTCGTTTGTGGACGAAGACCGCGAACAAAGAAGAAGCAGACGGAGAAAATGGCGGAACAATGCAAGGACATGGTTCTTCGTTTGAATAAGGATGCGGCTCCTTCAGGTATGTTTATCACTATGTTAAAATATTATGACATCCTCTCTTAAAATTTCATGACAAGTATGTCTTATGTCTTACCCCCTTTTCAGTTGACATGAAAATTGTTCCAGTCCCCCCCCTCCAGTGAAGGCTTCCCAGCTGTTTAAGAATAGTTGCAGGCCGGCCGTATACGTTCAGAAGGTTTGGAAGATGGGGTTCGCTAGACGACATACAAAACTTATTCGAAGGACCCCATTTGGTGCCTTCGTCGATATGCAGACGTTCACAGTCATAAGATGTCATAATGGAGGCGACGAATTCATTTTCTGCGGAAAGCCAGTTCTATTCAGTGCCGACGAAGTCGCACTCATTCTGGGACTTCCAGCTCATGGGAAGAAGATCGACACGTCCAGCCAATTGTTCAATGGAAGGTTGTTCAAACGGTTTGGCCAGGGTTTAGATCTTCGCCAAGAAGGTTTGGAGAAGTTAATATTTCAACTCCGATCATCTAAGGTACAGGAGGATGTCGAGGACACCGTCCGACTTTGGATCGCATACATATTGGCCATGTTTTTGGCTCCAAAGTCTAATCAGAGATGTCCACGGTATCTCAGCCAGCACTTGGATGACTTAAGTCAACTGGATAGCATCGACTGGGCTTCAGCATTGAAGGAGTTGATTGTTCTGGCTCTCCCAGAAATAGCTGCTTGCTTGCGTTCCGAGGAGCCGGTCCACTCAAAGAATGCAAAAAAAGTTAGGAGGTAGCCTACCCTGTTCGGATGCTCGGTAGCACTGGTGGTAAGGATTATTGAGACGCATAAGTAGTGTTCTTAGTATAATTTTTTTAATATTATATTATTTAATATCCAAAAAATATCATGTTCAGGCGTGGTTCCTCGAGCATACATCAATGCGAGAACCAGCATACCCTGATAAACTGCCTCGGCTGTTGAAGTGGTATGACCACCAAATGAAGATCCAGTCGATTCGGGTTACCGACTTGCAGCCTCACGACTTGGTAAGCTAGTACATTGCTCCATTGCTCTGACCATATTTTTCAACTTAATGCGTCAATATGTTCACTTAATATTAATTTGTTATAATCTTGCATTGCAGATGGATGGAGCTACTGTACCACTGTCAGAAGAGCGCTGGCTTCTCACTCAGCAGAATGTAGCATCCCCTTAACCAACAGATACCTGTGCCCCTCAACCAACGGATAGCTGCGCAGGATGTGCCGAGTTGAGGACTGAATTGGAGTGCATTAAGGATCAACTCGATGATGTCAGGCATAGGCTGTCCATTGCTGAGACCCTCCTCAGTTCACTGCTCAGAAAGGAAAGTAATGCAATAAATGAGGAGGATAAGGGAGACGGAAAAATAGAGAAGGTGCATTCCTTGGAGTTAGTCCTCCGCGAGCCTGGTAATGGAAATAATGAGAAGAAGATGGAGGAGGACCATTCATCCGAGTGTCCAATTGAGACGGGGAATGCAAAAGCAGAGGAGAAGAGATTGGAGGGGGATTCATTGGATGATAAAACAGAGCATGGGAATGAAAATAAAGATGAGTCCATATCCGATAATAAACTTGGCACCCCTGCGCCAAAGGGTGATAATATGGACGTAGAAATCGTTGGAGTGCCTTCGCTTGTTAGGAGGGTTAAAAAAGAGCCGAGGAAGCATAAGGCATCCACGTCGTCGGAGAATGTTATGAGACAACCCGTCCTAAAAAGTCGGCGAAGACAGTGGGCACGTCAAAGTCCAACACAACGGTCGAAGATGACCAAATTATTATTCAAAATTTTTTGAGCGAACGACTAACTGACGAGATCGTCTACACCAAATATTTTCTGGCGTTGTAACAAGGAAAATCTTCAAGATCTCATTAACAATGAAATGATAATAGATGATGTAAGTATATCAAGAAACCTGTTCTAGTTGTTGATTTTAGAATTATATTAATCGGTTTACATTGCATTGACAAATAATTGATGCCGGCTAGGAGTTTCTGATGCGCAACTGGACAGAGCATCCGGACCGATACCATATGTGCATATTTGCATCAGTTTTCGTATCCGCTCTGTGTCTGACTTTCTCATCACCTGCTCATGAACTCGCTGGAACATCAGGGGCCTCGATATTTGACAATGTATCGGATGAAGATAAGGCCCAATTCTGGTTTCTTTTCACCATAATAAACTTTGATAACTCGCACTGGCATTTGGTTGCTGTCGACATGGAAAGAAAGGTGTTCATGCACCTGAATTCAATGAAACGCAACCCCAAGTACAAGGCCAATGCAAGGAAATGACATACAATTCTTGGCCACATATCCATATCTACTGCAATAAGAAGGAAGCGATGACTTGGCCAATGGAAGAGATTTCGGATTGCCCAAGCCAACCGACTGGATCGTTGGATTGCGGCCTATACTGTCTGAGATATATGGAATATCTTGCTCGATGGGACAATCCTGATATGAAGATGGATTTCAAGGATGAGGAAGTCAGAGATTACCGGCGACACTTAGCTGCGACGATATTGAGAAAGGGTCTGAACAAAAAGATTAGCGACATTATCGAAAAATGTTCATAATTTTTTTATTCTTCTTTGAATGAAAATTGAATGTAATTTATTCATATTAACACTGATTAATATTTAATGCAAATGCATAAATTTTATATTGCAAGCAGGGGTGTCCTCGATTTATTCATATGTTTGCCTTCGTAGGTTTACACCTTTCGAGTGTCGCCGCGCAAGAGCTAGGGAGTCGCTAGCCAGGAGCTGGGGTGTCGTCGCGCTGAAATCTTCGGTGTCCGTTCGCGAGTATTGGGATGTCGTAGGTTTCCGCCTTTCGGGTGTTGTCATGCAAGAGCTAGGGAGTCGCTAGCCAGGAGCTGGGGTATCGTCGCGCTAAAATCTTCGGTGTCCGTTCGCGAGTACTGGGATGTCGTAGGTTTTCGCCTCTCGGGTGTCGCCGCGCAAGAGCTAGGGAGTCGCTAGCCAGGAGCTGGGGTGTCATCGCGCTAAAATCTTCGATGTCCGTTCGCGAGTACTGGGATGTCGTAGGTTTCCGCCTTTCGGGTGTCACCGCGCAAGAGCTAGGGAGTCGCTAGCCAGGAGCTGGGGTGTCATTGCGCTAAAATCTTCGGTGTCCATTCGCGAGTACTGGGATGTCGTAGGTTTTTGCCTTTTAGGTGTCGCCGCGCAAGAGCTAGAGAGTCGCTAGCCAGGAGCTGGGGTGTCATCGCGCTAAAATCTTCGGTGTCCGTTCGCGAGTACTGGGATGTCGTAGGTTTTCGCCTTTCCAGTGTCGCCGCGCAAGAGCTAGGGAGTCGCTAGCCAGGAGCTGGGGTGTCGTTGAGCTAAAATCTTCGGTGTCTGTTCGTGAGTACTGGGATGTCGTAGGTTTTCGTCTTTCGGGTGTCGCCGCGCAAGAGCTAGGGAGTCGCTAGCCAGGAGCTGGGGTGTCATCGCGCTAAAATCTTCGGTGTCCGTTCGCGAGTACTGGGATGTCGTAGGTTTCCGCCTTTCGGGTGTCGCCGCGCAAGAGCTAGGGAGTCGCTAGCCAGGAGCTGGGGTGTCGTCGCGCTAAAATCTTTGGTGTCCGTTCGCGAGTACTGGGATGTCGTAGGTTTCCGCCTTTCGGGTGTCACCGCGCAAGAGCTAGGGAGTCGCTAGCCAGGAGCTGGGGTGTCGTCGCGCTAAAATCTTCGGTGTCCATTCGCGAGTACTGGGATGTCGTAGGTTTCCGCCTTTCGGGTATCGCCGCGCAAGAGCTAGGGAGTCGCTAGCCAGGAGCTGGGGTGTCGTCGCGCTAAAATCTTCGGTGTCCGTTCGCGAGTACTGGGATGTCGTAGGTTTCCGCCTTTCGGGTGTCGCCGTGCAAGCTAGGGAGTCGCTAGCCAGGAGCTGGGGTGTCGTCGTGCTAAAATTTTCAGTGTCTATTCACGAGTACTGGGATGTCATAGGTTTCCGCCTTTCGGGTATCGCCGCGCAAGAGCTAGGGAGTCGCTAGCCAGGAGCTGGGGTGTCGTCGCGCTAAAATCTTCGATGTTCGTTCGCGAGTACTGGGATGTCGTAGGTTTTTGCCTTTCGGGTGTCGCCGCGCAAGAGCTAGGGAGTCGCTAGTCAGGAGCTGGGGTGTCATCGCGCTAAAAGCACTTCATTTTACTGAAATAGACACCCTATTTTGAAAGCACTTCATTTGCGAGTTGGAGGCAAGGAAAATCTAGAAATCAGAGAAGAGTATGAATCATAGGGATACTGGAAAAGTTGATTGTATGACATCCATAAAAGCAAGACTGAATGCTACAAGTAGTAAGTGGATATTGGATGAGGTTTCTCTAGAACATAACCATGGGATGTCCATAACATCATTGGTTATCTACGGTCGCATAGGAGGATCAGCACACCAGAGAAGGCAGAGATCAGCAATTTACATGCCGTGAATGTTCTGACGACTCAGATATACTCTGCCATAGCAAGGAGAAAAGGGGGCAGAAGACAATTGGATTTCACCGAGAAGGATGCTCGTAACTTCATTTGTCGCATCAGTCTAAGCTGAAAGAAGGAGATTCTCAGTCGATGGTAATTCATTTCGCCGAAATGCAACTCAGAAATCCCAATTTCTTCTATACCTTAGACCTCAATGATAATGGTCATCTGAGGTCTGTCTTCTGGATTCATCCAAGGTCAAGATTGGCATGCACATACTTCGGTGATGTTCTAAGCTTTGACTCAACGTACTTAACAAACAGATATCAAATGTCTTTTTGTCCATTCGTCGGGGTCAACCATCATGGACAGTCCACCTTGCTTGGATGCGCATTGTTGTCTGATGAGAGTACTGAGACATATAAATGGGTTTTTCAAATATGGCTGGATGCAAATGGTGGTCAAGCACCTATTGCCATAATAACTGACCAAGATAAGGCAATCGAGGCTGCTGTCAAAGAAGTTTTTCCTAACACACGACATCGATTTTGTCTTGGCATATATTGAAGAATATACCTAAAAAGATTGGCCACATTTGCATGGCAAATCTCAAGTTTATGGTTGATTTCGATGAGGCTATATATGATTCATTGACCATACAGTCATTCGAGGAAAGGTGGGCACATGTTATGGAGAAATATAAAGAATGCAAGTCTATAGATTGGTTCAATGTCCTTTACGAATGTCGGGATAAATGGGTCCAGTTTACCTAAAGGATACATTCTTCGCAGGTTTGTATGTCAATGTCTTTGGTTCATGTTTGCGTTAAACGCTTTTTTTTGTTGACAAAATTTTGAACAGGGATGTCATATTCACAAAGGAGCGAGGGCATTAATCACTTCTTCGATGGGTTTATAAATTTGAAGAAAACACTAACGGAGTTCATAAGTAAGTACGAAGATGCCTTGGAAAAAAGATACGAGGCCGAAAATAAGGAAGATAATAGGACGTTGCAAACGATTGCTTTCCTAAAGACATCATCACCTTTTGAGAGACAAGCTGCAGGAAGGTATACAAGGCACATTTTCAAAAAATTTCAGAATGAGATCCTTGAAATGGCTGCATCAAATACAAAATTGATCAAGGAAGCTAGCAACTGTTGTGTATATTCCGTAAAGTCGTATGAAAGGATTGAAGTCAATGGAATCGGCAAGGAGATGATCAAAGATTATATCGTGTCATACGATAGAAATATTGAGGATGTTTAATGCCAGTGCCGATTCTTTCAGTTTAAGGGGTACCTGTGTAGGCATGCCTTGTTGGTTCTTCATCAAAGTGACGTATTTCATTTACTAGATAAATACTTCTTGCAGAGATGGTGCAAGGACATGAAATACCAATTCGACGAATTCGACTGCAATACTGAAGGTAATGATAAAAGTATACGAAAATCACGGTACGCAGTAATAATTTTTTAATTGAAATATCTTAATATTTGTTTTCATTAATATTATGTTAATGATTGTAGATATAGTTTGCTGAGTCATGGGATGATGAAGCTCGCAGAGATAGCCTCCATGTCTGAAGATGCATTTAATGTAGTGATGGATGGTCTAACACATATATTCAAAATTGTTGTGGATGCCAACTGCGCAGCTAAACCACGTACAGAGCTTGTAATTCAAGATCCTGAACAAATTAGAACAAATTCGTAGCGTTGTAACTACGGTGTCGTGAGGCTTTTCTCCAGCATTCGTTGGAGCACGGGTGTCCTAGGCTTGTAACTACGGTGTCTTAACAGTATATCAGGGGTGTCGTAGCTTTAACGACGATACTAGAGCTATATGGACAGGAATAACGAGGAATATAGGCCGAATCACTCTGACGACACCCCAGTTCATGAGGTATAACATCCTAGTTAAAAGAGTATGACATTCGTGCTTACAAAACAGTAAACTCTAAATAGTTATGACTCCCATAATGTCATAACTGTTTTGTTCTAAGGAAGTTACCCGCGCATTAAACGGTTTGGTCACGCATTAACTAACTCTAACCAGAAAAACAGTTGGTGTAATAAAGGAGCTTTAGAAAGAAGTGGGAAGGACTTTTTTACTTTGTGTTGTGGACGACATTTCCTTCAGAAGTTTTTGTACAAAGACTCCAGTAGCCAGATTTTTCAGCCTCGAAGCTGAAATATTTTTTTTCGATCGGACTCTCAGAGCGAGGGTGATGGTTCGTGCTCAACTGATTCCGATGATACATCCGAAATCCAGAGCGAGAAGGAAAAAAGGGAAGAAAGAGAGTTCTTCTTGCACAAAGACTTTTCCTTCCATGTTTTTCAACTGGCCAAGTGCGAGTAACCGTACTTTTTCTGAGCCTGTGATGCCTTGGAAACGTGATTGGCTGGTTGCAAAATATCTTCTCTAAAGCCTACAGAGCGATCATGTTCTTCCCGTCGCTGCAGTCGGAAAGTTCGCCTCTGATCATGGCTAGTTGTTTTCTCCATCAGCAGCGTTCACTGACTGTCGAACCTTGCGCATCCTATATTAAAACGACAGATATCTTAATCTCATTTGCCCATCATGAATAGGCTCCAGCTATCATAATTTTTTCTCGGCTCCATCACGTTGCTTGTAAATTTTTCGGAGAAAGATGATGTTCATAAGTTTAATTCCATGGTCGGTGAGGTAATGTCGTATACCGTTATTGCCACGGTTACCATGTTACTAAACAAAGGACAGAGTGGCAAAACCTTATCCGGTTTTGCTAGTCTTCGCCCCAAAATAGGCAGGTTTTGATTGTTGAGCTTTAAATTTAGGTTGGATTTGGCTTGACCTGAAACCAACCTGTTTATCAATTGATGGATTCTGATTATGCTCGAAACTTGATGGCTCACCTCAGTTGATATACATCATTTTTTTTTTTAAAAAAATATGGCAAATGCGGCAACATCGTTTGCATGAAGATACGCCAACTGCAATGGCGACCATAGAGCTATTAGTCCAGGAAATAACTAGATTCTCATAGTCTACTTTGTTCTTATTATTATATTTTAACTAATTCGTCATTAATTAGGTTTTAATAGTGATATCCTAAATTTCTAAATTCTCATAATTCAGGAATTTTTTTTTGTTGATATTTGCATATTATATAAGTAATGAATGAAAATTTAAATGGGTTAGAGGGTGGGTCTCGGTTTATATAAAATAAATGGGTTAGGTGTAATTTTACAATTTTCAATCCGATTATATCTGGAATGGTCTACATTTTGTTCAATTTCTTTCGATTTATTGCTACACAGCTGGTAAAGTTTTATATACCTCGAGAGAGAAGAAATGTTCATATAAAACACCGAAACAACTGTTCATGTATTTAGCATAAGTAATAAGAAATATAACTTACAAATTTTAACAAAATATTAAACATTTTATTTATATTTAAACTTTTTAAAATTTTCAATAAAAGGATAGATAATTAAATTTATTTATTCCCTCAATGTATATGCATTTTGAGAAAGAAAATCAGAAGAGGGAGTAAACATTTTTTTTTTTTCTCCCGAGAAGGGGAATCTGTTTCATGACTTCTTATGTTTTAATTGATAATAAACTATTTTTTAATTAGAAAATGTCTTAGATTCAAGGCTTGAAGATAACTTGAGGAAGAGGCGCATTTCGAAAGATAATACGTTCGACTGGCATTGGAAGCGGAGGCGTGTGAGAAGAATATAATATAAAGCACGGTGGGTTGGGATTAAGCGTGCGCGAGCGGTGGAAATATATAATATGCGCATACCTTCGGACTAGGATATTCCACGGCTCTTACACTGAGAATTTTGATTCATTTTTTTGGCACGAAAAAAGATTATTTAATAGGCCTTTAGCATCTTGTTCTCAAAATAACGTAACATTTTGTCAACTATAAATAATCTACGACGGGTGTGCCACCGAGTTTGTCTTGGTCCGGTCGAAATGAGGATTAGGTTGCTGTGGGATCGTAGTTCTGGCACGTAGAAAGTTTCGTTTCCATTTGCCTCACTCGGCTGGACCTCTGCGGATTGGGAGTTCTACCGTCAGATGTGGGAGACTCCACAAAACACTATACAAGGAGACGTCTGAGATGATTCTTTGCCCGTTTTGATCTCCATCACTCCAGGATTGTCTCCAATCCAAAGAGTCCTCATTCGTCATTTCTAGCCACACATCACCCAACCAATTGTTTCCACGTCAGAAAATATCATCTCATCCTATATATCCAGCCACTAGATGATGAAGGTCCACAAAGTTCTCTCTCTCTCTCTCTCTCTCTGCCACTCAATCGTACAATCCTCCATTCATCATCTTTCACAAACACCAGCCACCAACCATCTCTCTCTCGTCTCAGAATCATCCCTTCTTCAATATGCACCACACACACCAACCAAAGAGAAGATAGTTAGCTAAACAATGGCCAGCTTGACAGCAGCAGCAGCAGCAGTCGCCATCCCCTCCTTCACCGGCCTCAAGGCCGGCACAACGGCTGCGAGAGTCAGCAGCAGCGCTGCGAAGGCGCCGGTCGCGATGGCCGTGTCACCCCGCGCATCTCTTAAGGAGGTCGGCGTGGCCGTGGCAGCCACCGCTGCAAGCGCGATTCTGGCGAGCAATGCTCTCGCAATCGATGTGCTCCTCGGAGGCAACGATGGCTCGCTCGCTTTCGTCCCCAGCAACTTCTCGGTTGCTTCAGGAGAGAAAATTGTGTTCAAGAACAACGCCGGATTTCCCCACAACGTGTATTCGATGAGGATGAGATCCCATCGGGTGTCGATGCGTCGGCCATCTCCATGAAGGACGAGGACCTCCTGAATGGGCCCGGGGAGACCTACAGCGTCACCTTGAACGCGAAGGGGACCTACACCTTCTACTGTACTCCTCACCAGGGCGCTGGGATGGTGGGAAAAGTGACCGTTAATTAGGTCGCCGTGCTTTGTACCTCATGCTAATTCTTTTTCTTGAGCTGGTGGACTGGACAGATGACGATATAGAAGTTTCTATGCCATTTGAGATTCTAAATGAGAGGTGGTTGTTGGAAATAAGATCCGAATCTTTTGGTGAAGACCATTATCATGAAGCCCAAGAATCATTTATGTTTAATCATCAAGAATCCATAATCGATAAACGGAAGCGTACCTGAATCCATATTACTTGATTGCTCTCCAGAGCCCTGCGGTTGGCCTTCCAGATCAACACGTACTCCCAAAGAGCCCTGTAAAATTTTTTTAAGCTATTCTTTCTGATGATAGGATTCAGAGAAGAAGGTCGTACGTGCGATACAGGGACCATAACCGCTATATATAGATAATTTCATTATTATCTTTTGGTATTTCTATTTTAGCCCATCATAAAAATAGAAATAACCCCTTAGGTCTCTACACATTAAAGGAACACCTAATCAAATATATTAAAGCCCAAATCACTGAAACCTCAGCTGATCACTTTTAATTGGGCTTAAACTTATTTGACAGTCCGCAACACATAATTATTTCACATATAAGCCCAATGTTGGATTAAAAATCCAACAATCTCCCACTGGGCTATATGTGTAACCTTATAATTATATTGCAAAAATAACCAAATGAGCTCAATTTTACTGTCATTACTGAAATGTATCTATAACCAATCCGGTCCATCAACCATACCAATATAGGATCAAAGCGGTCTTTGTTATATCTATCATAACTCGACCCATCAATGGTCATGTATGTTGACACAACTGAATGATATGGATCATGATGTGGATGTGTAGCATGAAAATTACATGTAATGTGATCTTAACATGCCTATTTCCAACTGGTCCTTCTTAAACTTAAGTGAGATCAAAACTTTAACATAATTGTACAGAGTGTACCGAACTGAATGAAATACTTTATTTCTAATCAAAATATCCAAACACATAAGTGTGTACAAATCAAACATAAAGCATAAAATAGAAGCAATACAAACTTCCACTGAATCTAAGCATCATCATGCTTTATAACGCCCATGTGAGCAATATGCTCATGAAAGACCTTGGGCGGCACACCCTTTGTAAGAGGATCTGCAACCATGGAGTTTGTCCCTATATGCTCTATAGAAATCTGACCACTCTGTACTCTTTCTTTACAACCAGGAGCTTGATGTCAATATGTTTTGACTTGGTCGAGCTCCTATTATTGTTGGAATACAATACGGCTGACTTATTGTCACAAAATAACTTTAGCGGTCTTTCAATTCCTTTCAATATGCGCAGCCCAGTGACAAAATTTTTCAGCCATATCACATGATTGGATGCTTCATAACATGCTATAAATTCTGCTGCCATGGTAGAAGAAGCTATGAGTGTCTGTTTTGCACTTCTCCAAGAAATAGCCCCACCACCTAACAGATATACATAGCCCGAAGTGGATCTTTTACTATCTTGGCATCCCATAAAGTCGGAGTCAGAATACCCAATGATCTCAAAATGATCTGATCTCCTATATGTGAGCATGCAATCTTTTGTTCTTTTCAGATATCTCATAACCCTTTTGGCTGCTTTCCAATGATCCATACCTGGGTTGCTTAATATCTGCCTAACACTCCAACAATGTATGCAATATCCGGACGCGTACAAACTTGAGCATACATTAGACTCCCTACAACCGAAGCATAAGGAATCTTCTGCATCTCTTCAACTTCAAGGTTCCTTTTTGGGCACTGATTAATACTGAATTTATCTCCTTTAGCAATAGGGGTATCACCTGATTTGTAATTTTGCATGCCAAATCTCTTAAGTACTTTATCGATATAGCTCCTTTATGATAATCCAATGATACCCTGAGAACGATCTCGATGTATCTGGATTCCCAATACAAAGGAGGCATCACCAAGATCTTTCATTTGAAAATTGCTTGATAGAAATATCTTGGTTTCATGCAACATGCCTATATCATTTGTGGCAAGCAAAATGTCATCCACATACAAAACCAAAAAAATATATTTACTCCCACTGAACTTATGATACACACAATCATCGACTGCATTCACTTCAAAATTAAATGAGAGAATTACTTGATGAAATTTGTGGTACCATTGACGAGAAGCTTGCTTTAACCCATAAATGGATTTTGTCAATTTGCAAACCATTTTCTTTGAGTCTCTTGACACAAAGTTTTCTGGCTGCACCATATAAATTGTCTCATCAATGTTTTCATTGAGAAACGCCGTCTTGACATCCATTTGATGGAGTTCTATATTATACTGTGCAACAAGAGCCATGATTGTCCTAAAAGAGTCCTTCGATGAAACTGGAGAGAAGGTTTCTTTAAAGTCAATTCCTTCCTTTTGAGTATAGCCTTTAGCCACAAGAAAAGCTTTATACCTTTCCACATTACCCTTTGAATCCCGTTTGGTCTTAAAAATCCATTTGCAACCAATGGGTTTCATACCTTCTGGTAATGGGACAAGTTCCCAAACTTTATTGTCTTATACTCTTCTTTCATTGCTTCAATCCACTTTCTGAATTAGAACCTTGTATGGCTTGAAGAAAGTTGATAGAATCATCTTCCATCACGCCATTATTTTCCTCATGTTCCTGAAGAAACACTATATAATCATCCGGAATAGTATTTTTCCTTTCTCTAGTGGATCGCCGCAAAGGCACTTGTTCTTGATGCACTTGTTCTTGAGATTGTTGAGTTTGTACCTCTGAGGGTTGAACAACAATTTCTTGTTGTTTTTGAATTGCAACTTGATCATTATCAAAAGCAATTATAGGAATAGGAACTAGCTGCTCTTCAACAAGAGTAGTATGTTCCAATTCCTCCTCAAAGACAAAGTCTCTAACTTTATTTCTTCCTCCAAACTCAATATCCTCAAAGAACGTTGCAGTTCCCATCTCAAAAATTATCCTTGATTTGGGATCATAAAACTTGTAACCCCTGGATCGCTCATAATTGTTGGGGAACGCGGAATACCCCCAAGATCACGGCTATAGTGTATATGAGTAATACAAAAAAAAAACTTTTACCGTTCTAATCTAAGAGTACAAGATCATACCTTCATATTTGAACTTTCGATCACTTTGATTTGATTGCTCGACCTCAACCTTTAGCCTTCCACCGTATTTCCGAAATATCTTCTTTCTCTCACAAGATGGTGTGATCTCTTGGCCGTCCTAGGGTTTCTTATTTTTCTTTCTCCAAAAAATGTTAACCCTAGCAACCAACTGAGAGGGTATTTATAGGGCTACAACAGGGACCAATAGGCAAATATGAAAAGGACTTCCTACGTAATTAAATCTCCCAATCCTACCCGGGTTAGGATTCAATTACGTAAATTACAATTCATTCCACTAAAGAATTATAATTGTACTCCTAATCATATTCAAATTTATATTTTCGAGCCTTTAATATTAAATACTTATTATCTCCCCATGTTAAGATTACAGATATCCACCAATTAAATTTAATTACTGATAATATAATTTAATTAGCTTTTATTATCCTTGAGACCTATCCACTTAACTTATTTGATGTATCGGATTCAAAATCCACTTGCAAGATTTGATACAATCAAAACTTATAAGCTTCCTCAAGGAGATATCATCAATCCAATTTATCAGGACATGATTTCCTTCAACTATTAATATTCACCATATATATAATGTTATTGCCCAACCCACTGAGTTTATTGACTCATATAGAATCTCACTCTATGTGTAATCAAAGCAATAATCACTACATACACGTGTCTAGAAATAGAATTCGGATTAAGAGCATAAGTAATCATAATATTCATGAGGTTTAAATTATTTTATAAAGTCAGTATAAATAATTAACTCAACTGGTCCTGTTCAATACACACAAAGTGTACTAGCACAAATAGTTAGAATAAACCATTTCCCCGTAGTCAAGATAGACCTACTAAAAATTTGTGCTACAGTTCTACTGATGGTGTGTCTAATTTCATCTAAAACTGTGAACAATAAACTTATATTCCAAAAGAACCGATGATCTAGTCTTCTGTGTGTAAGCCGTACTCTACACACTAGATCAAATACTCTTTGTAAATACTAGACACATGCACATATAGTAAATGGCATACATTGCTCAAAATAAATTCTCATTAAAATATAAGGACATAACATAAAGCATATCTTTTAGTCTATATCTCTATCAAGAATACCCTACAAAATAACTGCTCACTGTCCTGGAGTCCAATTTCTTTTCATATGGCCTATAAGGCCTTGCCTCAGCTGGACATCCCCAAACATGAAAGTGCTTTAGACTAGGCTTCCGTCATATCCAAAGCTCATAAGGTGCTTTAGTTGGTACTCTGTTCAAAATGTAGGCTGCTGTCTTTAGTGCCTCTCCCCAAAGTGACTCTGGTAAGGTAGAATGACAAATCATACTTCTTACCATATCCTTAAGAGTCCTGTTTCGTCTTTCAGATACACCATTCATGCTAGGTGACCCTGACATGGTGTATTGTGGGATAATTCCACACTCCTCTAGGTATCTGGCAAATGGTCCTGGACGTTGTTCACCTGATCCGTCATATCTACCGTAATATTCACCACCATGGTCAGATCTGACTCTTTTAATCCTTTTATTGAGTTGAAGCTCAACTTCAGCTTTAAATGATTTGAACACGTCCAAGACTTGGGACTTTTCATGAATAAGGAATAGGTATGCATATCTTGAATAATCATCTATGAATGATACAAAATACTGTTGACCATTCCAAGAAGGTGTAGGAAATGATTCATAAATGTCCGTATATATCAACTCAAAGACTTCCATAGTTCTATAAGCACCCAATTTCTTTGTTTTGGTCTGTTTGCCCTTAATGCAATCAACACAGACATTAAAGTCTGTAAAATCAAGAGAATCCAAAATTCCATCTGACATAAGTCGTTCAACTCTATTTCTAGAGATGTGACCTAATCGCTTATGCCATAATGTTCCTGAATTTTTATTGTAAATTTTATGTTTAGTACCTCTTGATTCCATATTCAGGGTTTCATTATAAGAAGCAACAGTATCAAGCAAATATAGATTGTCATACACCATAAGAGAACCAGTTCCAATAATATTTGAATTTAATGAAAGACTAAACTGACTATTTCCAAATGAACAGCAATATCCTAATTTGTCCAAAGTTGAAATAGAAACCAAATTCCGTCTAAATGATGGTACTACAAAAGTGTCTTTCAAATCCAAATAATAACTAGAATTCAATAACAATCTAAAATGCTCAATTGCCTCCATATCTACTGACTTGCCATCTCCTGCATAAATGCATCTTTCAGCATCAGTTGGTTTTCGGTAGCTTAGGCAACCCTCCATTGAAACACTGATGTTAGTAGTAGTATCAGAATCTAACCACCAAGTGTTTCTAGGTACTAAAGCTATATTCACTTCAGAACAGACCATATTAAGAAATGTACCTTTCCTTTCATGCCATGCACGAAATTTGGAACATTCCTTCTTAATGTGTCCAGACTTATTGCAGAAGAAACAACTGTCTTTATCCTGATTTTGTTTCTGCTTTGCTGGACCCTTAGCAGTCTTACTCTTTATTTTCTTGCCTTTTTCCTTGCCCTTGAAGTTATTACCATTAAGGACCGGCACCGAATTGAGGTTAGTAGAAATAGTAGCAACATTAGCTGTAAAATAAAAGCAATACATAAATAACATGCTCATATAAATAATTAACACCAAATATCAATAAATTCAAATAATAGTAAATCCCATCTCAAGTGCAACATTAATATCAAGTCTTTGGACAGTAATATTAACTGCTAGTGGTACTCTTGTTGTAATGATCAAACACTAACAATAATGTATGTCAAATAATAAATCTATCTTTGGATCGATTTATTACTCACATATAAATCCTTATAATTGTTACGTGTTTACCATCACACATACGTGTAGTTCGGCCAGGCATTAACCTTCCTTTGGGCCGATTAATACCCGCATGAAACACACACATACTCAACATCCAACATCCTTCATGAACCATCTACACAAGAGAGGTCACTTTGATGATATCTTGTTTCATTAGTTCAATTTCAAACTATGGATAAATTTATTAGGCATAAAAATATCATTAATTTAAATTTGATTGAACATCTTTAAAAATAACAATATGTTATTTTGTGGTTCCAACTCAATCTTTATAACAGAAAAATAATTTATCCTAATAGATAAAGCTTTACTTTATGAACCAATTAAACCATACAAAAGGAGGTTGCTCATGCTTTCAAAATTAAAAATAATAATTTTAATGAAAGTCCGAAACATTTAGAGGCCATGAACCGGTCTAAAAATTCATGTATTAATGCCATGCATTAAATATTCATAAAGGAATCCTATTCTGATACTTCCTTTCATAGAAGTCCAACAAGGCAAGGTTTTTTCTTAAACGCCGCAATGCCCACGGTTAATGGCCTAATGGAATCCCATGATTTTGAAACTTCATACGTGAGCATAATGCCCAAGTTTGTTATTCCCATGATTTTCTCAAGATTTCCTTTATCCCACGGTTTGAGATATCCAACCACCTAATTTTCAGAAAGATTTTCTAGATTTCCATCTCGGTTAGGACATCGGTTTTGTTGACACGAAACATAGAAGCCATATACCAAGCTCAAAAATAATTAAAGCTAAAGGAAATCCATGTGGTTTTAACCGTTTGGATTTCCACGATTTCCATGGAAAGGAGTCCCAATGCCCCATTGCATTATCTCGCTGCCTTTTGTGGAAGGATTCGGTTCACAAATAAAAGGGTCAAACGGCCAGATTCCTCAAATCATGTTGGCAAAGCCCTAATGCTCCCTTGGCTCGCACAACCGGAAGGCCCAGAACAACAATTGTTTGATTAAACTTAAAAAAATTTCTTTGCTTGACTACCCTGTTCCTTCCCAAGATCTTCACATGATCACATTGGAAGGACAGCCGACGGAAGCCCGCCGCTTAAATTTTATCCCGAATTTCATTCTTATCCCATAATTAAGCTTTATCCTAGCAGATGAAAAACTTCATCTCCGGATCTTGTGAGACTGGTTTCATGATGCAGCGAATATCTTTCTCTCTTAACATAATCATCAAACTAGAATAAAATAGAGTTTTGATGCACTATGACCTTTATTTTATTTAAAAATCAGAGATATTAAAAATATCATTGGCATCAAAATAAAATTTTAAACTAATGAGTATTTGTCTCACGGTTACTGAATAAAACCAAAGAAGTCATATACACAAATACGAATATCAATGCATATAACCAAAAAATTTCTTAACGATTCAACATGAATAATGCTTTGATACCAATTGTTGGAAATAAGATCCGAACCTTTTAGTGAAGACCATCACCATGAAGCCCAAGAATCATTCATGTTTAATCATCAAGAATCCATAATCGATAAACGGAAGTGTACCTGAATTCATATTACTTGATTGCTCTCCAAAGCCCTGCGGTTGGCCTTTCAGATCAACACGTACTCCCAAAGAGCCCTTTAGAATTTTCTTTAGGCTATTCTTTCTGATGATGAGATTCAGAGAAGAAGGTCGTACATGCGATTCAGGGACCATAACCGCTATATATAGATAATTTCATCATTATCTTTTGGTATTTCTATTTTAGCCCATTATAAAAATAGAAATAACCCCTTAGATCTCTATACATTAAAGGGCCACACCTAATCAGATACATTAAAGCCCAAATCACTGAAACCTGAGCTGATCACTTTTAATTGGGCTTAACCTTATTTGACAGTCCGCAACACATAATTATTTCACATATAAGCGTTGGATTAAAAATCCAACAGTGATGTTCTTCGTTTTTTGTGATTTCTAATCCTTCTGTATACTTCATTAGCTTCAATTATGGATGGATGCAGAAATGTTTGATGGTAAGCATAGCATCTAGAAAAATTAAATTTTGGTGATGGATGGATAGGATTCAAGGAACATGTTCCAGTTCATGGCCTCAGCCATGCAGAATATAGCTGAAAACTCCAATTCTCTGTGCTTGAAGAACATTGTTGACAAACAAGATCATAGTTTCTATTGCTCCACCAAAAGGAATTGGCTTATTAATTCTCACGAATAGTTCTTATCAAGTGAATGACACAAGCTTTGAGAGGCTGAGAGAAGATTTGGTGTCCAAGGTGACAAAGCAAATGCAACACTCATTTTATTAATTGAATCATCTCATAGTTTACAAGCATATATTACATCAGGAGAATACACAGAAGCAATAATTTAAACTACTTTATTTTCCCACGCAACAGGGACAAAATTAGTACCAACTTTCTGATTTCAAAGAAACCTTATTGCACCTAGCTTTTGACCAATAGGTCAGATTGGTAACAGCACATTTTATCCTTTTGAACAATAACATTTTTTCCCCCCATTTTTTTCTTGTTCTCATTGGCCCTGAGGATGCTACATTGTCAATGTATCAGGGAGAGGAGTAGGTGCTCCTAAAATTTTACCACCAACATCAGGAAAGCACTCTTGGTTGGGCAGGGGAGCAACCTTACCATCGGCTTCCACCTTGATTGGGTACTTGAGAAGGTGCCCTGTCAAGAGTCTCACTTCCTCTGCAGTGTATCTCGCCCAGTTATCATCGGCTATCTCATTCACAAATTTCACACACTCCAGACTGCTGGGCTCTTTGAAACACTCATCTACCATGCCTAGATGCTCGGCCCACAGTGACATCCTATATCCATATACCTGCATCACAAATTCCCATCAATATGTACGAAAATTCATTTAGAATATGTGAAAATAGACCAACTTCAATGTAATCAGTCTGTACATGCGTTTTAAAAGGTTTGGTTGGTGTTTGGCATTAAATTCCAGCAAGGGTTTGGAATTATTATCTTGCTATGGAAAGTTAACAGTGATCTTCAATGGGTTGTTGGATTTGCCATGCTTTCCATCAAAAGCTCCTACCATGGTCTTAAGCTAAGAATGACAGGCTCTAGGATAATGAACCTCAGTGGTGATTCATTAGAACATAGAACTTATACTCACAATGAATGAACAAGATGCCACAATACGTCTGCACGCATTTATGAAGATGTATAGAAATTAAACAAATGTGTGCTTTCAAGTGCTTCTGGATGCGGAAGCTAGGAACCTCAGCTTTCCTACTGGCAATCACATAGGCCAGGCTTGGTATCCTTTAATTGAAAATGAAGTATTCATGGGAGACCACCTTAGCATTTGATTACATGCTTCGCATGGTGCTTTTTATGACAGAGGTCACAGTGGATTTTCTTATACAAAGAGATCTTAAAGTTGATACTAAATGTCTTGGCTATCTCATAGACATGACCTTCTGTGCTTCCTTACAAAAGCTAGAATGTTTTATCTCAGCTGTGCACAACGGATAACAATCTCCAGCACAATATAATTTATAGAAGAATTGTTAAATAATATAGTTTACAGAAGAAATATCAAACAAAATTACTCATCAGATATGGCACATGATTTACATGTTCCAGCTAATGGTTGAAGGAATTATGTACTTGTTTACTGAGCTGCCAGAGTAGACCAGTGGTATGAAAAAGCAAAATACAAGAAGAATGTCACCAACCTGGCCATGCGGATGTCTTTTTTTCTCAGCCCATGCATGATGGGGCTGGAATGCACCCATGGCTATTTCAGTATCTCTTGTACCAGCTAGAGATCTCTGATTGATATTGGCAGAACCCAGAATCACATATTCATCATCTACTATCATCCCCTTTGCGTGAACATAAATCATGAATCTTCGATGCCTTTGACAAAGGGTCTGATTACATTTGAAAACAGAGTGAGAAAATAATTTGAACAGGAATTAAAAAAAAAAAATAATCTGGTCTCTACTACTAACTACTTGAGTAGGAGGAAAATGCTAAACTAGCTTAACCCAGATGAAAAAACAGGGTTAGCCCATGTTTAGGGGGTAAATGGTCACTAGTCTAGATGGCAGACCGTAATATAAAGCAGTGATTCATGTTTTGGCTAACCTTGATTTAAAAATTTAAATATATTTAAAAATTAAATAAAATGCTAAAGCTTCATAAATATTTTTTAAGAAAAAAAAAAAAGCATCCTAAACAAGAACTGAAATACCTAACTGAGTCGGAGATCAAGATGAGATAGAATGTGAAGCGTCTCATTCCATGAAAAAATCGAAACACCTTTATTCCACAAGATTTAAAACCTTGCAATAAAGCATTAGTGTTAATTTGTCAAGGTTTTATGTCAGGGCTCTTTATAGTTTAGAACTTTCCTAAAAGAAACAAGAAGTGCAAATACACGTATAACCATAGATCCATTAAATTTTCTTATTATTGGTGCTAACAAGATAGAGGATCTAGAGCAACATGTGCATCTGGACGTAATATAATAAGAAGTTGTCTATGCAAGCCGATAACTATAGCACATGAATAATATGAATGAGGATATTGCAATATGTGCAGCAAACATCAAAGAAAAAATAAATCAGAAAGCCAAAGAGCAGATTCAACAGGGGAAATATGAGAAGCAATTATGAAGGCTCAATAGGTTCAACAAAAGGCAGATCAGCTCCTTGTCACACACAAAATAAGTTTATTATATACAGTACCGCTGCACTTTTTTCGGAAGGTTGATCAACTGATGGCAAGTCATCCTTGGGCAATTCTTCCCTGTTGCCAAGGCAGTAGAAATTCAGGTAATCTTGAGGGTGTGCATTCTCAACATTCATTGATTTGAGCTCCTTTCCAATGATTTCATACATCATTTGTATAGTCTGGCCCTGCAAGGTTCACAGCTAAAAGTCACGATCTTTTCAACATTAAAAATAAGAGGGGAAAAAGATATTCAAGCACAGAAATGATTGGCCACATCAACATGAGTCATCAATTGAATTTCTTGTCATATGGTGAATACTAATATTCCTCAATTTTATCCAATTGTAGCTGTGCCAGAACTAAAAAGATATGCAAGCAGTCATCAAGTCACACATGATAATAATGATTCTTCACTTTATAAAGTATTAATACAAACAAACAACTAATATAATGAGCTCACAGGATAGATACCAGGTGCTTTGGAGAAAAGTGGAGCACTTATGTATGTGGGGAAATACAGACCAGCACAAAAATACTGACAACAACTTGAAGAAAATTCATTGCTAATAATGATCTTTCACCTAGAAAATTGATCTGAAATTCTCCTAGCTGTCAAGGTTTGTTGCATTGGTGCTGAGCATTGTTCTGATAGCTTACCATTACCGTACAGGTTGGTGCAGTACACCCCCAATATGGACTCATGTTATGCTAGTGTGTGACACAGCACCTGTACTATGCATCCATACAGTACTGCACCGAGCACCAGTACCAAATTGGTGCTTTACTGGTGTGGTATGCCAGAAATCTGGCAGTACCAACCATACAAAAAACCTTGGTGTTTATACAACTAGAAGTTATAGGATGCAAAATTTTGATGGCATGAAGCAGACTCTAATTAAGGAAAAACATTCAAGCACATTATCAAGTTTTATGAACAATCATGGTTTTTTGCATTCTACTTACCAACACTTTACATGGTGTCCAATTGGTCCGCAGGTAAAAACATTTGAACTTTGATCATGAGGCTAATTAAACATCCAAATTTGACTTACAACAGAATTTGTTGATTCCGACAGTCCATTACACATTAGACATTGATAGAATTCAGGCTCAAACACCCCTTAGAAAATTCTAGCTCTATGCTATAAAATATGCAGATGGTGTCTTTTTCTCTCCTTACATACAAGTGAATAATAATGATGGTATATGGCTATAACCATGCAGTTTAGAAATTCCATTGAAGAATAGTAATAGAGTATATATGCCTTTTAAAAGGAAATGCTACCTGCCAAAAAAGAATTTCTTGAACAGATGCTGCAGTCGGGATGCCTTCAGGCCACATTGGTATGACTATGTACACTGCAAATCGCTCTCCAGCTCTAATTTTGCTAGCAACCTTTAAGGCTAATTCCATTGGTATCAAATTATCAGCACCTGTTGATGGTAAATGATGATGTTGAATACAGAAGCTTTAATAGATTATCTGAAGAAAATATTTAGAATCACATTTTGATATACACTAAAACTGTCCTTACACTTTCACTGGAACAAAAGAAAGTATTGCTGTCCTAGCTAATAGAGGCCCGAAAAGAACCAACAAAGATAACTGATCAATAAGCAGATCTGTAATGCTTGATAATATTTCATTAATTTATATGCCAATGATGATGTAACTATAGAAACTTTGATATATAATAATACAAGTGGTAGATGCTAATAAACACATAAATCATTATCCACAATATGACGTTGTTCATGAACATTTTTTTTGGGTCAGAATAGCCACAGCAATGCAAAATATTTACTAGCTGTTAAAAACAAATGGCTTCTTAGACAAGCTGGAACTAATTAAGAAAGATGACCAACAAATAGACATCTGTCAATAAAATATCATAGTATTTTACAGATAGAGGCTTCTTAGACTCTCTTTGCAAACTTTGAGTTAACTGGGAAGCATTGTTCCATCTTCATGACACAGACTTTGTGGCACAAAGAATAAATTCATCAAGGCACTTGAACAATAAATGAATGGTCCTGAATCTGATGTCATGGCCAGGGAAACCGTGGACAGAACAGATGACTACATAAAACTTAGGAAAGCTTAGGGAATGAAAAATATAGCCAGCACTCATTAGAAGAGAGTAAACCTAGATTCTGGCACTCAGAAATAGTCAAGTATGCTTACTTGGCAACCAAATTTACCTATGCAGCACTGCCAAACAAATGTCGCAAAATTTGGAAATTCCATGCTAGAGAATTAATAAATTAAGCTCAGTTATTCTGAGCTGGCTTTGGGCCTGAAATTTGAATGAGTTGGATCTTTCATTCTTAACTCTTATTTCTTGGCTAGGCTCAAGCCTGGCTTGACTTTTTCTCAATTTTTAGCGGCTGAGATTTGATTTAGGTTAGTTCATGTGTTATCAAGCTTGCTTTTAAGTCAATATAACCATAACTTATGAAAATAATAATTAATATCACAAAAGGCCCATCAATAAAACAAGTCAACACCAATCTATCCTAGGATATTTTAGCCAAAGCATGAAATGTTAAGTATGCGCAACAAAGATTAATCATAGCCTGAATAGATCCTAGCCCAAACTAGTTCCACATGGATTATTTTGTTAGTTGAACCCAATCTAGGGCTTGAACCCTGCTAATGAGACCAAAATTTATCACAATGTTGGCTCATAGAACATCTTGCTTTTGAGTAAGCCGAGCTAGCTTGGCTTGTTGACACCCTTATTAGAAGCAGCACACACGCACAACCTTTTTGGAATTTTACATGATATCTTTTTTTGTTATATCTTCTTATACCATTCTGTGAAAGAAAAACAATTCTGAAAATAAAATTAGCACCTGTTTGCTTCAGAATCTATCTTACTACAATTGAATGTACTTGTTGAAAACCACAATGGGCTAGTTTGCTGTAATGTGCTCAACAAACTCTTGCTTCCATATTTGCATGCCTAAATCTGATAATGACATATTGGATGTAATGTTGAGGGCTCCAACCATACACGATCTCAAATAGAGGCAAATTGGTAACATGATAAGCTATCCTATATTTTCACATCCATTCCTTCCTCCACACAAGACTACCAGTGATAACTGCTGATTTATCTTTGGCAGTAACTGTCTCATATGATTAACCCAGTAAATAAACCTGGCACAAAGCCTCCAACATGAAAAGAGTAGAGTTCTTACAACGAAAAAATGAACCCTTTTATAGATACAATGGATTATAGCAAGAGTTCTTTGGAATGGTACAGATCTCCTTTCCATGTTTTGTCTTCAATATGTGATGAGAAAAAACAGCCAACTTTGAGATGAGAAAAAACAGCCAATTTTGATTTTCTGAAGCCAAAATATATAGCAGAAATAGAACTCAATAGAAATTAAAACTAAGATAGTGAAAGCAAAACATTAATACGTCATACATAATGCATAAATGTCAGTAACTAAATATTCAACCGAATATGTCTGATTGCACCAAGATAACTATCTATTCTCTATGTATCAATTGAGTTGATGCAAGTGCAACACAATCATTAGTTATGATGTTAATTGGAAGCAGTCACTTTATTTAAGAATAGCTATTAAGGAAAAAAAATTAAACTGTTACTTTATAAAAATGCTCCTAAGTTTGAGGTCATGGTTTAAAGAAGTTGCATCTTATACTTCAGAAAAGAGGACAGCTTAATGGAATATAGACATGAAATAAACTGTTCCAAACCTGCATTTTTGTAGGATGGCCAACCATAAGAGGAACCAAGAAAATACTGATTTTCAATATAAATGAAGTGTTGCGCAGACCTGATTGCCTGTACATAAGCTGTATGGATGCTCTTATCAATCACTAGATTCTTTCGACAAACAAGGTTCTGCAGTAGTCCATAAAATTATTAGTTAATATGGCCTGAATAGTAATTTAGACCTAACATATGGCTTTTTATAATGGTCTTGGGCCTAACAAATAATTATATGAATTTTATAGAAATTAGAAACATGCATTAGGCATAATCAATCACACTTAAAAGTAATATTACTTGATAGTCAAGTGATGACTATTGATGAAGAATAACAGAAGACTAACCTTCTCCAAAGCTTCACAAACATCCTTGGGAAATCCTTTAACTGATCCAGAGTCTATCGATCGGAAAACCTAACACATTACAGAAAATTAATTAACTTTCTTTCAGTAAAAATAGAATCAAGAGAGAATGTACATATGGGCAAATTGTTATACAACCTGTACGTGCCAATTTTCAGAATCTTCTTCCTTGGAAACCCAAAGGCTTGGATCATCATTTGGAACGGTAGGTGAAGGAGTAAGAATCCATGAAATGCGTTCTAGTTTAATTAGTGCATCATCACTCCAGTGAGATACTCTTTTAAAACGTTTCCCAAGTTCCCGCCATCTTGTTGCCTTCCGCCAGCGCTGCTCAAAATTCGTAAGAATATCATATGCAGCAGGACCTTCAATTTTGCAGTGTAAATCATGCCATGGCTGTCTTGGACCTTTTGTTGATGCCTACACATAACCAAAAGAGAAAGGAAGCATGTGCTGGTTTAAAAATCTCATCTCATTGAAATAGCAACACATATAAGTGGCCTGCTGGATTAGTAGATTAGATAAAAGTGGACTTAACATGTGGACACATGTCAATAATAAAGGTTCCATTATTCCATTAGTAGTCAATAATAAAAGTTATATTATCTCTTTAATAGTTACAATTATTGCATCCACAATCTCGATCGCTCTTTATATGTGTGCATGCATGTGTATATCCATATCTGTGTGTATCAACTATACGTATAAAGCACTAGCAATAATAGAGCACATACATTTATGAAACTAAGTAACAAGCACAAAAGCTTGGCAGGTTTTTGAGTTAGTTGGCATTTATGAATTGGACATTCATGTCTTGGGTGTTCAAAAAAGGTATTTGACATCAATTTTAATGTTAGCACAGAATGCACACAATTAAACTTTGTAAGTAAGAAATAGTCATATTATAACCATTGAAGATTTAAGATATATGGTCAGAGTTATTAGAGATTAAAAAAAAATTATATCATCGATGTGGAACCATTTAAGTACAACCCTATGAAGATCTTGTTCTGCTGCCAAAATACACTAAGTAGCCTTGAGCAACAAATGAGTTAACTTCTATAATCACATAGTAGGCTTGAGCAACAATGTAATAAATAAGTTAGTAGACCTTTCGTATATGCATCTGTTTTCCAAGTCACAAAAAAGTTTGATTAACTTCTATAATCGCATAGTTTTGTTATTACAATTTATACACCCAACTATCTTTTTTGGCTGAGTGGCATGTACTTTCATGGTGCCCATTTTTCGGTTACAAAGCATGGCTAAATGATCCTACTCATATTGGACACAGGCATACCCCACTCTCACTGTCCATGCCTAACAATCGTATCCAAGTTGCAATGTGATGCATGCATGCTAATATTAAGTCAATTCAATAGCAAGTATCCTGATGGAAAGAGCTATAATTTCAAGAAACCAATACATTACCTGTATTTTCAATATGTGTTGTGATTGATAAACTAGTTTAGCAACATGTAAATAAGTTTCATATGCCTCCTACCACATAGTACATAGTTTGACCAAAAAAAACCTTTAAGCAAGGATCGCCATCTCAATACCAGATCCATACCGAAACCACACTAGTACATTGTCGGTATGCCCATTATTTGAGTCGATTTGGTGTACTACGACTCGGTACACACATACTAAGTCTCGGTTCAGTATAGATATGGATGGTATACACCACTACGGCATACCATGCCTTTAAGAATGTATAACGAGGCAATATTAAGACAATTGTAGTTTGAAAGTAATCAATTTATACCCTTAGCATTACAATTTTGAGAGGTTCCAGCACCAGAAGTCTACCTAACTAAACAAGTTTGGCAAGCTATATTGAAAAAGAAGATGAACTTCAAAGAAGATATGTCAATGCGAAATATACTCACAGAAAATGTGGGGTTGTGAAAGTCATTCAAAAATACACTGTCAAGATCAGAAAAAATCCTATGTTGTGGTGTATCATAGCGGCCATCACAAAGATCAAGACCTCCTATGAAAGCAGTGATTTTTCGTTTATTCTGAGAAGCTTGTGTATCAACCAACAAACATTTCTGATGGTGCGTAAAGAGGGTCCCGACAACCTGCACAAAGATGTTAGAAGAAAATTTGTTACTCAAAAAACACCAAAATTATATTTTCTACTCATTGGATAAATTATATTTCGAATTTTATCTAATTGTTGCCATCCATATGTTGTCTAAATGCATATAAATCCACCAGTTGTAACTTTGACCAGTGTATGGCTTCTACTCATCCATTTCACCGTTGCCTCTTCAAGCTCATATGTCTATTTGGTCACGTAAAATAGTTTCATATTTTTCATCATGCAAAACCAGCACCTTTGCCACTTCTTTTGTCCTATTTAATGTTCTAAGGACAAGGCCATACTAGACCTATTGATCGGACCAGGCATAATGAATAAATCATTTGACATTGATAATATTTCTGCCAAAATGGATGAACTTGCTGAATAGATCAGTTTGAGATGGACTGGCTAAGTTATATTTCATAAGCTAGACTTAAAAAAAAAAATATATATATATATATATATATATATATATATATATATATATATATATATATATATACCCTTCGAATGTTTTCTTGCTTAAATATTCCTCCAAAAAGGTGACCATACAATTATCTTAGCTTCCATTCTTTTATGGATTTTGGCACATATACTCCTTCATAAGAGCTTAGTTTATTGTATTTTCATTAAATAATAATAAGCCTATAATATTGGCACAGATTTTTAATTACACCCCTCAAATTTTTAAAGAAAATGTATAAATAAGAAATTATTCAATCTCAAGTGAAGTTACCTTATATGCCAGTCAAACTAAGCTTAAAATTATGACAAGACATAAAGGGTAGACATCAAACTTTCAAACTTCTAGATGGGTATGCATACAATTTCAAATTTTAAAGAGTAGACACACAATTAAGGGAATATCAAGTGTATATACACAAAATTCTCCTCATAGAGTCATGATTATGTGTATCTTCATCCAAGTGCCAGCCGGCAAATATTTGAGATACAATAATTGGTATATAGTAACTCGATAAGACATACTGACATGGATTCAAGATAAGCAATATTTGAAACAGGTAAAAGAATTGATTGAAGTAACTTTCAATGATGATCAAACATATTTCTGCATAAGATAGCATTATATACATTATAGCCATTGTGCCATCAGAGTTTTGAAGTAGCAAGAGTATGCTAGTCCATAAAACAAGAGTGAGTAAGTTAAGCAATTACGATCAATAAAACATGAAAAGGGCCAATCTAGATCCCTGGTGTTAATGATGTCACTTTGAATGCTAAGTATAGTTCAATTGTTTATACTTGGTCTAGACTATCAATCAAAACCTTAGAACAAATTGTAACAGCTTTCGGATCCTAACCAAAAATAGGGAACCTAAATAATTCCATCCTAAATTCTCATCAATTTTATGTGAATCTGCCAAGATGGTACTTCAATATGCTTTGCTTTGGGTAAAATTTTATAACCTCTTCAGATAATTTAGTACTAGTTTAATATGAAACAACCATCAAAATGAAACTAACAGGCTTTTTCTGGAATCCAGTCAAAGCAAACCACATTTTGAAGTGGTATGGAAAATAGTTGATAGGTATGCTCAATTATTGTCCATTATACTTCAGGTGGCTATTTGTTTTTGCATTTGGACATATCTACACTGCTCCATGAATACATGATTTACTAAAACAAAGCACAATAAATAGTCATAAGGATAGACCTTGACCCTCTCTCAAACATCTCTTTCTTTCTATATATTGTCATCTATTTCCATAGGTATCAAGTCATATAATCATACTTAATAATATTCCAAGAACATTCACAGTCCATTCTTTTTAAAAATTGTAAGTTGGCAGGATTTGCACCAAGGCAGCCAAAACAAAAGGAAGCAGCAAAAACATGTTGACCTCAAGCTTGGTTGTGGCATACTAGAATTAAGGTTCTAAACCTTGGGCATGCACATTCCTTCGGTAATATTGCTTCTAGAAAAGCTAGTCTTAGTTTTCATCAAGAACAATTGAACCGTGCCAAACCGGATGGTTTGAGGCAAACCAGCCTGAACCGGTGCAGTTCGGTTCAGTATAGGGGTGGCATCAATTCCAGGCCAGTTTGCCTAAGTTTAGTATAGGGGCCTAATCACCTTGTACCATCCCGAACCTACTCTATACATTCCCCAAACCATACCGAATTGCCCTATATGGTGTCGAGCCATCCAGTTCGACTTGGTATGGGGCAGTTCATAAGTTGAATCTTCTCAGTTCACTTGACCGATATACCATCGGTTTAATATGCCATGCCTATACCAAACCACACCAATCCGGTATCAAATTTCAGTATGACAAACTTTGGTTTTTACTAAAACATAAGACAATATTACTTCAATGATTAAACCTTGCATGGATAACTATATTGTTAGTAAACCAGTCTTTTAAACAATTTTAGTCTTCATATGAATCTAGCTCATGTGATTATGCCATAAACTATTTGACAAAAGTAAAAGTATGGTTTGAAGCCTGCCTGCTGCTTAACAATGCTAAGCTTGCTGCTGGCGTAGCGAGGCGACAGCACACAAATGACAGAAGAATGCTTGAAAAATTTTCGAGTTTCTTCATCATGAGTTTGCATCACTCCTTCCTGCAAATGATATCAAAATATCAAACTTAGGCACAACAATCAATTTCAACAGTATACCAATCACAAAAAGGACAAGAAAAAGATCACAACATGCTTATCAAGCAATGAGGCATAAGAGATACTGACTCCTTTGAATATCACTATAACAATAAACTTCCTGGAGTGATCACTGTTGAAGTACCAAAAGAATAAATATAGGCCAATAAAGTTTCCAAGAGAAAAAGCAGAATTAGTATTATTACAGGCTGAAAAGGCCAACTGAAAGGAAACATAGAAAAAAAATCAACAAGCCCAATGCCAAAAGAAAATATTAACTGCCAACACAGAATCAGAGTGGGGCTAACGTTTTAGAAGTGAACATTATTTAGGTTAGACTACTAAATCTCCATGTTAGACTATCCCCTGAAGTGCTAAAGACTACAGCTGAGATTACTAGACATAGGTTTTGTGCCATCCTTGGAATTGGGAATCTTAGGGACTCAAATATTTGGAGTTGATTGACTCCTAAAAAAATTTGACAATTTTAGCATCAGCTAGACAAGAATTGAAGGTAGGGACTGAAGATGACACATAAAAAGAATTTGATATAATTTTAGAACTTCACTGCAGATGGGTTTAGTTGTACTAGTGGTACTCATGTGAAATTTATATGTTTTCCAAACTTTGATGCATAATCTGTTGAACAAGACGGGTCATGGGTGAGCAAATGAGAACTTTGCAAACTAATGAAAGAATATCTACCAATTCACAGTTTGCTTCGAAAAGTTTGGCCAATGGATCAACCCACATTTGGGGAGATTACTTCTCCACAGAATACCCTGGGAAAATTAGACAGTTTTGACTAGTAAAATCACATGGTGTAAGTCAAAGTCGACATGAATACTGCCACCGTCATTTATCCTTACCTCAAAGTACATGTTAGGTTTGCTTGAGACAAACACATGATTGCAACTACTATGGTCAAAAATGTTGCTATTCTTGCAGAAAAAACTGGCCATATAGTCAAATTATCATACTGTTTTGTGAAAAAATAAAAAATATTATGAGAAATCATTGTCATTCAAAATTAAATGAGTAACAGGGCCAGCTCAAGAAACAGATTGCGGGACTGGGAAAACTAAACCGGCAACATTCTGAGCATGAAATCGAATGAAGAAAGGTGATGAAATAGGATCTATCAAAAGTAAGTCATTAACTAATAATTCACATACAATAGATGGAGCGCCATACCACTTTAATACAAAATTTATCATGCGAAGTCTTGTCGTCCCAAACTAGCAAGCAGACCCGAACCCCCTCCTGGGACTTGTACTTGAGCAGCTCCCCCAATGTGAAGTTCTCCACTCCCGGCGGCAGCGGCCGAGTCGGCTCCCTCACCAGCTTCACCTTGTGATAGACCGACCAACCAACGACATAGATCAAATGGTGGGCCTCAAGAATGGCATGGCAGATGTCCTCCCAGCACTTATTGTGCTCAAAGTTCAGTCCTTTTTCGAGCTCGATCTCCGGGAGCTCCCCCTCCCTCACATGGGCGTCCTGGTAAAGCGTCAGCAACCCTCCTTTTCGGAGCGGGAAGTAGGTGTCCCTCACGCCGAGCTTGTCGGGATCGCCTGCGATGCCGTGGGCGTAGATTGGGTTTCTCTCGACGGGCTTGAACTGGAGGGAGACGAGGAGGGCGGTCTCCGGCTTGCGGGGCTTGCCGGAGGGGCCGTAGATGGGGAACCAGTCGCGGACGAGGTCGCCGGAGGCGACGAGGGAGGCGGGGATGGAGACGTTGCCGATGAGCTGGGCGCCGAAGACATCGTTATCCTTAACGTGGAAATCGATGAATGAGGAGCGGTGGGCGAGGGGGATCTTGAAGTGCTCGTTCCACTTGGGTTCCTGGGAGTTGGAGATGACGCGGGTGCGGGCGACGATGGCGCTGGCGATGGAGACGGTGACGTAGGGGTCGCTGGTGATGATCTTGGGGTGGTGGCGGTGTTGGTGCTGGTGGCGGCGGGAGCGGGTGCATGAGGCGGGAGAGGGGGGACGGCAGGCGGCGAAGCAGCGGCGGAGGTGCTCGGAGAACATGTCCATGTTGGGGAGGCGGCGGGCCTCGAGGATCCAGAGGTCGAGGTCGCCGTGGAGAAGGACAGGCGGCTCATCCCGGGATGAGCCGTTGGTAGCGGCCGCTCTCGCCGCCGCCACCGCCGCGGCGGATGTGGGAGTCTCGGAGGTGTCGGGATCCATGGGAAGTGGTGGCGGAGACGGGAGGGGATCTACAAACAAGGAGAGGTGAAGATGGGAAGCGTTTAAATTGTTTTCTTCTTTTTTTTTGCCGCTTCCCCTTCGCGCCAAGCTATCGATGTTGTCCGAAATGATATAAAATCCAAGAGAAAAAAAAAATTGCAAAGGGGGCCGCTTTTGAGTAAATTTTGGAAGAAGAAAGGAGTCCCAAAAAGAAAACGAAGTGGCAGACGGAGACGGATCCAGAGGTCGAGGAAGGAGACAACGGCGTCAGAACCAGGGAGGGGGCGGGAGATACGGAGCGAGTAACGCCAAACCGGCCAAACGGTCACTTGGAAGTGGATGCTTTACGATTCGCGGGATACGAAGTTGATGACTTGGCGCGCGTTCGTCAGATGAGTCGTTATCGTCTCACACGAATCTCAAAGTACAGGTGCGCCGCATGCAGATGAGAAATGAGAGTTCGCCAGTCCCCGCGAAGCTTCGATGGGACGCTAGGTTCCAGTCCCCCGCATAGAAATATCCATATGCGAGAGCGAAGATCCGTCGTCCAAGGCTCTCGTGGTGCTTCATCTTTACCCGTCCACGTAGAGAGTCCGTACAGGAAGTTATATGCGGGCGGTTCGGTTGGACGTCGGTGACGCCGACGAGGAGGCCAGCAGAAGCGAGGTTGGTGATATCATGGCGATCGATCCAGCATCAGACGGCTGTCCAATGCCGGTGTGAATTTAATAATATTTTTGACGGCGCTATCCGATTGGCTCCATGTGTCGATGCTAGTAGGGCCGGTTTGCCACATCAGCTGTCGCATGGTTCGGTGCTGGATTTTTTTTTTTTTTTTAATTGGCGGTCGAATTAGTGCCTTGCAAGTAGCGTTTCACGTCGAACGTGGAGTGGGATCCAAAAATTCTATATGCTGTAATTACTTGTACGCTAAGATGATTTACTCGTACAATTAATCTTTTTTTTGGGTTAAATAATGGATATATATCTCCTTGTATATCGTGACGTATCGACATTCCTAGCGTTAACAAAACAAGAGAGGATACAATATTACAATTTCAAACGTCACGACTCACGGAGAAGGTGAACCAATTTGGATGCCGAAATTAGTTATCCAAGCATTGGCCAAATGAAATATATATCAGGTTCCTTGCATCCATGCGATCTTGTGATCTATTCTGTAAATTTATAATTTTCAAAAAATTAAAATGTTAATGTTGTCATGGCCTTGTGCTTTTTTTTTTTTTTTTTTTGTTACAAGCGGACGATCACACAACTCTGAGGTGAGTCAATCCTAAAATATCGAATACAAAATTTGCTCCAGAATAACCGGATGAGGGTCACCAGGGTGCCATTCCCACTTACCAGAATGGCGAGCTACAGCCGAGGCAACCCAATCAGCTGCAGTGTTAGCTTCCCTGTAGACATGTCGAATCAGAGGATCATAGCAGTACTGAAGCATATCCCATATATCACTTATCAAAGGGTTGAAGGAGGGACAAAGATCAGGAGCCCGCCGAATCCACCGAATCACCGTAATAGAATCTCCCTCAATAACCATCCGGTGCGAACGTAAAATGCGAACATCGTAGGTTATACCAGCCCACGCAGCCTGCAACTCTGCCATGGGAACCGAAATGTCAAGAGAACCATGCCCGCCAGCCGCTAGTAGCTCACCCTCAGGCCCCCTGATAATAAATCCAGATCCAGCAATGCGACCCGTTACATAACCATCAAAATTCACTTTGACATAACCAAGTGGTGGGGGCTCCCAAGCAATGAAGACCGTAGTACGGTGCGCTGCCGAAGCAGCAGGGAGTCCCAGATGCCCAGTCTGTCAGAGTGACTATCCATAACAGAGCGAGATATTCTGTAGCAAGGAAACTGGCAGTGTGGATAATAGTCTGTGTCAAGGCCATACGCTCAGCAAAGACGATCTGATTACGGGTCAGCATACTGATGAGCCAGATAAACGAGATACACACCCTGAAAGCATCGGCCGCTCTGGACAGCTGTGTGAATATCATGCAATAGAATCCGTCGGCCAGGACCCTCCTCCGTCGTCCAAGGACTGTATGGAAGATGCAACCAAATCTGGGAGGCATAGGAACAGGTAAATAAGGCATGCTCAACCGTCTCATCCTGGAGCCCACATATCGGGCAGAGCGGGCTAATGTTGAGGCCACGCCCAGCCAAAAGGGAACAGGTAGGAAGGCGATCCCACCTTAATTTCCATAAAAAAAGCTGGATCCTGGGGTGACAGGGCAAGCGCCAGATCCAAACCACATCATCGAGACCCGCAGACCAAGGGCAGATGCGATCAATCAGATCTCTAGTAGAAGCACGAGGAAGGCAGGAGCCACGCCAGAGTCTGGTATCAGAAGCAGCAGAGGAGACAAGTGGGGTAGCAAGGATCCGTTGCACTAGCTCGCCTCCAAAAAACTGTGACACCGTGGGAACATGCCAAGCTTTAGTATGCTGACTAATCAGAGCAGAAACAGACATCAAAGGTCCAACCTCAGAGCTTAGGAAAGTCGCCACCGCGAAAACGGAAGGTCCGCTATCCAGGAGTCATGAGTAACATTTATAGATCTCCCATCCCCAACCATACAATGAATGTCAGACATAATGGTGGGGGCAACCTGGCAGATAGCTCTCCACATGAAGGAACAACCACGTGGGATACGGGAGACCGTCTCAGAAGTCCATCCTCCATATCTGCCACGCATAACAGAGCTCCAAAAGCAATGAGGTTCCAGGAGAAATCTGGTGGCATGCCGAGCAATAAGGACCTGTCTGCGGGCCACCAAAGACTGAATCCCCAATCCACCCTCACGAATAGGCAAACAAACCATCTCCCAAGACAGAAGATGAAGGCCGTGACCTCCCTGCGTCGATCCCCATAAGAAAGCACGAAACCGACGCTCTATCCGACGAAGGCAAGAGATGGGGATCAGAGCATTGGACAACGTGTATAAAGGGAGTGAGGTAAGAATAGATCGGAGTAGAGTAACACGCCCCATCATGGAAAGGCCAGAAACCTGCCATCTATCCAATCTATCAGTAATCCGTCGCTCGAGGATCTGAAAGTCGTGCTGACGAGGACTCCGCCCGGTAATAGGGATCCCAAGATAAGTCATATGGTCAGAAGTCGTCGAAATCCCAAATAACTGGGAGATGGCAGCACGATGGCAATGAGGCGTAGACGGGCTAAAACATAGGGTAGATTTCTGCACATTAATAAGCTGGCCAGAAGCCTGACAATAGGACTGCAGAATAGCTGAGCAGGCCGTCGCATTCTGAACAGTAGCAGGGCTAAGCAGGATACAGTCATCCGCAAAGAGCAGGTGTGAGAGAGGGGACCATCGGGCCCAGGCATGTACGGCTGTAACTGACGCTCGCCAATAGCCTGAGAAAAACTGCGGGAGAGATCATCAGCACATAGGATAAACAAAAAGGGCGAGAGGGGGCATCCCTGGCGAAGACCCATAGTAGAGGGAAAGAAGCCGGTCGGGCTACCGTTGATCAGGATAGAGAAGGTAGGCCACTGAACACAAGCCATAATCCACTGAATGAAGAGATCAGCAAAGCCAAAGTCCTGAAGCGTCTGTCTGAGAAATGTCCAGCTGATCCGATCATAAGCTCTTTCCATATCCAACTTCACAGCCATTAATCTATGTCTGCCCGCCGCCCGCTGAAGATCAAACATGAATTCCTGAGCAATAAGGGCATTATCAGTAATACTGCGACCCCGGATGAAAGCCCCTTGCTCAGGAGAGATCAACCGCGGTATGATACCCTGCATCCGAGTGACCAAAATACGGGCACAAACTTTGTATAAGGTCGTGCACAGGCTAATGGATCGATAGTGCTGGGGGAGCAGAGCATCCGAACGCTTAGGGATAAGGGCAATGTATGTTCGTTGCCAGTCCCGAGGTATGGATCTCGAAGAGAACACAGACTGGATAGCTGAAACAACATCCTGCCCGACAATATCCCAATAGTACCGAAAAAAAAGGCGGAAAGCCATCTGGTCCTGGAGCCTTATCGCCCCAAAGCCCAAACCGCTGATCGAATCTCCTCCGCAGACATCCATCGTAAGATTACCGTTATCAGCATCAGTAACCTTAGCAGACTGCGATACAGGAGAGCAAGGAGATCCTCCGTCGACCTGCTCCGACCATCGGGTCTGAAAAAATCGAGATATATGCTCCCGAACAGCATCATCATCCTCAACGATATGTCCATCCTCATCGCTAATACGGCGAATCTTGTTGGCTGCACGATGAACCAAAGTAGCCTGGTGAAAGAATCTAGTATTTCGGTCACCCTCCTGAAGCCACTGGATCCGAGATCGCTGGCGCCAAAAAATCTCCTGCTGGCCAAGTAACCTGTGATGCAAGGTCAAACTCTGCCTGAGAGACTAAAGATCAATGGAAGAGAGACCGCCATCTGATCCTCCTTAGACTGAAGATAAGAAATATCAGCTTCAGCGGGCTGCACCCGCTGCTGCAGGTCCCCCACCTCCCTACCATGCCATCTTCTGAGTCGTCGCTTTGCAAGATCCAGACGTCGTGATAACCGATAGGTAGAGCTCCCTCTGACCGCCATATGCCAGACCTGATGAATTAGAGTTCGAGCAGAAGGATAGCAAGTCCAAAGCTGCTCAAACCGAAACGGTCCCCGACAGATAACGGATGGCTCAGTAGATATAAGTAAAGGGCAATGGTCTGAAGCAATCCGCGGAAGATGAGTGGTGGTAGCACGAGGAAAATGTTGAAGCCATCCAGAGGAAGCCATAGCCCTATCCAGACGCTCCCACACTCGGGCAGAGCCTTGACGGTTGTTGCACCAAGTAAACTGTGGCCCCGAGAATCCCAGATCCAAAGACCCGCAGAGGAGATGAAAGAGCGAAACTCACTAGAGTTCGGAGTATCTACAAATGGTGACCGCCACGCTTTTCCGAAGCATTCACGATACAATTAAAATCACCAGCAATAAGAGTAGGGAAGCCCTGATCGAGGAGTGTATTAATCTCAGCCCATAGGCAGCGTCGCTCCCGATAGTCCGTGCTAGCGTAAGCACCCAGCAGCAGCCAAGGAGAATCAGTCCCTTCGGAAACAACCAAGGCGACCTGCTGACGACAATAGTGGAAAGCATCAACACGAATGATGGGGTCCGCCATAGAGCCAGAATACCCCTGAAAGACCATTGGAATTCACAGCATAGGAACCCCAAGACCGAGAAACTCGGCGTCAGAAACGAAGAAGACTAGGTCCCGACAGACGAGTTTCCAGAAGAATACCAATATCAAAATGATGTAGCTGCAGGAGCCGAGTAAATGAGGAGTGAAATGAGGGTTTCGAGGCTCCTCGGACATTCCATATAAGAATTTTCATTGGTCAGATTGGGGTTTGTCTTGTCCCCCTACTTGGGACCCCATCATATCCATATCAGTATGGCCTCCTTCGGAGGACATCACTGCCACAACTCCCTGAACAGAGCCTGATGGCAATGAAATATACCCGGATCAGATGAAGCTGGCTGCTGAGACAGCTCCATATCCCCTGGCCCATGAGAAGAAGGCTGAATCGCCTATTTCAAGATAGAGACATCAGCATCATGATCACCGCTGTCCCGGGGTGGCAGATTAGAGTCACATATCACCTTCTGGGAAGGACCCGCACGGCATTTACCCTTAGCTTTGACTGCTTTGGGAATAACCTTCTGTGGTATAAATTCCACTGGCCGAGCCCGTTTGGTGGAACCAGGATTAGCATCCTCCCGGATCTTGGGCACTCTGGCCCATCGATCCGATCCACGAAGGCTAAAGGGATTAGTGGCCACTTTGGTACTTGAACCCAGTTTGCTCCTAGATTCGGTCAATGAGCCTTCCTTAGAAGGCACTGATTCTGGCACTGTTTCAGAATCACATGGCAAGGAATGCTTAGCCTGGCCAGGACCCAGATGAATAGAAGCTGGGGCCTTCGCAGAGAATTTGAATTCAGAGATTAAGCATTGCTCCTTATCCTTCTTCCCATCCAATTTGGAATTCAGAGAGCATTTGATTGGAATCTTCTGAACATTGGAGCCGGATGCCAAAGAATCAAAAAATTTGGCTACAGTAACCGGCACGGAGTAAATTACCTGAGACGAAGGGCCTCTTCAGATAAACTGGGCATCGACGCCTCCCCCAAGCTAGCCGATGACACTGGAGCATTCCGTCTACGAGCAATTTTCCTGGGAATCGTCCATCCATCACCAGGAGCCGGAGAAGGCGGTTGACCACAGGCCGGTGACGATGTCGATGAGGATCGAAGGCCACCAGAATCATCAGCAGATGGAGGTTTTCGTTGCCGAGTCGCCGTCAGCCACGGACCGAAACGTGGAGGAACAGAGGCGGAGGACTGCGGTGGAGAAGAGGGGCACGGACCACCCAGATGAATAGAACCACAACAGGGGCAGACTCCTTCGACATGCTCGAAGGTGAATTGCTGCCAAAACGGGGAGCCAGTCCCCCTGATTCGCGCACCTAGCCGGAGAGGGCGACTGAGATCAACCCTAACTGCAGCACGGGCGAAACCTCCCCATCGTTTACCTTTCGTAGAGGGATCCAAAGTAACAAACTCCCCGGCCACTGATAAAATGGATCGCAATGCCTCCTTCGACCAGTATTCGATAGGGAGGTTGGGCAGGCGGATCCAAAGCATCGCCGAAGATAGAGCCTCTGCCGCAGGAATGAAATCAGGGCGCCAGGGTTCAGCCGCAAGGGGTTGTCCATTAACAACCCAAGGCTGAAGCAAAGCAACATCCCTAGCTGCCGGATCCTCGAATTTCATCAAGAGAAACCGATGGGAGAGACTGATTGAGGATATGCCTCCAGCGATCCCAGAACGACGGAATTCCCGAACCACCGCTTCGAAGGCACCCAACGGAAAAGACTCCGGACTATCAACCCTCCGGCAAGCCAGTCCTTGATCTCCGGTCGATGGTCACAAGGGAATCTGTATAACCGATGGAAACAAGCGTTCGAGCTCAGCGATTTCCATCGGGGAGGGCGACGACACCGACCAAACGAACTGCGGGGATCCTTGGCGCCGCGATGGTCCCCCAGTCGCTTGGCAGCGATCATCGCCATTCATAGCAGAGGAGATGTCAGTTGCCATCGAAAACAAGGGAGACAACAACGAGAACGATGGCGATCACCGGATATTGGGACGAAGAAGCCTGAAAGCACTAATCTTAAAGCTCCCCTATTACGCCAGCCAGCATTCACCGTAGCACTCTGTGCTTTCTTTTTTGTTAAAGGAAAAAACAAAGTTGATTTAACCTTAGTAAAGTTTAATTTGCATGTAAGTTTACGGGATTGAACGAGAGTTTCTGCTGGATTTGTAAGTTGGGCAGCTCGTTTGGACGTACGTAGTCCATATCAACTTTGCATGTAAATTATTAGACAGCTCATCTGGCCGAATCCTACATATAAGATGAAGATATATATATATATATATATATATATATATATATATAGAGAGAGAGAGAGAGAGAGAGAGAGAGATTTACATCTAAACTTTGCAATACATGCAGAGATTTGTGTAAGTCATCTTACCTGATGTGGCTGACCACGTGGAGGTTAACGATCAAAATTACCTAATGACGAAAGTAGCTAGGATAACAGCAGCCTCAAAGTGGCTCCCGACTCTTAGGCGGTCCCAACTTTCAGGCGGCTCTTATTCTTGAGCGGTCCCAAAATAGCCTCAACTCTTAGGCAGTCCCAGCTTCTAGGCGGTCCCAGTTCATGATCGGCCCTAAAGTGGCTCCTATTCCTAAGCGGCCCCGGCTCCTAGGTAGTCCCGGCTTCTAGGCGGCCCCTGTTTCTGAGCGGCCCCAGTTCTTATTTTGTCTTATTTCCAAGACTAACTTCAGCTTCCCTAACAAGCCTTCACCTCTAACAAGGCTGGACCCACCAATCATCTATGAGTCATATATGTCTAATAAAACAATCTACATCGATTCCGGCGTGAGCCCAAGAAGTCACAATCTATCATGAAGCATTGATGACTCTGATCAAGATGAATCCAAGAAGTCACAATCCATTATGATGCATTAATGACTCTGATCAAGATAAGCCCAAATAGTCGTCATCTACCATAAAAAGTATTAATCACTCGGATGGGGTAAATCCCACTAGTTTTGATATTCCATTGGCAAAAGTCGTGGATCATCATGAGATTCTAAAGTTTTCAAAGCAAGTTACATGGACCCCAAGATCAATAAAACGGGTAAGAGGGATACCTGATGAAGGTATGAGCACTAAAACACTTGAGGGAGTTTGGATCTCCTTCTTAACTCTCTCTCTCTCGAGCTTCTTTAAGCTCACGGTTGTGATTTTGATCACTAACTTGAGCGTCGGAGGTTTCCGCCGAAATATCCGATTTCTAGGACTTCTTGTAGATCTCAACGTCGAAGCGAAGCTTCTTCAACAATTTGACGATATTTTGACGCTCAAGGACGTTAACTCAAGGTGATCAGGCATCATCAATGCCTTAACGATGTACAAGCCATCTTTTGGTTGGGTGGGGCTTCTAGAAATTTGGATCAAGTTCGGCTTGAGCTAGGTTAGAAGAAAAATGAGTTACAATTTGATCAGGTCCAACTTAGGTTGGGTTGCCTAAGTCTTCAACCAGCACTCAATCTAACTCTTTAAGTCAAGTTAATAATTGCGTGCTAAGTCAAGCTCACGATAAGTATTTAGACTTGATCCAACTTTCGGTCACTAGCAGCAATAAACAAATTTCTTTGAGGAGATAGCAATCTCATTCCATATGTAAATTTTGAATAATACTTCAATGTTATAATCGTCTTGCCTTGCAGGAAATATCCAAATCTTAGTAGAATGAAAAACAAAAATTTATATAATTAATCTTAATTAATTTAAAATTAAAATTTTATTGTTGCTGCTGTTACTATGATGATTTATCTTCCACAGCAAGCATACAGCTTTGATTCTTGGATGGCATGAGCGTTCCCTGTACGTGGTTGTGGCAAGACGAAGTGTTGTGGCGAAATTGTGGTGAAATTGTGTGTGATATTCTGCTACAGTGATTTTACTATAGTGATTTAGCATGATAGGTTCTTAAAGTACTCCGTTGTGTGTTGCTGGGTGCTCTTTAAGATTCGTGCTCATTTTTGTCTTCTTCGATCTCTGGTGTATTGTATCCGTGTTTTCGATCAACAGTGTTTGAGCTATGTCATACTCTTCTGCACCCTCTCCGACAGTGTCTGATGAGCCAAGGAAGGCCGAAGGACTGTGGCATCATGCTCTAGTTGGTCGATTTGAGTGGGTTGCCCTATCACCCTCTCTAGCTGAGACTGCGGGGCTTATCCAACTGTTTCCGAATATCATCCAGTTTCGGTTTAGTCGCTGGAGAATGAGGTAAGCAACTGAGGGAATCAGGCGATCCTTGCCCAGTGTCTCTCCTGATGGGTTTCACCGGAGGCGATTGTCAGGGAACTTCATCGCGCTGGCATTCTGGGAGAGGTTGATGCGATTTCCCTAGCTCACTGACACTTCATCCTCCGTTTCTCAGACTCCCAAGCCAAATTCCTAGTCCTTGGGAGGCCCTGGGTGGTTAATGGTCAGGTGCTTGCGATTGCGGAATGGAAGCCTGAATTCATTCCGGCCGCGGATTCCCTACTTCAAACACTGCTTTGGATCCGCCTTCCTCTTCTTCCTATGGAATTCTAGGCAGAGGACATCTTATCCTCTATCCTATCGGTGGTTGGGGAATTCCTGTTTGCGGATGACTCTACCAAAGTAAGGAATCGGGGGGGCTTTGCCCGTGCTTGTGTCCATGTTGACATGGCCAGTCCCATCCAGCCAGGGGTGCATGTCCGAGGGATCGGGGAGCCCTTCTGGTAGCAGTTCTCTTACGAGAACATTGATGGCCTCTGTTCTCGCTGTGGCTCCTTGCACTTTGTAGGGTATTGCGTTTCATCGGAGGATCAGGCACCTTCATTGACTGGCCCCGATTTGGTCCCTGGATGACTGCGATCCGGCATCGTAGGCCAACTCAGGATCAGAATCCGGTGCCTAGGGAGGTGGCTTAGTCATCTTCTGCTCCCTCCCCTATTTCTAAGGATGGTTGGCAATTACCCAAGAAAATTGCCCGATGGCAGAACAGCCGGTCCACTGCCATTCCAGGGGTTCAGTCCATTTAGGGTTCAGAACGGGGGGTTTGTCCTCCTCCTCGGCTAGGCTGATGACTCAGGAGACAACGGTTCATTCCCTCTCTGCGTGCTGGGCTATTGATAGTGTGTCGATTGCCACTGTGGAAGGGATCCAAACTGATAACCTGAAGACTAATGGCCTACTGCCTGAAAGCAGTGAGGCCAATCCTTTTAATAATGTAAGCTTTGGGAAAGGGTCGGGGAGCCTGAAGTCCCGTAAGAAATCCAATTCGGGTCTATCTAAGCAGGCCCGCCCTGTGGAGCCTACGATACAGAGAATGCCTTCCAAATCCTCTAAAGCAAAAGGGAAGGCCCCTCTCGCAGTTAAAGGCAGTGGACATGCATCCTTTACCTTTTTGGCTTTCTCGGACCTTGCCCGGGGGTCGGATATTTTGTCTGGTCCGAGGACCAAGAAGTCCTGCTGCAAGGTCGGGCCCGAACTAGGGATTGGATCAGTTACCACTCGATCGAACCAGATGGTGGGTTGCACCCATGAGTCTGCTGTGCTGCTACTGAAGCAGGCCATCCAGCCGACTATTATTGTTGAGGTAATGGACTCATCCCAGACTGTTGACTGCAGTGCTAAGGATCCTAGGGAATGTGATGAGGAGATGTCAGGGGTAAAGATCGGGGTTCCCCCCAATCAAGCCTCAGAATGAAGTTACTTATCTGGAATGTGAGAGGAGCACTGAAACCATCATTTCGCTCTTCATTTGAGAGGCTTTTGTAGCTTTATAGTTTTGACATTTGTATTCTATTGAAGACTCAGTTATCTGGGGCTAGTCTGGCTCGATTTCGTAGACTTATGTCTAGATCTTGGGAGTCTTATGCAGTTGAGTCTGTCGGTCTCTCTGGTGGTATTTTAGTACTGTGAAGGAACGACAACATTAGAGTTGATGCTTTTCATTGTTGTGGCCAGCAAGTTGCTATGGTTATATCTGAGGGATGCTTTATTCCTTAGTTCCTATCGGGTGTTTATGCTAGTACAGACTATCGAGGGCATCGAGTACTTTGGGATGAGCTTCAATCTCTTCTTGCCTAGGGATTTTCCTCTCTTATTGCTGGTGACTTCAACTGTATCGTGGAGGCCTCTGAGAAGAAAGGGGTAGGCAAGCTGTTGGTTCTACTGACCGTGCTGAGTTCAGAACTTTTATATCTTCTGCTGGCCTTTTGGATTTAGGGTTTCAGGGTCTCAATTCACTTGGTGCAATAATCAACAGGGTTCGGCTAGAGTCTGGAAAAGATTGGACATGGCCTTGGCCACTTCTAGTTGGCTTCAGCTTTACCCTACTGTCAATGTCACTCACTTGTCCAGAATTGTCTCAGATCACTGTCCTATTCTTATTTCTACTGATGTTACTATTCAGCGGAGCAGATAATTCAGATTTGAGAAGTTATGGACATCCTATTCTGCTACTCGGACCATCATCTCTCAGGTTTGGAGACTTCTGTCATAGGGAATGCCATTTATAGGTTATCTAGGTGCCTGGTTCTGGCTAGACATCGCCTTTCTAGATGGAATAGAGAGGAGGGTAGGGACATTGTGAGGCAAGTTGAGCAAGTCGAATCTATCATTATTACTCTCTAGGCCAAAGAGGACCAGGAGGGCCTTCTCTCATATTATGATCTTTCGTCCCTCCGTTCCAGCTCGGTGCTCCACCACTCCCTTCTGATGCAGCAGGAGACTTTTTGGAGACAAAGGTCCTGGGTCCAGTGGATTCAAGAAGGGGATGGTAACACTAGATTCTTTCGCTAGGCCACTCTTAAACGTCGAGTGGGTAACCGCATCTAACGTTTAGCTGATGATGAGGGAAGCTCCATGAGGATGTCCAGGTGATCAGGGATAAGCTATTTCATTTCTTTAAGACTAGATGGATTGAGCACACTGGTGATGGTCTCCTTGTCTACCCTGTTCTGACCCCCAATAGAGTCACTGCTGCGAAAAATGACCTTCTTATCCGGTCAATTACTACTGAGAATATTCGGATGGCTTTTGGGATCTAGGTGTTGATAAGGCCTCTGGGCCTGATGGATTTCCTCATTTCTTCTTTTTTCACTACTGGGGTATTCTGGGCCAGGATGTTGTGCAGGTGAACCAGCTCGTTTTTCAGTTGAAAGTTATTTTTTCTGATTGGAATCAGACTTTCATCACCCTGGTGCCTAAATGGCCTGATGCTTTCATTCCTCAGCACTACCGGCCTATCAATCTTTGTACTACCTTATATAAGGTTTATGCTCGACTCTTGGTATCTCGGATGCATATGATTATCCCTCGTCTCATTTCTCCTGAGCAGGGGCTTTTCTCAAAAGGCGCAGTATCACTGATAATGCTCTGTTAGCTCAGGAATTCATGCATGATCTTAAGAGAGCCGCAGGACGTCAGTGTCTCATGGCCGTTAAGCTGGATATAGAGAGAGCTTATGCAGAGTGTGCTGGGAGTTCCTGAACCGAACTCTTCATGAGTTTTGGTTTTACAAGCTATTTATTGATTGGATCATGGCATGTATTCACCGACCATCTTTCTCTATCCTCATTAATGGAGCCCAGACTTATTACTTCAACTCTGAGGTCGGGTTGAGACAGGGTTGCCCTCTTTTCCCATTTCTGTTTGTCCTCTCGGCTGATGCTTTATCTCAAGCTCTACATTAGGCTCAGCAGGGCTCTAGTCTACTTCCCTATAGGGCTGGCCTCCAGGGGCCCTCGATGTCCCACCTATTGTTTGTTGATGACTGCATTCTCCTGAGCAGGGCTACCATAAATAAGGCTACCACTTTTGCCACTATTCTTCAGACTTACTGCCTGGCCTCTGGACAGAAAGTTATTCTGTGTAAATCCATAATTTGTTTTAGCCCGAGGTTGGCTACGACCTTGAGGGGGCCTATCTTGTAGATCATGGGCATCTCTGTGCAAGCTGACTGACTATCCTATCTGAGGATACCTATAACTGGGAAAAGGCCAAGGATCTATGACTTTTGTGACCTAGAGAGGCGGGTCCAAGATTGGCTGGATGGGTAGCATGTTACTGAGCTTTTTATGATGGCGAGGATTACTCTATTACGATCGTACTCTCTTCTCTTCCTCTCTATCTGTTATCTAATGCTGTTGTCCCTTTGACTTGCTTGAGAAGGATTGAGAGATACTTCCGAGACTTCCTCTCGGCCTCAATGCAGGATGGACATGGTGTTCATCTATTGGCTTGGGATACTGTTTGCTTGCCAATTACTGAGGGGGGCTTAGGATCCAGTCCCTCACTATTAGAAGGAAGGCATTGACTGCTAGGCATGCCACTCGGCTCTTGCTTGATCCGCACTGTATGTGAAGCTCATTCATGCATGCCAAATACGGTGACTGGATTTCTTCTATATTGTTGGCCCAGATGGCAACCCAAGAGGTGGGGTGAATTGGGTTCTTTAAAAATTTAACGCTTAAAAATATGAAACCAAATTTTACAAGGATTAAGTAAACTAGTTAAGTGATACAATAATTTAAAGCTCAATGAGAGAGAGAGATAGAGACAAAAGCATGACAAACACACAAAGATTTATAGTGGTTCGGTGTATCCCACACCTACGTCCACTCTCAAGCAACTCTTGGGTCCACACTATAATCCACTTATTACAGTTGAGTTGTTTTACAAGCTCACAACTCTAACTTGTTGTTTTACATTGGGTCACAACGAACCCAGCCAGTTTTCACGGGTTCACCAGCACAAAACCCAAACCCAAGCTAAACTAGCTTTTTCCCGTGGTAAACTACCTCAACTAATTCAATCCCCCTGATTGAATTAGCAAAAATAATTCAAAATAAAGTTTATAGCAATTAACAGCTCCTTAAATGAGCAAATAAAGCAATATAAATAAACAAAGGTAAGAAAAACCTGATTGAAGTGATGTAGATGTGAGCTTTTTTCTTCTTCTTTTCCTCTTCTCTTTTGAATGGATGAGTAAGGATTGAATCGTTGAATCTTTGACAGCTCGTTGAGGAAATAGGGCTTTTGCTCTTCTTCTCTAGAACTTTGGAATCCTCCGATTTTAAACTTTTAGGGCTTTGAATTTTTCTTGAATCTCTCTTGGATTGATAGGCTTGAACTCAGATATTTTTCTTTTCTTTTTCACTAGGGATTTCTCTTGATTTTTCTCTCCTTTTCTTAATATTTTTCGTTCTTTTCTTCAAACGGACGAATCCCCTTTTTATAGAGTCTTAATCCGAGATTAGGTGAGAAACTAGCCGTTAAGATTGTACTTGGATGCTTCCTTATGCAAAGAAAAGTATCCGTTGAGAGTTAGGTAAGAAAATATATCCGTTAGAGTCTAATTTGGCACTTTTGAAAATCGTCCTTGACAGGTTGGAGTCGGCTCCAACTTTTCATGTGTCGGCTCCAGATCGTGTTTCCATAAATAGCAAAAATTAATTTGATGTAGAGTCGGCTCCGACTTTGCAAAGTGTCTACTCCCCGCTAACTAGAGTCGGCTCCCGATTTTTGATGTATTGGCTCCGAGAATTCCTCGAAAACACAGTCTCTGTAACTCAGGTTAGAGTCGGCTCCTGAAATTCATGTGTTGGCTCCAGCTTCTGAAGCAGAAAATAATTTCTCTGTATCTCAGGTTGGAGTCGGCTCCACCTTTTCATGTGTCAGCTCCGAAACCTCAGGTGTCGACTCCGAAACTCTAGGTGTCGACTCCGAACCGTGCCGAAAATATACAACTGCTCTGATACACTCTGGAGTCAGCTCTAATGGTTCTAGGTGTCAGCTCCAAGTTCTGAACTTAAATAAATTCCATTAAAACTTGGTTCAAAACTGATTTCTAAGTGTCATTTGGATAAATAACCAATCTTAATTCCTGAAACACTTATCAAATCTATCAGAAACACAATGAATATACTCATGGATTTTGTTAATCATCAAAATCAATAATTGGGTAAATAATTTCTCAATAAATTTTCCAACAATCTTCTCCTTTTTGATGATGAAAAACATTGAATATATGCATAATTATCAAAGTATTTACATTTAAGGTTAAGCTCCCTCTTAATGTGGTAGCTCCCCTATGTGTGTGCATATGTTAAGTTCATTGAAACTTTTATGCATATCTTAATTACATGTGATATTAATTCCATTTAACATGCATATAAGTACCATTCTTTTATTAATTGATTATGCATATATAAGTATCTCTTCTCTATTATTTTTATGCATATACAAGAATCTCTTCTCCCCCTTTTTTAAATCAACAAAAAGGATTAGAAGGTACATTAAGACTTAAATTAACATCAATCATAGGAATCAAATTCAAAGTTCAAAACAAAGTCTAAGTAAATTATCAAAATTCAAGTATGATATTCATTGAATACTCAAAACTTCATTACATTATTCATAAAGTTAAATACTTTATTACATCATACTTCATTACATCATTGAACAAAATACTTCATTACATCATTCAACTATAACAAAATACTTATTACATCAAAAATACAAACTAAACATCAAAGAGTAAGTACATCAAAATGTAAATCAAACATCAAAAGCTAATAACATTAAAATCTAAGAAGTCTTTTGAGCTCTTCTAAGATCTTTCTCATTCCTTCACTTTGGATTTTGATAAAATCATTTAGTCTTCTGTCAATAAAAGCAGATGCAACTGTAATTTTCTCTTGTAACTCTGCATTGCACTTAGAATAAGTATCATAATCTTCTTCAATGTCCTTGATCTTCTCAAATATGTGCATAAGATCAGTCTTCAAGGCTTCTGAAGAAGATCCAAAGGATGATTCAATTCTGCTTACTCTATCTTCTAAGGAATAGTACATTTCTCTCAAGCTCATAAGTCTACTATCTAGCTCAATCTTCATCTTTTCTTTATGACTAGCAAAGAGTTCCTTTAATTAAACCAACTGAGCATCAGAAAAGCCAGATGAAGGAGTAGAAACAGATGCAGGTGCTGGTGATGATCTACTAGGCTCAGGTAAAGGATGCCTCACTGATGGATTAGCCACCGATGGTGCAGCAGCTCCAATATCAGCTGCCCTGTCCTCCAGATGTCCTTTCCTTTTCCAATTGCCATCCACCTTCACGAACCCCATCCGATGCACAGTAGCTAAACTATAATAGTCAGTGTGCCTTAAGTTCTTCTTGGGTTCATTGTCTGAAATAACTACACCTTGGCTTTGGAATGCTAATGTCAAGACCATGCTGTAAGGTAAAGTGGATCTCTTCTTATTCCCAGCTTCAGCCATGTACCAAATCATCATATCAGCTAAATTAATTTGCTGACCAGTCAGAACACTATCCATGATTACAATGTCTCGCTCCGAGACATACTCAAATCTGCCGGTCTGGGGAAATAAAATCCGACCACAAATATTATGAAGTAATCTTAACTCAAGGGGCAACTGGTTTGCCCTAACTTCTTCAAATTCAGTGACCTTCCTTCCTAGCATTCTTGATAATGCACTTGATCTCTCACTATGGATATTTGCAATAAGTCCAGTAACAGGAATCCCTAAAAGGTTTCCTAGAATCTCCGAAGTTAGATAAATTCTTTTCCCTCTAATAGAACTTACTATACCTCTATCTCCTCTTAAAATATTGAAATAAAATTCTTTGACTAAGGCAGGGTAAGTGGGTAAATCAAGAGAACATACCTTATCTCAACCTAATTCTTTTAATTACCGCCCAATGGAGAAACCCTCTTCCTCAAAGAAGTAAAAATCTACCTTTCTGCCCATAGTGATCACACGGCCAGCAAGGGTGTTGATTTGAGGTGAGGAGGGACTTGGAATAACGCTTGGTGTGGATGCCAACGAAGAGGATGAAGAACTCGTGAAGGCTACCTCGCCGGATGCCTCACGATTCATTTTTCGGTCGTCACCGCTCTATCAAACACGGATCCCTACGTTTGGGTTCCATTGAGTGCTAAGGAATGGTTAATTTGAGAAATTTTGGGTTTTGGGAAGAGTTGGAGAGAGTTTGGAAGGTTTAGGAGTCGATTGAAATGAAAGAGGAGTCGGCTCTGCCCTAGATAAGTTAACCTGGGACCACTTGGAGTCGACTCCCACAAAGCGAGGTGTCGGCTCCAGGTCATTAACACAGTCAGCCCGAAGTGGAGTCAACTCTGGAAAAGCAGATGTCGGCTCCAAAGTCTTAGACAAAACTGGAGTCGACTCCGATACCAGAGGAGTCGGCTCCAAGACAGTTTCAGAAGAAAAAAAAAAGAGAGATTTAAAGGATCTGAAACTTGTCCGGATTGACATCAAATTTTGGCTAAATCAACTTTGGAATGTAATAGATCAAGAGGTTCAAATATCTAGATAAATCATCCTTAAAATTATAAGAAAATTAGGAAAAATGATTGAATTCTAGATAATCATTCCTAGGAGATTTAAAATTTATTCCAATGGATTACAAACTCCTAATTCTCCTCTAAGATAACAAAATCTTTCTTCACTTAGGGGTTTTGTAAAAATGTCAGCTAATTATTCATCATCACAAACATAGTCAAGACAAATGTCATTATTAGCTACATGTTCTCTAATAAAATGATATCTAATTTCAATGTGTTTAGTTCTTAAATATTGGATTGGATTTTTAGTTAAATTGATTGCACTAGTGTTATTACATCTAATTGGTGTTTTATCAAGTGTTATACCATAATCTTCAAGTTGTCGCTTAATCTAAAGGATTTGAGCATAGCAACTTTCAGCTACAACATATTCAGCTTCAGCAGTTGATAATGCAACCGAATTTTGCTTTTTGCTAAACCAATAGATTAAGTTACTTCCTAAAAATTGGCATGCACCACTTGTACTCTTTCTATCAAATTTACAACCAGCATAATCAGAATCAGAATATGCAATCAAATTTAATGTTAAGTCTCTAGAATACCATAATCCTACATTTTTGTTCCATTTAGATATCTAAGTATTCTTTTTACTGCAATTAAGTGAGATTCTTTAGGTTCAAATTGATATCGTGCACATAAACATACTGCAAACATGATATCTGGTCTACTAGCTGTTAAATAAAGTAGTGAACCGATCATACCTCTGCAATATTTTTGATCAACAGGCTTACCATCTTCATCTTTATCTAACTTGCATGAAGGACTCATTGGTATTCCGAGAGGTTTGACTTGTTCCATACCAAATTTCTTGAGAATTTTTTTGTGTACTTTGTTTGGTTAATGAAAATTTTCTCTCTTTCTTGTTTGATTTGAAGTCTAAGGAAGAAGTTGAGTTCTTCCATCATGCTCATTTCGAATTCACCCTTATTAATTAGCAAATTCTTAACATAAAAGATTATTAGTAGCACCGAATACAATATCATCTACATAAATTTGTACTACCAATAAATCTTTATCTTTTCTTTTCAAAAATAGGGTTTTATCAACATTTCCTAAAAAAATCATTTTCAATAAGAAATTTGCTTAATCTATCATACCAAGCTCTAGGTGCTTATTTTAAATCATAAAGTGCTTTGTGTAATTTAAAAACATGGTTTGAAAATTCATGATCTTCAAAACCTAGTGGTTGTTCTACAAAAACTTCCTAATTTATAAAACCATTTAGAAATGCACTTTTAACATCCATTTGAAATAAATTAATGTTCATATGACATGCAAATGCAAGTAATATTCTAATTGCTTCTAATCTAGCTACAAGTGCAAAAGTTTCATTAAAATCAATTCCTTCTTCTTGATTATATCCTTTTGCAACTAATCTAGCTTTATTTTTAATTACTATGCCATTTTCATCTAATTTATTTCTAAATACCCATTTAGATCCTATTACAGAATGACCTTTGGGTCTATCAACTAAGGATCATACAATATTCCTAGTAAATTGATTTAATTCCTCTTGCATAGCTAACATCCAATTACTATCTTTTTTAGCTTCTTCAATAGTTTTGGGTTCTATATGAGACACAAATGCAAGATGATTATTGATGTTCCTCATTGATGATCTAGTTCTTACTCCTTGAGATGGATCACCTATGATTAAATCCTTAGGATGACCATAAGCATATCTCCAATCTCTAGGCAGATCTACATCATTACGGGTAGTATCAATAACATCATCCCTAGGTGAGTCATCATCTTTAGCTTCTTGTTCATGGTCTGAAGATATATTCAATTTTTTAATATCTCTTTCAAGCAAAATTGTATCTTCCTCATCATCAATCTTCTCAGAACTTGATGCTAAAGACTCGTCACATACTACATGAATTGATTCTTCTATAATTAAATATTTCTTGTTAAATACTCTATATGCTTTACTAGATGTTGAATAACTTAAAAAATATCTTCATCAGATTTGGCATCAAATTTTTAAGATTGTCCTTACCATTATGAATAAAACATCGACAACCAAATGCATGAAAATAACTAATGTTAGGTTTCCTATTATGCCATAGTTCATAAGGAGTTTTCTTAAGAATTGGCCTAATGAAAGCTCTATTAAGGATATAACATGCTGTGTTTATAGCTTCCGCCAGAAGTACTTTGGAAGTTGGCTTTCACATAGCATGGTACGGGCCATATCTTTAATGTTCTATTTTTCCTTTCTACGACTGTTTTGTTGCGGTGTTATAGGTGCAGAAAAATTATGATTAATATCATTTTCAATACAAAAATTTTTAAATTGATGATTTTCAAATTCTGTGTCATGATCACTTCTAAGAGACACTATGGTGTTATTTTTCTCATTTGTGACTTTCTTAAAGAATTTCAGGAATATCGAGAAAGTCTCATCTTTACGAGCCAAAAATAAAACCCAAGTATATATAGAGTAATCATCTACTATTACAAGACCATATTTCTTTCCTCCTATACTAGTGGTTCTAGTAGGTCCAAAAAGGTCCATATGAAGTAGTTCGAGTGGCCTAGTAGTTGAAACAATATTCTTAGATTTGAAAGAATTTCTAGTTTGTTTTCCAAATTGACATGCATCACAAATTCTATTATTTTCAAATTTTAGTTTTGGAAGTCCTTTAACTAAATCCATTCTAATTAATTTTGAAATTAAGTGTGTGCTTGCGTGACCTAATCTACGATGCCATACCCATCCAATCTTATTTACCTTAGCATTATCAGCGATTAAACAATGGTTACTAGTAGATAAATTGTCTAGATCAATTAAGTACACATTGCCATTTCTATTACCAACAAATATAATGCTATTGTCTATGGGATTAGAAACAGTGCAAATAGAAGCTTCAAAGGAAACTTTGAAACGTTTATCACACAATTGGCTAATGCTAATTAGATTATGTTTTAAACCAACAACATATAAAACATTTCTATAAAAGTGGATGGAGTTATTTGAATTTTACCAAATCCTATAATTTGGCCTTTGCCATTATCTCCAAAAGTAACAACTCCTCCTCTTTTATCTTCAAGGATGATGAATTGATCTGTCACCTGTCATGTGTCTTGAGCAGCCACTATCAAGGTACCACTTTTGTTTTGATCCTTTAGCCGCAAGATACTCCTACAAGATAATCAAATCTTATGTTTAGGTACCCAAGCTTTCTTGGGTCCTTCATGGTTAGTCACAATAAATATTGTTCCTTTAGGAACCCATATTTTCTTTCCTTTAACCATTAAATTTTCATTGGATTTTCTAAAATTGCATTCATATGATTTATGTCCCTTTTTTTACAACAATAACATGAAACATCATTTTTTTTTACAAAGAAATTGTTTATAAATTTTTGTTTCATGTGAAGTCTATAACCTAAACCAGCTTTATCAAATACAGCTCTTTGATTACTTAAAAGCAAATTTAGTTTTTTCTGAGCTATATGTAAATTTATCAACTATAATTTTATGTTTATCAATTTCTTTCTTCAAATTAATATTTTCATTAGAAATTGATTCCTTTTCTTTTAAAATATTTTTATTTTCAGATTTTAGATTTTTAACCTCAAGAATTAGTTCATTTTCTCCTTGAGAAGATTTAGGTTTTCAGTTTTAAATATTTGTTTTTCATTCTCAAAACCTTAAAATCACTAACTAACTCATTGAAAGCATCATATAATTCATCAAATATAAAATCATCATTAGGGGTTTCAGTACATACCTCATTTTTATCGTTTTTTATGAAGCATATGTTTGCAACCTCTTTTTGTTCTTCTTCATATGAAGACTCTTCACTATCACTCCAAGTTGCAACATATGCCTTCTTCTTCTTCTTGTAACCCTTCTTTAGTTGAGGACATTCAGATCGAAAATGCCCCGGCTTTTTGCATTCATAACATGTCAAGGTTCTTTTTCTTTATCCTTATCCCTTTCTTTTCTCTTTCTCCTTCCATTTTGATTTCTGATTTTCTTTTATGGAAGGATCTCCTTCTTTACATAAACTTTCTAAATTTCTTTGCAAGGAGAGCTGTTTCATCATCTTCCTCTTCTTCCTCATTGCTGCTTATTTCCTTTTCTGCAGCCTTAAGAGCAATGGTTCTTTTCTTTTTCACCTCTTCCTCTTGATGTTGTTTCATTGTCAATTCATGGGTCATCAAGGATCCAAGGAGCTCCTCTAAAGGTCGAAAGTTTAGTCTTTGGCTTCTTGAATTGCAGTTACTTTTGCTTCTCATGATCTTGGAAGAGATCTAAGAATTTTGCGCACCAATTCAGAGTTAGTATAAGTCTTACCAAGACTTTTTAAACCATTAACAATATCAGTGAATCTAGTGTACATGCATGTGATTGATTCAGTTTGTTCCATGCTAAACAATTCATATTTGTGCACTAGAATGTTAATTTTGGATTATTTTACTTGTTAGTACCCTCATGGTAACTTCTAGTCTATCCCAAATTTCTTTAGCTGAAATGCAAGTAGATATTCTATTGAATTCATTTGCATCCAAAGAACAATATAAAATATTTATGGCTTTGCATTGAGCTGAGCCATTTTTCTATCGTTCTCATTCCAATCCCTTTCGGGCTTAGGAACTATTGAACCATCTATAATGTGTATGGGTATTAGGTCCATTTGTAATGACACTCCACAATTCATAATTAAAGCTTGAATGAAAATCCACATTCTTGCTTTCCAATATGAATAATTAGAGCCATTAAACAAAGGTGGCCTATTAATGGATTGACCTTCAGCAAAAGATGAGCTAGCTTGTGTTGCAATTTGGATCTTTAACTCTTGATCATTAGATCAAACAAAATTAAGCACAAGCTTTGATACCAATTGTTGGCCCAGATGGTAACCCAAGAGAGGGGGTGAATTGGGTTCTTTAAAAATTTAACACTTAAAAATTTGAAACCAAATTTCACAAGGATTAAGTATACTAGTGAAGTGATACAATAATTTAAAGCTCAATGAGAGAGAGAGAGAGATAGAGACAAAAGCATGACAAACACACAAAGATTCATAGGGGTTCGGTATATCCCACACCTACGTCCACTCCCAAGCAACTCTTGGGTCCACACTATAATCCACTGATTACAGTTGAGTTATTTTACAAGCTCACAACTCTAACTTGTTGTTTTACACGGGGCCACAACGAACCCAGCCAGTTTTCACGGGTTCACCAGCACAAAACCCAAACCCGAGCTAAACTAGATTGTTACCGAGGTAAACTACCTCAACTAATTTAATCCCCCTGATTGAATTAGCAAACAACAATTCAAAATAAAGTTTACAGCAATTAACAGCTCCTTAAATGAGCAAATAAGCAATATAAATAAACAAAGGTAAGAAAAGCCTGATTGAAGCAATGTGGATTTGAGCTTTTCTTCTTTTCTTATTTTCCTCTTCTCTTTTGAATGGATGAGCAAGGATTGAATCATTGAATCTTTGGCACAGCTCATTGAGAAATAAGGCTTTTGCTCTTCTTCTCTAGAACTTTGGAAATCCTCCGATTTTAAACTTTTAGGGCTTTGGATTTCTCTTGAATCTCTCTTGGATTGATAGGTTTGAACTTAGAGATTTTTCTCTTTCTTTTTCACTGGGGATTCTCTTGATTTTTCTCTCTTTTTCTTAATATTTTTCATTCTTTTTCGTTCTTTTCTTCAAACGGACGAATCCCCTTTTTATAGAGTCTTAATCCGAGATTAGGTAAGAAACTAGCCATTAAGATTGTACTTGGATGCTTCCTTACGCAAAGAAAAGTATCCGTTGAGAGTTAGGTGAGAAAATATATCCGTTAGAGTCTGATCTGGCACTTTTGAAAATCGTCCTTGACAGGTTGGAGTCGGCTCCAACTTTTCATGTGTCGGCTCCGGATCGTATTTCCATAAATAGCAAAAATTGATTTGATGTAGAGTCGGCTCCGACTTTGCAAAGTATCGACTCCCCGCTGACTGGAGTCGGCTCCCATTTCTGATGTGTCTGCTCCAGAATTCCTCCGATAACACAGTCTCTATAACTCAGGTTAGAGTCGGCTCCCAAAATCCATGTGTTGGCTGCTTCTGAAGCAGAAAACAGTTTCTTTGTATTTCAGGTTGGAGTCGGCTCCACCTTTTCATGTGTCGGCTCTGAAACCTCAGGTGTCGACTCTGAAACTCTAGGTGTCGACTCGAACCGTACCGAAAATATACAACTACTCTGATACACTCTGAAGTTGACTCTAATGGTTCTAATGTCGGCTCTAAGTTCTGAACTTAAATACATTTCATTGAAACTTGGTTCAAAACTGATTTCTAAGTGTCATTTGGATAAATAACCAATCTTAATTCATGAAACACTTATCAAATATATCAAAACACAATGAATATACGCATGGCTTTTGTTAATCATCAAAATCAATAATTGGGTCAATAATATCTCAATAATTTCCCTAACATATATTGATCCACAGCCTTTTCGGGGGCATTCTTTCTTCTAGAAAGAGGTCGGCCGGCATGCTCCGGCTATCCTAAACAGCATATCGTGGATGATTGGTGATGGAGCCTCTGTGGATGTTGCTCGGAATACGTGGATTGCTAATCTCTCCTTGTCTCGATGGCCACCTTTATCAGCATTGCCATTCCTAGTGGGATGAGAGTCATTGATCTTACTGCTCAGGATCATTCTACCTGGGATACCCCTTTGCTGTCCAGCTTCTTTGCGAATGATCTTCATCGTTGCATTCTTTCTATTCCTCTTGTCCCGGGTCACACTCCCAACATTAGGGTTTGGCGGAGATCTTGTTTGGCCCATGCTCCTATCAGGGACCTCCTCAGGGTTTACATACCACAGACACATCAATCGTTGAATGTGGTTTGGATTTGGCACCTTCCTATTCATCCTAGGGTCCGTCTTTTTGTTTGGAAGCTTGCACGAAATTGTCTTCCTACCTGTTATGTGCTCTCTGGGCAAGGTTTGGGCATCCCACCTACGTGCCTGCTATGTGGTACTAAGGAAGAGACGGTTGACCATGCTATTTTCATCTGCTCCAGAGCTAGACAGATCTGGCGGATTACTGGTGACCGGCCTTAGGACATTGATGTTGCTTCTTATTGTCTCTCCTTTCTCGGCTTGATCAAACTAGACTTGGGGAGAAGCATCCTTCAGAAGGCTACGACGATGGCTTACATTGCTTATCAAGTCTGGTTATCCCAAAACCAGCTTGTGTTTACTGATGAGTCTTCTCCTTCACATAGGATTGTTAGGATAGCCTTCTTCTTATCAGCTGAGTACACTTTTTGTTGGACTGTTCTTGATTCTAATAGCCCTGGCCTCTTGGGTTTTCATGCTGCCTTGGCAGCGCACCGGCGTACGGTCTTCATTTCTTGGGAGTCCCCACCTCTAGGGTCTATCAAAATTAACTTTGATGGGAGTGCTCGTGGTAGAGCTGCTGGCTCTGGTTTTGTGATTCGAGGGTCAGATGTGTGATGCTGGCAGCTGATGGATTCAGCCATATTGACTCCTCGATGCCTCTAGCGGAGCTGTATGCCGCTTGGGCTGGTATTTTCTTTGCCATTCGCAGACTGAGCGCTCGTTGTCTTATTATTGAGGGGGATGCTATTATAGTGATTCACTGACTTCGCCAGGATCACTATGATCATATGCCTACTAACCCCTTGATCTATGATATTCGTTCTCTCCTGCAGGGTGTTTACTGCGTCTAGATACGACATATCTACAGGAAAGCCAGCGCTGCAGCAGACTGGATCGCTCTAGAGTGGCCTACCACTTTGGATTTTTGGAGTTGGAAGCTGGGAGATCCGTGTCCGCATGTTCTTACATAAATTTTGTATTCAGATATATCGGATTTGACTCATGCTAGATTGGTGTGATCACCCGTCTATACCAAAAAAAAAAGAAGAAGAAGAAGAAGAAGTTAGATTTACTTCAAAGGATGCTAACTTATATATAAAATCAGTACCAGTCTAGTTGGACTCCCAATATAGATGGAAATTGAGCACAATGAGCCATTTGAAAGATGGTCTCACAATTCATTTTGAAAAGAAAAAGTTTACGCGATGTAAAAGCATGCGCATTACACGTGCGTAGTTAATCACCGCACGCGCAATGCATGTGACTAACATCTCATGGCATGCTATGTGATGTATAAAGCCTTTTCTTTTGAAAAAATTCTATCTATAACTGTTATTTTATTGGCATGATATAATCCAAAATTTAAAGAATTTAATAATTAAATTAAATCATAAAATCAACCCAAACGGAAGTGGAGCATGCTTTGAGACTTGGCTTGCGTCTTACGTGAAACGAATGTTGAGTGAACAATAAAAACACTATATTATTATCCTCTCGTTCTCTCAAGCTTGCAAAAGCATCAAAGGATATTATGAGAATATTCCTGTTGCCACTGGGATCCGTCCTCGACTCGGACGCGATCAATCTCCAGAAGAGGGGGGGCAGACCTGCACAAAAAGTCTCACGCGAGAGGCATTGGGGTTGGCCCTTCGCGGAAGACCCTCCGACGCTCAAGTCAGTGGAGAAGAAATCGGCGATCAACCAGATAATTAGGAGGTGGATCTCTCCGGGAGACCTCTCCGGGGACGGCCAATCAAGAGCTCTAGAGGGCAAGAGCACCGACGAGCCACCGGAGAGCAGCCAGGGCGAGGGCGCACGCGTGAGTGTGCCAAAAAGATGCATGTGTCTGTGTAAGGAGATGCATACCTGAGGGAATCTGGGAGTGTCCAATTTAGAGACTGTCACCTGGACCTTGAGCGTCTTCTGGAAGGTTCAGAGGTTGTTAGGATACGGAGGTGGATAGAATCAGGCCGCTGTGGGGCCATGGAATCCGTATCCTGTTTGATAGGGGATCGACGGCTTGGAGAGCACCTTGATATTTCGAGATCCGGTCGAGTAGACCTGGGGCAGTTATGATAGGCTCTAGGCCACGTCTCGACATGATTCCTTATCTAGGACGTCGTTCTGGCAAGCCTAGGCTCTCCCGCGTCAGGTTCCATGGAGGCAGGTATTGGGTTGTGGATCGCTTGATGAAGCGGGTCACGGAGACTCGGGGGGGAAGCGAGCTACAAGAGTTCGGGGAGGAGCCGAGCTATGGAAGCCCGGAAGGGCCGAGCTATGGAAGCCCGGGAGGGGCCGAGCAAGGGAAGCCCGGAGGGGCCGAGCTAGGGAAGCCCGGAGGAGCCGAGCTAGGGAAGCCCGGAAGGGCCGAGCTATGGAAGCCCGGGAGGCCGAGCTATGGAAGCCCGGGAGGGGCCAGCTAGGAAAGCCCGGAAGGAGCCGAGCTACGGAAGCCCGGAAGGAGCCGAGCTAGGAAGCCCGGAAGGAGCCGAGCCGGAAGCCCGGAAGGGCCGAGCTACGGAAGCCCGAAAGGGCCGAGCTATAGAAGCCCGGAAGGGCCGAGCTATGGAAGCCCGGAGGGGCCGAGCTAGGGAAGCCCGGGAGGAGCCGAGCTACGGAAGCCCGGGAGGGGCCGAGCTAGGGAAGCCCGGAAGGAGCCGAGCTACGGAAGCCCGGGAGGGGCCGAGCTAGGGAAGCCCGGAAGGAGCCGAGCTACGGAAGAGGTCGGCCTTAGCCGCCTCGCACGGATATTGATGCAATGTTGATTTTACCCCCCAACACATGCCCTCCACTCCCTAGTTCGAAGCGTAGGTTCGGGCATAGGGAGTACAAGTTCAAATGGCGCGTCTCGGATGGGACGTCTTGGTTTAGACAGCTCGTGCAATGATGCCCTAATTAATGCGACAGGGCCATACTGCCTTCGGGCTAAGGCTCCTCCGAAAGTGACGGTTGGGATTACGCCACGTCGTGAATCTCGATCGATTGGGCATTTGTCGAGGCGATTTCGGACGCCTCGGGTGAGACGCCCTATCTCTCAAGGCGGCTTCCTTAGTGGGGAAGCAAGGCGATGGACGTACTATATATATATATATATATGTGCACGTCGCAGCATCCTCTCATCTTGTTTTTTGAAAAGTTTGGCCTTTCGTCCTCCTCGACTCTCGTCGTCCCGCTTGGTATTTCTTCCCTCAATCGAGATGGCGATGAGCCCCGACGATGTGGTTTCGGAGATGCGGCTGAGGATTTGGGGAGGATTCACCAATGGTATGGCATGCCCTCAGATGTCGTTCTGCGGGTGCCGGAGCCCGAGGATAGGGTCTCGCGAGATCTGGAGTCCGGGGTCTTCATTTATGAAGACAGTTTGAAGGAGGGCTTTCGTTTCCCTCTCCATCCTTTGGTGAAGGAGATAATGACCCACTACAACATCTGCCCGGCGATGGTGGCCCCAAACAGTTGGCGGAGCATCATCGGATTTATCTCAATGTGCCACCAGATTCAGATTGTCGCCACTCTCCCCCTTTTCGCGCCTGCTACCATCTGATACCTGGGAGGAAATCAGAGTGGCCCTACATTGGACCTCGGAGGTCCTTCAACGTCATTGTGGATAAGCCATCTTCCATCAAGGGATGGAAGAGCCGGTTCGTTATTGCAGAGGGGAACATTGGATCCGGCTTCCCTCGGAAATGGGAAACTTTGCCAGGGATGCAGAGACGCATCCAGTTTTGTCAGCACAGGAGGAAAGGGATTTGGACGTCCTTCGCAATGGCCGCGTGTTTTCGGCTAACGACCTGTTATCGGAGGGGCCCTCTTTGCAGCAGGGCTCAGCCCCCTGGACCCGCAAGGTGAATCTCCTCTTTTAAATTTTTTGCTGTGCGTTTTCTCGATGAATGTGCTTGGATCTGATCGTGTATGTTTTGTTCCTTCAGCCCAGAGGTCGGCTTTGACGAGCCTCTCCAAGAGGAAGAGAGGAAAGCGCCCCGGGGAGAGCAATGGCGCGGATAGTGGCAGGCCCGAGAAAAGGGCCCATACCTCCGCAAGAAGCCCGCCGGATATCGGGCGGTTATGGCAGGAACGCCGGGGGCGAAGGAGGATCCGGGGAGAGCGGTTGTGGCCCCCGGCCCTCTCGTGTTAGAGATATCGGACAGCTGGACGAGGCTCCGTTGGTTCGTCCGACCGCGTCCCCCTGAAAGAGGAACCAGCGGTGGATTTGGGGGAGGCGGTTGTTGCTGAGGAGACTGCTGTCCCCGCGGGATCGCCACCAGCTCCAGCAGGAGAGGGAGATGGGGCAGCTGCAGCCGAGGAGGTTCAGGGGGAGCCCCTCTTGGTCTCTCTGCAGGGGAGTCCGATAGCAGCGAGGTCGGACCGCCCTCGATGGGTCAAGGAGGTCAGACCGAGGTTTCGGGGAGCCTGCGGAAGAGATGCAGGTGGCGGTAACCGGGAAGGATGCGTCGAGGAGGGGACGCAGCAAGGTGGGAGTCCCGCACTGGGGGCTCCCTCGAAAAAGATTTTGGGGAGGCTGGCGCTTGGGCTAGCCGAATTATCCGAAGAAGTCCAAGCCAGGGCCTTGATAGAAGAGGCTGGGAAGTTGGGGACCTCTCAGACGGAGGTCGCTCAGGTCGGTCCCTCAGGCGGGGATGGTCAGCCCAGCAGTTCGAGCGCTGGTGTTGAGGAGGCGTTTTCGCCTTAATGAGGTCGGCCTTGTATCCGGTGCGGATCCTTCGGCGGACAAGTTCGCGGACTTGGAGCTGGTCGATGCCGCGTTCGGTCAGCAAGGCGTGGCCGAGAGTATCCATCTCCTTCCCGACATCGATAATACGACCCTGATGAGGATGACTCGGGCCTATGCCTCGCGGGTAAGTTATTTCTTTTGTGCGGTAGATGTCTCCTGAGTGACCCCATCGTGGGTTTTTATTCATCTTTTGTCTCGTAGAGTCTTGCTTTCTCGGGCGATGTGCTGGCGTCTGAGTTTGGCGACGGGGGCCAGCATTCAGGCCAGGAAGGATAATGCCGAGCTTCGATCACGACTGAAGGTGTCTGAGAAGTTCGAAGAGCTTATGGATATGACTGATAGGAGCTTGAAGGGAATAAGGGCGGCACACCAGGTCGCCCTGGCCGAGGTGTCCAAGCAAAAGCGCAGGGTGGAGGAGTTGCAGGAACTCCTGGCGAAGAATGACAACGCGTGCTTGGAGCTGGCCAGAATCGAGTCGAAACATTCCGCGGAGGTGAAGGCGATGCGGAGAGAACATAGCGAGAGTATGGGTCGGCTGGGAAGGAAGCTGCCGACAAGAGGAAGCGTTTGACTAGGATGCTCGACGAGGTGGAGGAGCGGCTGAAGCGCGCGACAGTGAAATTGCCCACTTGAGGGAGGGCGCTAAATGGCAACAAGGGGTGATAGCTCGAGTGAACGACGAGCTGTCCCAAGCCCAGGAGGAAATCGGAGCCAAGCAGTTGAGGATCAACAATCTGCAGGAGAGAGTCGAGCTGGTCGGGCTGGTAGGACAAGAGCCAGGGGTGAGGCTGAGGAGTTGGCCAAGAGGTTGGCCAGACAAGAGGAGGAGGTACGATCTCATTTCCCCCCCCACCTTTTTAGCTTTTTCCACTGGCTTCTTGTGATGCCGGCTTACTTTGGCTTTTTCAGATGGCGAAGTTGGAGCTGGAGGTTCGGGCTCTTCAAGGCGAGCTTGTGTCTAGCCGTAACAAGAGCTCAGAATTCGAGACGCGGGCCGGCGAGTTCGAGGAGCAAAATATCATTCTGCGGGCCCAAGTTGCAGAGGCCGAGAAGCAGGCTGCTGAGGCCAACAAGCAGCTCGCCATACTCAAGGGGAGGCAGGATGCTATCAGTGTTGGCGCCTTCCAACTTGGGCAACAGGAATGCAAAGAGAGGATATCCAGCGAGCATCCGGAATGGGATCTCTCTTTTCTGGATGCTGAAACTCCTGATGAGGGTGAGTCCGAGGGGGAAGAAGAGGACGAATATATCGACGTCTTGACACTGCCCCTGGCGTTGTCCCGGGTTCCGGCGAAGCCGTAATTTCTGAGGGGCGGTCTCAAACTGTCGTTGAAGGGGCGAAGGTGTTGGAGAGGGGCGAGCCTAGTCACGCTTCTGTGGATGTAACCGAGAGCTCTTCCAAAACCGATGTGGTTCCCGGCTCTTAGAGGCCATTCTTGTATTTTGTCTTTTAGAAGTCTGTCTGACGTTTCTTAATAAAAGAGTTTCCTGTTTCCATTTAAGTGCCTTTCTTGCGTGGCCTCGTTGTCGTCTAGTCTCGCCTCAATCGCGAGCGACTTATGGCTCGCCGATACTCTTATGTCATCCTCATTCCGAGATTGAAGGAATGCATTGGTTTGGCCCAAAGCAGGGCGCAGCCTTGACCGACGAATTGGGAAGTGGTCTGGTCGATTGATATGGGCCGACTGACAGAACAGATCTGTTAAGGCCGACAGGCGAGATAGGTCGGCTGGGGCTGACGAGAGAAATAGGTCGGCTGGGGCCGACGAACAAGATGGGTCGGCAGGGGCCGATAAGCAAAATAGGTCGGCTGGGGCCGACGAGAAAAATGGTCGGCAGGGGCCGACTAACAAGGTGGGTCGGCTGGGCCGACGCGCAAAGTGGATCGGCTGGGGCCGATAAGCAAAAATAGGTCGGCTGGGGCCGACGAACAAGATGGGTCGGCAGGGGCCGATAAGCAAAAATAGGTCGGCTGGGTCGACGAGAAAAATGGGTCGGCAGGGGCCGACTAACAAGATGGGTCGGCTGGGGCCAACGCGCAAAGTGGATCGGCTGGGCCGATAAGCAAAAATAGGTCGGCTGGGGCCGACGAACAAGATGGGTCGGCTAGTGCCGACGAGGAAGATAGGCCTTCGCTTTCTGCATTCTGCCAACGCCCTGCTGTCCCGCAGGCGATTCGGTTTTTATTTCACCGAAACTGATGATACGGCGCTCTGGGGAACATAAAGCTGCTCTGCGGCTTTTCGAAAGATGCTCTTTTTCCCACGCAGGTCGTCTCATCGTGCTGCGTACGCAGCCGCTTACCATTGGAGGACGTTATTTTCGAAGGATGATATTCTGAGCATGCCAGTTTTCGAAGTGCTGGTGGGCGATCTCCTGCATTTAATGACCGTGATTCGGGATCAGAGGAGATCTCCGTATATGTCACAACTCAGGCGGTGGGCTTGGCGCGCAATGGGACGTTGCGCTTATCCTGAGGGGCCGCGTGGGCGTACGGGCCAGATGTACAAATCTCGAGACTTACAGCTTGGGTAGCTTTTTTCCGGCTCATCTCTGCCTATAAAAAGGGGAGAAGAGGGGCATGTCTGGTTATCCCCAAAGTTTCTTTCCTATTAGGACTTTCGTCATGCTCATTTTTCTGTTGTTGGGAGTGGGAGGACCGAGCTTTTCTCTTCCAAGCCTCTCGCCTCCGGATAGTTGGGGCGACGAAGGAGCTGCTGAAGAGTGGCTCGCCCTTAGGGGATGAGTCCCGGAGATCACATGGAGAGCGCACACAGGGGGCGCAGAGATCACACGGGGAGCGCACATATACTCTTCCCGTGTGACCTTTGTGGCCTGTTACGGGGGGGCTTACGGTAGGAAGTGTATCGACACCCCCGTAGCACGCACAGATTCTCCCTCTTTCGCTGGCATGGATTCCCATCCCTTTCTGGGGAATCCTTGCCACGGGGTGGAGAAAATGGGAGCAATCGGGGCCTGATGGTCCCCGAGCTTCTCGGTCGAGCAGCGGCCTGCGATCCAGCACCCCTCCTAGGGGAGCGGGCTGGCTCGTCCGAGTCCTCAGAATCAGCATCCACGGGCCGTGCCACCTTTTGAATCTCTTCATTCGGCGGGAGCCGTGGAGGGTCAGCTTTATCGATCGTCCAGCGGGCTGACTGTTTCGTGGTTTGCCTGATTTGTCGATCCGGACGCTGGAGCATCACAGTTGCTAGGTCTGCTTTGGAGCAGTTGCCCGAGTTTTGTACTCGTCTTTATTTTATGCATTTCAATGTTCTTGTAACGCCTCTGAGGTACTTGTAACCGATCTCGACTGGCAATAAAGAGAGTTATGTTTTGTTTTTCAGTCTCTATCTTTTTCGTGCCGAATTTGTTGTCATTGCTGTTTGTGGGGTACGAAGGCGTCCCGCTTATCATTAAATGGGGATCCCATGCCATCCGAACTAACTGAGGTTCGCATGAGACGGTCTAGGGATCATTCGGCGAAATACGTTCCTTACTTGGTCCGAGCTTGAATTTTTGCGCCTCGCTCTGATAGGAGCCCAATGTTTGTGGGTCGGCCTAGCCGAAGCTTGAGGGACCTGTGCCTTTTCCCGTGGTGGTTCAGGGAGCTTGTTGCCCGGCCCAACCAAGATTCGGGATTTTGGCTTGGCTTTGCCAAGGTTGGAGAATGTTTTACTTGGCCCTACCAAGGTTCGGAGAATTTGTTGCTCGGCCCAGCCGAGGTTCGGAGAATATTTTACTTGGCCCTGCCAAGGTTCGAGATTTGTTAGCTCGGCCCAGCCGAGGTTCGAAGAATATTTTATTTGGCCCTACCAAGGTTCGGAGATTTTGTTGCTCGCCCAGCCGAGGTTCGAGAATATTTTACTTGGCCCTGCCAAGGTTTGGAGATTTGTTGCTCGGCCCAGCCGAGGTTCGAGAATATTTTACTTGGCCCTGCCAAGGTTCGGAGAATTTATTGCTCATTCCAGCCGAGGTTTAGAGAATATTTTACTTGGCCCTGCCAAGGTTCGGAGATTTGTTAGCTCGGCCCAGCCGAGGTTCGGAGAATATTTTACTTGGCCCTGCCAAGGTTCGGAGATTTTGTTGCTCGGCCCAGCCGATTCGGAGAATATTTTACTTGGCCCTGCCAAGGTTCGGAGAATTTGTTGCTCGGCCCAGCCGAGGTTCGGAGAATATTTTACTTGGCCCTGCCAAGGTTCGGAGATTTGTTAGCTCGGCCCAGCCGAGGTTCGGAGAATATTTTACTTGGCCCTGCCAAGGTTCGGAGATTTTGTTGCTCGGCCCAGCCGAGGTTCGGAGAATATTTTACTTGGCCCTGCCAAGGTTCGAGATTTGTTAGCTCGGCCCAGCCGAGGTTCGGAGAATATTTTACTTGGCCCTGCCAAGGTTCGAGGTTTTGTTGCTCGGCCCAGCCAGGTTCGGAGAATATTTTACTTGGCCCTGCCAAGGTTCGGAGATTTGTTGCTCGGCCCAGCCGAGGTTCGGAGAATATTTTACTTGGCCCTGCCAAGGTTCGGAGAATTTGTTGCTCGGCCCAGCCGAGGTTCGGAGAATATTTTACTTGGCCCTGCCAAGGTTCGGAGATTTGTTAGCTCGGCCCAGCCGAGGTTCGGAGAATATTTTACTTGGCCCTGCCAAGGTTCGAGATTTGTTAGCTCGGCCCGCCGAGGTCGGAGAATTTTTAGCTCGGCCCAGCCGAGGTTCGGAGATCCAGGCTCGAGGGAGCGACCCAGTTGTCATTGTGGGCCACAGCGTCAGGCCCACGTGGCGCTTGGTAAGGGGCACCAGAGCGGAACGGGCGGTATATTGTCACGCTTTTTTATTGGTGACGCTACTCTTTCCGAGGGGACAGGTTATTGGCCGAATGCTGGACTCCTACCTTCCGCGTTTCCCGAAAAAGAGGCCAGCCTTAAGAGGCTTGGGGAAGTGCTGAAAGTATTTATTGCGAAGGCCGACAGATCGGAAAATGCTCTGTTTGGGGGGAATTCCCGAATAGTCTGCTCGTGCTTACCGATCTTGCTCGGGATGGGGCGCGGCAGTTGGATTCTGCAGGCATTGAAATGACGATACGTGGCAAGCCCTTATGGGTCGGTGGTTACGGCGCGACCGATTGAGATACCTGCCCAGCGAGTATAAATGTGACCGAGGGATATCGGCCTCGGCCATCCATCGGCTCAAGTTCTGAAACAATGGCCTATCCAGGGCGATCGTCAGGCGAGCTACGTACCTCGCTCGATGGTCTGCTATGCTCGGAGAGAGGGGGCGTGTCTCCGTTACTGTCGATGGTTTGGGATTGGCGTCGACTCTTGCGAGCGATCAGCAGCTCGTAAGGGTCGTTGAAGAGTACATGGATGTGTGCTCAAGGGAGGCTGAGGCCCTACGCCGGGTGGTGGACCGGCAAAAAGAGGAGATCGCGTCCCTTCGTCAGCAAGTGGCCGACCTGACGGAGCGCCTGGAGGAACTGCTAGCCTCCGTGAGCGACTCCGAACCATGATCCGGGGGCCTCTGTTTGTTTTTTGTTTTCTGTCTATGTAACCCTTTTTTAAATGAAAATGGATCTGCTTTGGAAGTCCTCTTCTTCTTCGAGAATTATAGCCTTGACCCCGTGATAAATTAGGGTGTTGGCATGGCCCCATCGTTTTGTGCGTTGATGTAGACGCTTTGAACGACGGGTTATAGGGGCGTTACCCAAAGATTTTCAGCAGCGAAGGGGAATCTCCTAGCTCTGCTTGGGGCCTCTGGCCGATTACGCGGGGCTTAATGGCCCTTTAAAGGGGTTTGCCAATGGTGGCTTCTTTTTGTGCGTCGATAGTTTTTACTTAACGCGCTCGTTTTCAAACCGGACGAAGTCCTTCGGGGACTATTTGGAAGTTGCCTGGCTTTAATCGGGGCCTGCGTACTTCGGTTTTTAGCTGGATTTTAGCCCGAATGATTTTTACCTGGCCCTGCCATGGCTCGGAGGACTCGTTGCTTGGCCCGGCCGAGATTCGGAGAATATTTTACTTGGCCTGCCAAGGTTCGGAGAATTTGTTGCTCGGCCCAGCCGAGGTTCGGAGAATTTGTTGCTCGCCCAGCCGAGGTTCGGAGAATATTTTACTTGGCCCTGCCAAGGTTCGGAGAATTTGTTGCTCGGCCCAGCCGAGGTTCGGAGAATATTTTACTTGGCCCTGCCAAGGTTCGGAGAATTTGTTGCTCGGCCCAGCCGAGGTTCGGAGAATATTTTACTTGGCCCTGCCAAGGTTCGGAGAATTTGTTGCTCGGCCCAGCCGAGGTTCGGAGAATATTTTACTTGGCCCTGCCAAGGTTCGGAGAATTTGTTGCTCGGCCCAGCCGAGGTTCGGAGAATATTTTACTTGGCCCTGCCAAGGTTCGGAGACTTTGTTGCTCGGCCCAGCCGAGGTTCGGAGAATATTTTACTTGGCCCTGCCAAGGTTCGGAGAATTTGTTGCTCGGCCCAGCCGAGGTTCGGAGAATATTTTACTTGGCCCTGCCAAGGTTCGGAGAATTTGTTGCTCGGCCCAGCCGAGGTTCGGAGAATATTTTACTTGGCCCTGCCAAGGTTCAGAGAATTTGTTGCTCGGCCCAGCCGAGGTTCGGAGAATATTTTACTTGGCCCTGCCAAGGTTCGGAGAATTTGTTGCTCGGCCCAACCGAGGTTCGGAGAATATTTTACTTGGCCCTGCCAAGGTTCGGAGACTTTGTTGCTCGGCCCAGCCGAGGTTCGGAGAATATTTTACTTGGCCCTGCTAAGGTTCGGAGAATTTGTTGCTCGGTCCAGCCGAGGTTCGGAGAATATTTTACTTGGCCCTGCCAAGGTTCGGAGAATTTGTTGCTCGGCCCAGCCGAGGTTCGGAGAATATTTTACTTGGCCCTGCCAAGGTTCGGAGAATTTGTTGCTCGGCCCAGCCGAGGTTCGGAGAATATTTTACTTGGCCCTGCCAAGGTTCAGAGATTTCCTGTCCAGACAAGGAGCTCGGTCGTGCCGAGGATTGGTAAGCAGTATCTACTTCTTTTTGCAATTTTGGTGGTGTAGTGCATGATAACTTGCATTGAGGAAAATGTGCCGACAGGAAAACATAATGAGGCGTATGAAAATAATTTTGGAGAGTACGTACCCTATTGAAAATATTTTCGGAGATTGTCCGAATTCCACGTCCGAGGAACGGATTTCCCATCCAAATCTTGTAGCTTGTAGGTCCCCGGTCCGATGATCTCCGCTACTTGGTACGGGCCCTCCCAGTTTGGCGCCAGCTTTCCTTGTTCCAGCGGCTTAGAAACAGAGGCCTTTCGGAGGACAAGGTCGCCGGGTAGGAAGGCCTTCCCTTTGACTCTAGAAGCGTGGTAGCGGGCCACCCTTTGTTGATAAGCAGCCATCCTGATCCGGGCCTTCTCCCTAATTTCTTCCACCAAGTCGAGGTTGGTGCGGAGCTGTTCGTTGCTAGCTTCCTCTGAGTAGCTTTCCACCCGCAATGATGGGAGGCCGACCTCCACAGGGATAACGGCCTTTGTTCCGAAAGCCATACGGAATGGGGTTTCGCCTGTCGGGATTCTTGGGGTTGTGCGGTAGGCCCATAAGACATGGTGTAGTTCATCCGCCCACCTGCCTTGGGCTCTGGAGAGGCGAGCTTTGATTCCCTGAAGGAGGGTTCTGTTGGTCACTTCGGCCGCTCCGTTGGCTTGTGGGTGTCCGACCGAAGTAAGGTGGTGACGGATTCCATATTCCTCACAGAATTGGCGGAATTTGGAATTGTCAAACTGCTTGCCGTTATCAGTGATTATAGTATGCGGGAGGCCGAATCGGCAGATGATGGACCTCCAAACAAAATCTCTGGCCCGTGCTTCGGTAATTTGCGCAACTGCTTCCGCCTCAACCCATTTGGTGAAGTAGTCGATGGCGACAAATAGAAATTTCCGCTGTCCTGTGGCAAGCGGGAATGGGCCGAGGATGTCCATCCCCCATTTGGCAAAGGGCCAAGCGGAGGATATGGAAATTAGCTCGGCGGAAGGGAGCCTTTGGATGCTCGAATGCCTCTGGCAGGGGTCGCAGGCTCGGACTAGGTCATCTGCGTCTTTCTGCATGGTCGGCCAGTAGTAGCCTTGTCGTAGCACTTTGTGGCATAGGGACCGACCTCCCAAATGGTTGCCGCAAATTCCTTCATGTACCTCGCGCAGAGCATAATCTGCTTCGGACGGGCGAAGGCATCTGAGCAGCGGCATGGAAAAAGATCGTTTCTAAAGCTGGTGGTCAACCAACACGTAATGAGTGGCCTGCAGCTTCAGCTTTCTGGCCTCTCTTCGGTCGGATGGGAGCGATCCTTCTTTGAGGTATTTGAGGATAGGGTCGAACCAAGATGGTTCGGCCTCAACTTGCATTATTCGGTCGGCTTCCGCGATGCTGGGCCTTTCCAGGGTCTCCAAGTGGAATTTTTGCTCGGCATCCATTGTTTCCGCGGTTGCCAGTCGGGAAAGTAGGTCGGCACGGGCGTTCTCAGATCTGGGAATCTGAATAATTTCAAATTCGGCAAAATGGGGAAGCAGGTTCCGCACCTCCTGGAGATATCGAATCATGTTTGGACTCCCGGGCCTCAAACTCTCCCCGAATGTGGCCGGCTACCAGCTGAGAGTCGGTGAAGGCACTGAGCTTTTCCACCTTCAAGTTGCGGGCGATTCGGAGACCGGCTAACAGGGCTTCGTACTCGGCTTCGTTGTTGGAGGCCGGGAAGGAGAATCGGACGCCATATTCAAAGGTTATCCCCTCGGGACTGGTGAGAACTAGGCCCGCACGGAGCGATGGGCATTAGATGACCGTCGACATGGAGGAGCCACCGGGCTCCACTTTTGGTTCCTTGGGGGAGTCTGGGGTAGAACCGTCCTCCGGGATGGTACACTCGAGGAGGAAGTCGGCCAGCACCTGAGCTTTGATGGCTGGGCGAGGCTGGAAGTGTATGTCATGCTCACTTAGCTCGACGGCCCATTTGGTCATTCTTCCCGATGTCTCGGGACGGTGGACTACCGCCCTGATGGGTTGGTCAGTCAGGACCGTCAGAATGTGCTTGAAAGTACGGCCGTAGCTTTCGAACTGAGTGATTAAGGCCAACACCATCTTCTCAATTCTGTTGTACCTCGTCTCGCATCGCGGAGCAGCCTGCTGACATAGTAGATCGGCTTTTGGACTTGCCTTCTTCCTTAATCAGCACCGAGCAGACTGCACCTTCCGAAACAGCCAGGTACAAGAATAGGGTCTCTCCTGGGGTCGGACTGCTGAGGAGCGGGGGCGAGCCGAGGTACTTCTTGAGATCTTGAAATGACCTTTGACATTCGGGAGTCCACTGGAAGTTTTTAGCCGATCGGAGAGTTTTGAAGAAGGGGAGGCATCTCTCGGCCGATCGCGCCACGAAGCGGTTTAGGGCCGCTATCCTCCCGGTTAGGCGCTGGACCTCTTTGACAGATGCCGGGGGCGCCATTTGTTGGAGAGCTTGAATCTTCTGGGGGTTAGCTTCGATACCTCGCTGGGAGACCATGAAGCCGAGGAACTTCCCCGAGTTGACGCCGAAGGCGCATTTGGTCGGGTTGAGTCTCATCCCGTACTTGCGCAGCGTGGTGCAAAGCTCTCCGAGAGGTCCTCAACATGTGTGAAGCCTCCCTGCTTTTAACCAGCATGTCGTCCACGTACACCTCCATATTCCGGCCGATTTGCTCCTTGAACACTTGTTGACCAGCCTCTGGTAGGTGGCACCTGCATTTTTAAGACCAAAAGGCATAACGCGGTAACAGTAAGTACCTCGGTCGGTTATGAAGGCGGTCTTTTCTTCATCTTCAGGGGCCATTCGGATCTGATTGTAGCCGGAATAGGCATCCATGAATGACAGCATCTGGTGGCCTGAGGTGGCGTCCACGAGCTGGTCGATCCGAGGGAGGGGGAAGCTGTCCTTCGGGCAGGCCTTGTTGAGGTCGGTGAAGTCGATGCAGATCCTCCATTTGCCGTTCGACTTTTTCACCATGACGACATTTGATAGCCAGCTCGGGTAATTTACCTCTCGGACAAAATTGGCCTTGATGAGTTTGTCTACCTCTTCTTCAATGGCCTTTTATCGCTCTGGGGCGAAGCTTCTCTTCTTCTGCTTAACCGGCCTGTGCATCTCGTCCACGTTGAGATGATGGACGAGAACCTCGGGGCTGATCCCTGGCATGTCGGAGGCGGACCAGGCGAAGATGTCAGCATTGCTTTGGAGGAAACCGATCAATCTGTGTCGAGGCTCTTCTTTGAGCAGCGACCCGATTTTGATGGTTCGGTCGGGCCGAGCTTCGTCCAGCGGTACTCCTCAATTCCTCCGTCGGTTCTCCCCTTTGTTCGGCGAAGTCCTCGCGAGCATCTAGCCCATCAACCTCTGGCATTCCAGACTGTAGGCTTGTAACAAAGCATTGCCGAGCCATGGCCTGACTTCCCTCGAACAACTCCAACTCCTCGCTCGGTGGGAACTTCATGGATAGGTGCGGATGGAGACAATCGCCTTGAGGGACATCAGACGGGCCTGCCGAATATTGCATTGTATGGGGATCTGAGGTCGGTCACTAGGAAGTCTGTCTGAACAATGGTCACAAGGGGCCAGGTTCCCGCGCGGACCGTCAGGGTGACGACCCCTTCCGGGACGACGACGTCGCCTGTGAATCCCATCAAGGTGGAATCCACGGCTCGAAGATTTTCTATGAGTAATTTCATCCTGGCAAACACACCGAGGTACAAAACATTTACCGAACTTCCACTATCAACTAGGATCCGGCTTACATCATAGTTGTTCAAATTAAGGGATACAACTAGTGCGTCATCATGGGGGAGCTGTATCCCAAGAAAATCATCATCGGAGAAGGAGAGTTCGCCCGTTCGCGCCCTCTTTGGCACTGATCCATCACCGCCTCTGGGGCTCGATCCGCCGGCCTCCTCAATCATATTAATGCGGCCGATTACAGGCGGATTTGGTGGAGGAGGAGGTTGCTGGAGCTCGGGCTGGCGGTCACCTCCTTGTTGTTGCGGCTCGGGCGCCCTCCTAAACTGATCCAGTCGTCCCCGCCGAATCAGCCTCTCAATCTCATTCTTCAGCTGCCAGCATTCTTCAGTGTCATGACCGTGCTCCCTGTGGTAGCGGCAATATTTGGCGGGATCTCTTCGGGTCGGGTTCCCTCGGAGAGGCACTGGCCGGGGAAGCTGGCGCTCTATCTCCATAAGGATTTGCGCCCGGGGCACAGTCAGCGGAGTATAGCGATCAAATCGCCTAGGAGGACTCCGGAGCGATTCCTTGGCGGCAGCGGAGGGACTCTCTGGCGGTGAGGCGGACTTGGCCGCCGGGCGGGACGGTGCCTGTCGGGGACTTTGGGCTCCTATTTCTTTGCCTGTTCAGCGCGGGCAATTCTCCGCGATTCCTTGACCTCGCGTACTTGTCCGCCATGGCCATCATATCAGATAGGCTGGGGGGGTAGCTGACCTCCATTGCTAGGTAGAAGTCGCTTTCCTTCGAAACTCCCCCCGCCAAAGCAGACATGGCCACCTCATGATTAAGGTGGTCCACTTCCAACATGGCCTTATTGAAACGGCCAAGGTAATTCCTCAAGGACTCCCCCTCTCTCTGCTTGACTTCGGAGAGGGAGTCAGATCTTCGTCGGTGGCGGCGGCTGCTGACGAACTGGCCAATGAAAAGGTGGCTCAGCTCGTCGAATGAATCAATGGAACCTGGCTTCAAAGCATTAAACCAGGTTCGGGCGGATCCTCTGAGGGTGGAGGGGAAGGCGCGCAGAGGACCGCATCAGATGCTCCGTGGAACATCATAATCGACCGGAAGCTGCTGAGATGGTCATCCGGATCAGAAGAGCCGTGATAGGGTTCGACGGCCGGCAACTTGACATGGGAGGGAATCACTTCCTCCATGATCCTCTTAGAGAAAGGGATGCCCTGTTCCGCTTGGGCTGGGGCGGATGGGCCTGTTTGGCGGCGTCCAGCTCCTGACGCATCTCCTGGATCTGTCGACGGATCTCTTCTTCGCCGGTCAGAGGAGGAGCCGGGCGTGAGAATCGCAAGGACGGTGTTGAGTCATGGTGAGATGTCACCGGGGAGAGGGATCGGGCTCGCCGAGATCTGGGAGGATCTCTATCATTACCGCCTCGCGGGACTGGTTTGTCCCCCTGGGCCGGTGCGGGGGATCCCGGATTGTGCGAATCAGAGGAGGAGGTCGGCGGTGAAGAAGAAATCGCCGCCTCCCTCTGAAGGTGCGAAGCAGGAGGAGGTAAGGCGCTCTTGAACCAGGTGGGTAAGGGCCTGGACTTGCTGGACCAGTGTAGCGAACTGGTCCTGGGTCACCGGGATAGCTGGCGGTGACGGGGTTTCGACTGGTGGTGGTTGCGGCGCTACTCCGCTCGTCGGATCTGGCCTCTGGGAAGCGGCCTGATCTTGGGCTTCCGAGGTTGCTCTCCTCCGGTTGGCCATTGGAGAGGTTCTGCTCCAGATTTAGATCTTTATCTCCTCTTTTCAAGTTTTGACGGGACTTGAGGCCCTTCCTCTAGCGCCAATCTGTTGCCGCGGGATCCGTCCTCCGACTCGGGCGCGGTCGATCTCCAGGGAAGAGGGGGGGCGGACCTGCACAAAAAGTCCTCATGCGAGAGGCGTTGGGGTTGGCCCTCCGCGGAAGACCCTCCGACGCTCAAGTCAGTGGAGAAGAAATCGGCGATCAACCAGATAATGGGGAGGTGGATCTCTCCGGGAAACCTCTCCGGGGCCAATCAAGAGCTCTAGAGGGCAAGAGCACCGACGAGCCGCCGGAGAGGGCAGCCAGGGCGAGGGCGCACGCGTGAGTGTGCCAAAAAGATGCGTGTGTCTGTAAGGAGATGCGTACCTGAGGGAATCTGGGAGTGTCCAATTTATAGACTGTCATCTGGACCTTGAGCATCTTCTGGAAGGTTCAGAGGTTGTTAGGATACGGAGGTGGATAGAATCAGGCCGCTATGGGGCCATGGAATCCGTATCCTGTTTGTTAGGGGATCGACGGCTGGGAGAGCACCTTGATGTTTCGAGATCCGGTCGAGTAGACCTGGGGCAGTTATGATAGGCTCTAGGCCACGTCTCGATATGATTCCTTATCTAGGACGTCGTTCTAGCAAGCCTGGGCTCTCCCGCGTCAGGTTCCGCGGAGGCAGGTATTGGGTTGTGGATCGCTTGATGAAGCCGGGTCACGGAGACTCGGGGGGAAGCGAGCTACAAGAGTTCGGGGAGGAGCCGAGCTATGGAAGCCCGGAAGGGCCGAGCTATGGAAGCCCGGGGGGCCGAGCTAGGGAGCCCGGAAGGAGCCGAGCTAGGGAAGCCCGGAAGGGTCGAGCTATGGAAGCCCGGGAGGGCGAGCTATGGAAGCCCGGGAGGGGCCGAGCTAGGGAAGCCCGGAAGGAGCCGAGCTACGGAAGCCCGGAAGGGCCGAGCTAGGGAAGCCCGGAAGGGCCGAGCTACGAAGCCCGGAAGGGCCGAGCTATAGAAGCCCGGAAGGAGCCGAGCTACGGAAGCCCGGAAGGAGCCGAGCTACGGAAGCCTGGGAGGGGCCGAGCTAGGGAAGCCCGGAAGGAGCCGAGCTACGAAGAGGTCGGCCTTAGCTGCCTCGCACGGATATTGATGCAATGTTGATTTTACCCCCCAACAATTCCAAAAAAAAATATTTAAGAAATATTATAAAAGAATATTATCTGATATCTTAATGACATGATAAGAGAAATTATAGATAAATATGGAAGAATTATAAGAAAAAATTATGAAGATTTTATGCCAACAATATGAAACCCAATGGCTATATGGTGTGCAACAATGAAGGTTTACATAGCTTATATGGTGTTTTGAGTTTTTTTAATTAAAAAAGATAAAATGATGGCACTGATCACTTCAAATTTTAGTAGAAAAAATGAAATGAAAAAAAAAAAATCAAAAAGACAACCTAATAACCAAGTCACAAGGGAACAAAATAGAGGACCATGCAAAGATAGTTCCTCTATTGAAATCAAATAAAAATATAGTACAGAAATATAAGAAAAAATGCACTACATAGGAATTATAAATATTTTTAATACATCAAATCAAGAAAATAGAATTTTTTAGATTGTTGTGCATATCTAAACGATGGCTACATGTCCCATTATAAATATAGGTGCTTATCGATCATCCACATTTCGCTTATACGAGCACTAATAACTTTTTCACTATTTTTTAAAAACAATCAAGTCATTTATACACCATTCAAGCATTCATAGTACGTACTGTGCAGTATAAAGAATGCATGTACCAGGGGATTGATGCTTTCTGACCAAAACCATAAACAATGGAGTAAACTTCACTCAGAGACATGGCTTGCTCCTACGTTGAGGGTTAATTTTATGAGCACACAACTCCGAGCACAAGACTCTTTGCAGCTGATGAGAACTCTGTATGATCCTTTGATTAACTTTTATCTTTTTCAGTGAATCTCCGAGTTAATCTACTATATAAATCACATTTGAACCAAAGTCCTGCCATAAAATCATCTCCAAGAATTAGGTGGTCAGGGTCCTCTCCATGTTCTCAAATATCGCCTTTTAACTTCAAGGAGTTTGGTAATTAAGGTTTTGTCAAAGTATCCGTTGCTGAGAGGTCCACACTAACCGATAGCCGGTGGCGAGAATGGAGATCACTTGGCAATCGCCCCACGTTTATATTTTAATGAATAGTGTCTTCTAGTGTTCATTCCAGCTGGAATGGCCCTTCGACAGTAGTCTTAGTAATTATAATACTTAAAAAAAAGAGAGCAGAAGACAAAGAGTTAGCATCGGTACATGTACGATGCATCCAGGAGCAATTCAGCTGTGATGATCAAGAGTCCTGCAGAATATGTCTAAATCTATTATTTAAAAATAAATAGAAAAGAGATATGAAAAAACGAATGATAGTCGTATGCACAACATTTGAGAGCAATCTGGCTGTAAATTGTAATGATCAAGATTAATTTGGAAAAATCTTAGCAAACTTATTGGAAGTTTGGATAAGAATTAAGATAAAGTAATAAAAAATATGGGCTCTCTAAAATACTTTAAACTTTATTTATTTCAATAAGTATAGAAGAAGCTAAAAAAATTAATAACCAAAAAAACATGATCGCTAGTAACTATATATGGTTCATTAATTTGTGATGGACAAAAATATCTTAAATTAGTCAAAAATAATTTAATAATTAGATAGTTTTGGATTAATCCAATTTTAGAGAATAATTCAAAGAATCATTCTGTCAAAGAAAATTCAAGAATAATTGTAGAACTTTTTAATGATTTGTAATATGCCAAAACTTAATATGTAAGATCACAAAGGATTGGTTGTCAAACCTATTAAGTTCATTATAAAGACAAAAATGCTTCCATTTATTAGTAAACTAGGCTGGATAAATCATATGAGGGAGATTCTAGGCTTACAACTTATGCATGGTGCAAAGGAGAAAAGAAAAAGTTCTAGTTACAACATTAATTGATTCATATAAACTTATTAAGATATTTTATACCAATTCTGAATTATTTGCTAACTCACCAAGAAAAAAAATTGCAGCATGTTATGCATAAATAAAATTTTAAAATAAGCAGTAGTCTTTTGACTTTTCAATATTCAGAAATCCTAATATTAAAAGAATAATTATAAGGACTAAGACTAACTCATCATATTTCAATAAAAAGCAAAATAATCATGAATGTCATGCATGATTATTTGTATATCTTACTCTATAGTAGAAAAATAAAACTGTGTACATATATATTCCTTGTGAGACTATACTTCATTTATTTCAGCTCTTGTTTAATGAGAGAAACAAGAGTAAAGTTGGAAACGTTTCATCATATCATTCCAGTATTTTGGGACACTACTTTTTGTTTCAAAAATATCAGGATGGAATGGTCATGCATTCCATTTCATAAAAAATATCTGAATGACTGATCTGGCTTGCAAAACTTAAAACGTTAACTAGGAGTTAACCTGTTCACATAAGGCTACTAGATGCTGATTTTTAGGCTTGGGACCAATCCAGTCATGTGGTCAATTCAAATGCCGCAGCTTTCAACAATAATGAGTGTTATACGAGATGTCGCACCAATCCAGTCCTATTCAACCAAAGAAGAAAGCCTCTTTTCCCACCCTCCTTGTCATCTAATTATATCCTTCTGCTAGCTTCTGCTTACCATAAACTTGTGGAAATGAAATACCACAAAGCTTCCGTAACTGGTTTGTATACTGACCATGATAATAAATAAATTAAAAGACCAGGTACGCATGCAAGTGAGACAGCAGAACATAAGCCTGCCAGCCGAGCCTGGAGCCCAAAGAACGGTCAGAGAGAAACAAGACACACCGTTTCTTTTCTGTAGTCTGAGTCTGAACAGCACGTGCCGATCGAGGAAGTCAGCACGGGCATTAAATAATAAGCAACGTTTTATTAATTTCATCTTCCACCAGGAGGAGGGTTGGTGAGTTTGGGGTAGAGAAAAGCACTACAGATTATATTCTTCCAGTATATGGTTTAATTTGCTGCTTAAGATAACATGAATATATAGTAGTACTTACAATGGTTTTTTTTGCTTATGAGATTATGTTTTTTGTACTCTTTCATATATAGGAATTGACAGATGCCTGGATTCGAATCTTACTTGATGGAAGCTGACACGTACAATTGTCTCATGTATCAACTGGGGATCAGCAGCTAGCTAGTTGCCATATATCCTTGACTCGCAATAGCAGTTTTGAGAACCACAGTCATGCATGCACACATGAGGGCGAAGTGCAAGCTAAAAGCTTGTGGCATTTTAGAGTCATATAGCCTCCCTTGGCAGCAAAGCAAACACTCATCCACTTCATCTTCTTCTCTCTTTTTTAATCCAAGGAAACAATGGAGAACTATATATTCTATAAGAAAAGAAATTTGGTTTGACAAAGAATAGATTATAATATCTATAAAGAGAGAATTTTAAGCTTTAATATTATTAATCCTACAGGCCCAAGACTATATATATATATATATGATTACTTTTTAAAGGAATAATGGAATAATTCTTCGCACCAATCTCACCACATTAGCTTTTACAAAGTCATGATAATAAAAACAAACTAAGCCTAGTTTGCCTCTGGAATAAAGAATCCTACAACAACCATATCCAAACAAGAAAAAGGCTTAATCTTCAACTAGTTATCGTTAATGACGCTTGATTTTTTTTTTTTTTTAAATTCATAACAAAGAATCCTTCTAATGGCACCAAAACCTTTAACTTATTCAATCTCAAGGAATCAAAAGCAGGCAATCAAAGATATCAATGGCAATGAAGAGTTTTAGGCCTTTGCAATCTCTTCGTCTAGCTTCTACTAAACTAAAACTATACTCTCTCACCTTCCAATCAACAAAATCCAACTTGCCTGTTTACCTTCAAAAACATGAGCCATATTCAACATATCCATTAGGAAATTCTCAAAATCTTGCAAGCACTTTAACAACAACTTAAATAAAGTATCTATCAAATGAAGCAAAGAAAAAAAGAAGAAGAGAGGGGGTGGAATTATCAACTCTTTAATTCAATTGAAGAGGAGCTGGTGGAGCCAAGGTCCTTCTCTTCCAAAGGCTCACCTCCTTCTTCCCCCCTGGCTCCTCCGCAGCCACCTCTCCACCACCACCCATCACAATTGGTGCAGAGTAGTAAATGGCATCATGGTCCTCATCAGAGTAAGGCCTCTCTCGATCCCCGGTAGCCGCCGCTTCTTGCTTTCTCTCTACCTTCTTCCAATCGAAACTACCTAGCGTCCCGCGTCCGCTTGCGAACCGCCTCATCTGGCCTAATGATGGCGCTCCGCCGGGGGCCTCCGCCGGCGTCCCCTCGCTGCTCCCCGCCGCATCCGTTCTCCGGTTCGGCCTGACCCTGCGTCGAAACATCTTGGGAACGAAAAAGGCCGGCTTCCTCTCTTGCCGGGTTGGCGGCGGCTTCGTCTCTTGCCGGGGTGGCGAGGAGCGCTTCGAGCGGCAGACTTTCTTGTTCTTGACTCGGCCGATGCATGAAACCTTGGGGGAGGTCGGCTCTTGGGCGTCGAAACCGCCTCCGTTCTTCTCCTTACGTCGAGCTTCCAGCGGTATAATCGATATGATCGGGCCCGAGAGGGCCCTGTTATAGAGGGCCTTCGGCTTCGCGGGATTCTCGCGGCCGGGACTGAAGGGAGGAGCGTGGTGAGTGATGGAGAAGGAGGCTGGCTTTGGAAGGAAACTGAAGGTTTTGGTGGCTTTTGCTTTGGTAATTGGTTTCTCCATGGATAATTGCACCAATTAATGAATCGGTTCTGATGAGTTCTCTCGCTACTACTCTACGTTAAGGATATATATATATATATCTAAAGAAAAAAGATCTGATATTGGTGATGTTAATTTTGTAAGGAAAGATGTTGGTAGAATTAGAAGTGAATGAAAAAAATGGAAAGAGGAGGCGAGAGAAGGGAGAAGGTGGGAAGAGGAGGGGCTTGGTCAAAAGGAAGACGGGTAAAGCTTTAATATTAGTCGAAGAGGAGGAGGCCTGCAAGGGCCTTGCCGGAACCGGATTTTTCTTTTTAATTAAGATGGAATTGTTCTCCGGAGAGGAGAGGACGCTCTCAGCGTTTTCTGCGTGTAGTTTTTAATGCCGTGGTGCGAATGCTGACAAGATTTGGTAGACAAAGTCGTACTATTCTTGCCTTGGTGTGCTCAATGGCATGGCCTAATTTGGCCTCGTCAGCAAATGGGAGCGCCTACCACGAGGTGAGAGATGAGGATTGGGACGGTCGAGTTCTGGGCCTCCGAGTAGCTTTCTCTAACAAACCGTAGGATTGGTATTGTTACGATCAAGTACCCAACCGACCTAATTTAGATCGTTGATATCTAGTTTCAGAGTCATGTTTACGACAAGCATCAAGAACCTGAGCTTTTTTAAGCAGGTCAGATTCAACTCAGAACCATAGCGTGAAATGAATCCTCAGCAGGGAGTGCCACCGCTATTGCTAAAGGATGCAACTAATTAATTTTGGTAATTGGCATCATGATTGTTTTCTTAGGAGGGGACGATATGATTATAAACTATGAAGCATTACTCGGCAACGTCATAGTGATGGTCCCCCTTTTTGAGAACTGCTGCCGACTCTCAAAAATCCTATTATTTTAAGGAATCAGAAGCAGGTAAATCAACAAAAAAATAGTTGGGAATTCTTATCTTGAAAAGCAAAAAGTTCTCCTGTTCGATGTAGAAAAATGCGATTCATTTTTAAAATGCTCTTGTTCTTCATCTTGTCATTCTCAGAAAATTTTTTTGGTAAGTTCGGCTGATGAGCCAAAATTGGATTACAAACGTGATTCATCAATCACGCTATCAGCTGCGAGCAAGCACAAGTCAGGTGGGCATTAACCTGCCAGAAGGTTAATGAGCTGGTTTCTCGTCAGAAACTAACTTGATCTCTTGGTGCAGGTGGTTGACCGATTCAAAATTCGACCACAAGCAATGCGCCGCCGCCGCCACACCCATTTTCAATGGAAAATCACTATCAGGTGAATTATTTTTCAGTTAAACCAAATTGAGTAATTTTGAAAACAGTGAACCATGCGAAAATACCCCCAGGCGTGCAAAACATTTTATGACCACTCAACAGCAAATTAACGGGCAAAACATTTTATGACGACTGTGTTTTCGGCAATGGGAATTAACCAGTCCGAAGTACATGTGGTCCTGTAAGACAAATCCCATAAGGAAGCAGAGAATGTTACATTCGAAACAGACTGCGTTTCCACAATGAAGAGTTCTCAAATGTTGTCAGAAAGTTCCATTAAAGCTCGCACAAACAGCTATAAGAGCTTGATTAATTAAACTCCTACAGGCAGTCATTTAAATACAACATCCAGCTCATACAAAGCCTTGATACATAATGATATGACATCTAAGACTTCAGCAAGCTATTATCTGAAGGTGCATAAAGTCCATACAATATAAATCATCCTTGAAATGATACACCGTCGCCAACAACCAGTTCAGATTTGTCCGCTTATGGTTGTTTTCCTCCAAGGATAAGTTACAGAATATAAAACAACAAGAACCAACCGAATACAAATGAGTCTCATCCTGACGGAAGTCACCTCATGAGGGGAGTCACCATTACAACTTTAGCTATCACATTCTGATAGCCCAGTGAATTTGTATAAGAAGCTTTGCATGATACCATTACTCTCACTTGAGCACTTGTTTGACAGAGTCGCTTCACCGAGTGCTTTCCTCATCCTTGTTGCTCATTTGTGGGGTATATTGACTGGTGGAAGATGGAGAGTAACCTGGTGCAGTTGGCGAATAGCCCGCACTTGGACTGATGATAGACAAGATGATCGATCAAACAGTTAATTCTAAACCTTAATGGTAACATAGGTATGTGATGCGCAAGGCAAGAATAGTTTACCTGTACTGTGGAGAACTTGGGCTGTAATCTGGGCCCTGCCCAGAATTGTATGGGCTGAAAGGAAAAACAGATTAAAAAATGTTATATTTGTATGCCACAGATAATGATATGGGTGTCAAAAGCTCACTTTCCTCTTTTTTAAGTACCCTAATTTGATGAAATACATATTAATAAATTTTAATGATGCATAATAACATAAAAATTGGATAACCAATCACGTCCCACAGCTCTAACCTCCAACAAAGGCCACTTTGTTGTATTTGATATTTTCAACCGTAATATATAATTGAATGCTTTAAGATTCCAAGCAAAATTTTAGCAACTTCAAAAACAACCAAGTCCCCCTCCAACTTGGCTACCTCAGGTTCCACTAACCGGATAAAAATATGATATTTTAATAAAATCTGTATCTAAAATTGATGTAAGCATAGAAATTGCATGCCGCACCCTTATCAAACATTTATACATAACAAATTCTTCCATGATATGTGTCTAACACTTATTTTAAGTATACTATTTTCCAAAATTTTACAAAAGGCTTTGGATATTTTCCAGATGTCCAAGATACCTTTTTTTTGCTGCACAACCTGAATTTTAACCTTTCAATAATGAATGGTTAATTTTCAAATTTTTAATAATGGTATCAACGTATAGAGCATTGACTATAGTCTTCTGATTGTCTATGGATTTAGAAGATGACCCAATGATGCAGTTTACGAATGCTAATGCTATTCTCTAGAAAATGGACAGTTATTTTGATATCTTACCATGCTATATAAATGCACATAAAGAAGTATATATTTACTTATTGTCATGCCCACCTGCACCATATCCTACGTTTTCAACATTTGCAGCACTGAGATCCATACTGTTTCTATCTGTAACCTGCATCCGTATCCTTGCTTCATAGATACTAAAAGCTCATGCAAAATTTCCCAAAGAAAAGGCCTGTCACTACAATCTTACATGCCTTTGGATCATGCTAATTGTACAATGAAAACATAAAAGAGGCATGTTTCTCTCCAAAATGTCAAATTTATGATGGTTTAACTACAAGGACAATGTTGTCAACCATGAGATAAAATTTATGGTTACATTAATTGCATCTGATAATCCTTTAGTCATCATTTAGAACCTGTGCCACCATTATCTGGCCCTGAACTTGAGATTCTATTTCTTATACACATGCTACTTGTAGCCTGATAAGATTGTCCTAAGTTACCAATTGAGCAATAACTTGCCCCACATAAACAGTATCAATACACATTCACATGCCAGAGGCAGCCTCAACCCGTGAATAAGAAATGCAGGTATTATGAGATGAAATGAAATTAAAAGAATCAGCATCATACCTGGTGGGACTGTATGTTGGACTTGGAGGGGAATATGATGGAGATGTAGGTGAATATGATGGTGAAGTTGGGCTACAACAAACCAACAAAAATGTCAAAGAGATGGCTTACAATAGAAGAAAAAAATTTGCATGCAATTAATGCAACATATAGCAATACGATAGTAGACCTGTGTAAACATCAACTCTTACATAACCCAGCAAGATTGCAATGTCCAGTATTAAACAAAAACAGAAGCATGCCTAAAATTACCTGTAATTTGGAGATGACTGACTGTACGGACTGGATGGCGACAGCCTTGGACTGCTTGGAGAATATGCAAGCGAAGGGCTGTACTTTGCTGAAGGAGGATTGTAACTTGGAGATGTGGGGCTATAGCTTGGGGATGTGGGGCTATAGCTTGGGGAAGTTGGGCTATAACCAGGAGAAGTGGGGCTATAAGCAGGTGATGTAGGGCTGTAAGAAGGAGATGTTGGACTATATGATGGTGATGTGGGGCTGTAGGAAGGTGATGTTGGACTATATGATGGTGAGGTGGGGCTATATGCAGGAGACGTTGGACTATAGGCCGGAGAAGTGGGACTGTAGACTGGAGATGTCGGGCTATAACTAGGTGAAGTAGGACTGTAGCTGGGGGAGGTGGGGCTGTAGCTAGGAGAAGTAGGACTGTAGCTGGGGGAGGTGGGGCTGTAACTCGGAGATGTGGGGCTATAACTTGGAGAAGTAGGGGAGTAAGATGGACTTGTTGGAGAATAAGCAGGACTAGTGGGACTATATCCAGGAGAGCTGGGGCTATACGTTGGGGAGGTGGGACTATAACCAGGCGATGTAGGACTATATCCTGGAGAAGTGGGGCTATAACCCGGAGAAGTTGGACTGTATCCTGGAGAAGAAGGACTGTAGCCAGGAGACGATGGACTATATCCTGGTGAAGAACTGGGAGAAAAGGCCATCCCACCAACATAAGGAGAAAATTGAGCATCTGTAATCGGCGAAGAGCGGATATTTGGGCTCAGCAAATAACTAGGCGACATCATCCCTTCATGATATGGCGTCCCTGAGATGGGCGACCGTGAAGGCGTCATTCCAAATTCCAAACCTTCCATGTAACTAGGAAGCTGAAGTTCAATTGCCTGTTGCAACATCTGATCATTCAGATACAACGCACAATCTCCTGTACCAATAGGTGCAAGCTGACCAAGCATGATGTTCTCAGTAACACCTCTAAGGTGGTCAGCTTCAGCATATACAGCAGCATCGAGAAGTATGTCGACAGTCTCCTCGAATGAACATCTCATCATTGGACCAGTATCATTACGATTGATACCATGCCGGGTGATGGCCATTAAGTGACCTCTATAGGTCATTGTATCACAAAGAATAGCCAAATGCCTGTAGTTCACATACGATCCATCAAACGATATAACCACACGCAGCTCATCTAAAAGAGAACGCCGAACAGCCTCAATTCCAAGAACTTCAATCACTTCAATCAAGTGGTTACTTGTTGTCCTAGTGGGATCTACATCTTCATGGCACATAACAGCCAATAGATTGACACCTTCTGTGTCGAGCATCCACTCCACATCTGCTTTGAACCCTTCATTGTCATCAAATCTGTTAACTTTTCCTGATTTGATGAAAACCTTATTTATATCAGGAATGCCTCGAAGAGCCATTTCTGTCAACATGTTACCCTCAATCTTTTTGAGGAAAACATCATCTTCAGCAGATTCATCTTGCAATTCCCCCTTGGGAGCTTCATCATTCATGATGCGGATCCGAAGTATGAGCTTGTCAGCATTATCATCATTAAATATGCATGTTAGATCATCAGCAAACTCATGATTAATCTTCTCTGCAATGTCTGCCATGCTCAGCTTCTTATCAACCATCATCTCACGATTTAGTTCAATCCGAAGAAGCCAAGGAGATATTTTTTCTGGGGCAATATCTTCATCTGGCATTTCATAATATGACTTGACAAATTCAACATCTTCTTCAATGATGGTGCTCATCGGGTCAGGATCATACCATATCTCAGTTGCATGTGTTACACTCCGCAATGTAGTGTACTCCAGAGCACACTGAACATTCTTGGCTAGTTCTTTCTTCTTGTTGACTTCAGGCTTTAAGTAAACAGAAAGTGAAGGAGTTTTGATTTTCTTAGCAACATTAATGATTTCCCTTAACCTTGGAACACCAAGTGTAACATTCTTTGCACTAACACCAGCATAGTGGAAAGTATTAAGAGTCATCTGAGTTGCTGGTTCACCAATGGATTGGGCAGCCACACAACCAATCATTTCACCTGGTGCTACCAGTGACTGAAGGAAGCGGGACTCTATTTCACCAATAACCCACTCAAATGCTTCACGAGTGAGCCTGTACTCTTTTAACACCCGCTTGCTGGCAAATGTGCTACGAAGTAAGATATTGAAAAACAAAGTTGCATTTTTCTGAGCCTCAATGCTCAGAAAATCATCACCAGGAACAACTTTCAGCCTTTCTTGAAGCTTATCAATAGCTTCTACAATTTCCATTGGATGCATATCTGACGGCCTTCTCAAATCAATCTTAAATGTCTTCTGTGCATTCCAGATTAGTCTCTTGAGATTAACAGGCATAGGCCATGTGTTATCTCCAGTAGTCGCAATTTCTGTACCAAGCTGGTAACGATCTGCTTCTAATTTCTGAACCTCAGCATCAAACACATTTCTGAATTCACGGATGGTTTTCAGATCCTCAACATGCTCTTGTAACATGTAGCTAGGATTCCAATTGTCATCATCAATTTCATACTTGAAAACCTTGTCAAACTCTGATTTTTTCATCTTCAAGGAATCCAACTTCTGTGATTCGATCCAAACCGAGTCCATACCATCCTCTCCGTAGAGGAACTGTATAACATCCCCAAGAGAATTTCTAACAGTGCCATCATATTTGACCATAATGTCCTCCATAGCCTTCACAAGGCGCCGTTGAATATATCCAGTCTCAGAAGTTTTCACAGCAGTATCAATTAAACCTTCCCTACCACCCATGGCGTGGAAGAAGAATTCCTGCGGCGTTAACCCACGAAGATAAGAGTTCTCCACAAAGCCACGACTTTCAGGTCCATAGTCGTCCTTCGTGAAGTGAGGTAATGTTCGATCAATGAACCCATAAGGAATCCGTTTGCCCTCAACATTCTGCTGTCCCACACAAGCAGTCATCTGAGAAATGTTAATGAAACTACCCTTTGACCCTGCAGTAACCATGGCCTTCAGGTTGTTACTCTCAGATAAGCTCTTCTGAGCACTACTACCTGCATCATCACGAGCCTTATTCAGCACCTGCAAAGAAAAGTTCCTTTTGAGTAATTGTACATGAGAATTGAAACTAAATTAACAGCTAAAATAACCAAAAAGAATACTAGTCACACCTGGTTTACTCTGTTCTCAAATGATTCCATCATGGTTCGCCCAGGCTCGGCTTCCAACTGCTTTTCTTGTGCCAGCTTGATAAGTTCTTTAACATCATTTTTAGCTTTCGATATTGTTTCATTGATTTTCTCCATAGTTGCTGCATCGCAATTGTATCACCAATTCCGATACTAAAACCATTCTGCAAAAGCCAATAGTTTACGAGCCACTGTGTGTGGCCCAAAAACTTGCGAGCTGCATCTGGACCAACCTCTTCCCTGCATAAAAATTGTACATTTCAGCAAAAGGGAGATAAGTAGACAAGTATTATAGTCAAAACTGCTTGCTCCATGATTACCAGATCACATGAATAAGACTTCCAGTAGATGTTCCAAGAGTTTTTTTGCACAGGGTGCCTGATAGCAGCTCCCCTTTCTCTATTCGAACTAAAGTATCCCCTGGAGTGATAGATCCTGTTTCTGCTTCGGAGTGCCATGCTGCAGTCCTAATAAGATTTATTTGCTTGGGAATGATAAGGTTGAACACCTGTTTTCCAGTCCATAAAGGCCTAGGTTTCAAAATGGCTGGAGCAGGTATCTTCCCATCAAAATCCTCCCACCACATCAATATGTTCATAAAGACATCCTGCCACAGTTAAAGGCCAGACCATCTTTTAAGACAACAACAACAAGAATTATGGTAATAATAGTTTATGAGCTAAAGCATAGCAAAAGGCAAGCAAACAGAATGCGGTCACCTTTTCTACAAATGTATCTCTTTTAGTAACTTTGCGACATCCTAGAAGTGTATCCTGGACAATGCCCATAACAGGCCGATTAGATTGAGGTGAGACAATGCATTTAGGCACCATCATTAGTTCCAAAACTTCTGCTCTAGTCTCAAATGATTGGGGAACATGCATGTTCATCTCATCACCATCAAAATCAGCATTGTATGGAGAAGTCACGGACAAGTTTAAGCGAAAGGTGGAGTATGGCATGATTTTGATTCGATGGCCCATTATGGACATTTTATGAAGACTAGGTTGCCGATTGAAAAGAACGTAGTCCCCATCATTCAAGTGTCGCTCTACCTGTTAACAAGAGACCACATAATAAGCCACAAATGAACAAAAGGAGAAAATAGTAAGAAACTTAAAGAAAGCCAACCTTGTAACCAAGCTCCAGATGGTGATCGCTACTTTTTTTCAAGTAGCGAAGATCAAGCCTCTGTCCATCTTCCCTTATAATGTATTTTGCACCAGTCTTACCAGGGGGAGGATGAGGCCCATATTCCACAAGTTCCTTCAGTCTATAGTTTCTCAAATACACTTTAGTAAAGCTCCAACGGATTATATAAAAGAGAATAAACAAAGTCTTGATGGCACACCAAGAAAACCACTATAAGTTATTACCTTTCAATGTTATATGGAGTCACTGTTTCAGGGTACGTTAGATTCAGAGCTATGCTCCAAGGCACTCCCAATTCATCAATGTTAATTGTTGGGTCAGGAGTGATGACCGTTCGTGCTGAAAAATCAACACGCTTTCCCATCAAGTTACCTCTAATTCGACCTTCTTTCGCCTTAAGTCTACTGCATATTGATTTGATGGGTCGTCCAGATCGCTGTGTAGCCTGCATATTGGGAGATATGAGTTGAGCAAAATTAATCAATAAGAACTAAAAGGAAAGTAGCATGTGTCATCACTAAAGGAAAGTAGAATGCGATATCACTTACCCTTGGCTGACCAGGAAGCTCGTTATCAAAATATGTTGCAATGTGGAATTGCAATAACTGGGCAAACTCTGTGATGATGTGAGCTGGAGCTCCATTCCTCTCTTGCCGCCTCAAATTCTCATTATGTCTGATTATCATAGCCAGTTGATGAGTCAAATCATCCTGTTCATAAACCAAGATGCAGTGCGTTAGAATATGCGATCACGATGCAAGCCATATTTGAACACGTCCACCTAGCCAGGCAACAGTATCACAAGATGCTTCAATTGAGAATGAACTCACCTCACTCCTAGAAGAGGTGTCCATCATCACAGAAGGTCTTACTGGAGGTGGGGGAATCAGAAGAACTTGTAATATCATCCAATCTGGACGGGCATATTTAGGGTTCAAACCCAATAAAAGACAGTCCTCATCACTTATCCTCTTAAGAACATTAAGAACCTGGAAAATATTTCAGCATTAAGCCATGCATTTACTCCAAACAGCAGTTTTGATGATACAAAAGGAGAGGAAAGAAAAAACATAAAAGCTACCCTCTCTGCAGAAAGGATCTGTTTTCTTTCAACAGGTTCAGGAAGCTGTTCTTGGTCATCGGATTTTTTCTTTGGAGCTTTATATTCTGCAACCATTTTCATACCATCTATGGTAATATTTGGCTGTTGAGCACCACAACCACCTCGGCTCTTCTTTATTGGTTCTTCTGAATCTTGTTGAGCCTGGACATCAATATCATCTCCACCAGCACATTTCTTCTTGGTTTTGCAGGCATCATAAATTCTTTTCAACTTATGCTTCGGATTTCTAATTTTCAAAGCTTGTTTGAATCGAATGTCATCCTAAAATAAAGCAGAACTTGTAAGATAAGAAGATATTTGCACTAAAAATAAATCAGTAAAATTCATGCCTGAGAAAGCAAGCAAGACAAAGCAGTACGAGGTGAGACTAGAAAGCAAACATGCACAACAGCCTATTTACAGTGGGCCATGTCAAGAAGTACAACTGACAAATGTAAGTCCATATAAAATCGTCCCCCTATGTCCATGACAAGGTAAATGAAGAAAGATATTAAAAGAATGACAAATCAAGGAAAACTTATTTGTAAACTAGCAAACACCTAATAATGATGAGCTGAAATTAATGGTGCAATGGAGTTCAAATCTTAGTGGCTGAAATTTTCTATATAGGATAGTGCATCCGCTTTAAAATCTTCTGATAATATCAAACCTGCACCCACTTAAGCACTTACCTAAAGCATTTCAAAGATATCTGCTTCCATGCAGCCATTCTCACGCTACTCTCTAAACACTTCCTTATTAAAAGTGTCTCTAAAGTATCCGCTCCCTGCTCCTGCTCTCTAAGCACTTTATCACTAAAGTGTTTATAAAATATCTGCTTCCCTAAACACATTTTTCCATGCACTCTAAACCTAACAACTAAAGGTTAGATGCAGTGTCAACCTTCATAGTAGGAATCTTCCATTTTCGGTGGAGAACCTGCTTCCAAAACTCCTTTGAAATTCATTCTCATACCCACTTTCTAAGGGCTTGTTTGGTATCACTATTTCTCTTTTTTTATTTTAAAAACAAAATTACATAAATAAAAAAAAATGTTTAGTACTGCTGTTTTTATTTCTGTTTTTAAAAGTTACTTTCATTCTAGAAAAATGAAAGTAAGAAATCATTACTTTCTATATTTTTTTGAAAAAAAAATTATAATTTCCACCACTATCACCGTCTCTACCAACAGTTGCCACCACTATTGCCATATTTGTTATCATAATTGTCAATTTCACACTATTGTTGCCATCATCACCATCTCTACCACATTGCCAGTACCTCCACTGCTACCATCGTCACTACAACTACCATTGCTATTTATGGCTCCACCACACCATTACCTGTTGGGTAAATAGGCCAATAGGCCTGAATACCATAATGAGCCTCGACTCCTCCTTGTGTGTGAATGAGAAATTGTGAGGATATTTAGTCCCACATCGGAAAAATCAATAAAGAAAGGTTCACTTATAATGAAAACCTTTTCCTTTAAGCTTAAGTTCCTTAGGCTCACCATAAGTGGAGTGCTCAGGATGATGCTACGTATCACCCCCGTGCACGCACATGCATCTGCGCATGTGCGAAGGATGCATCCTTCGCACATGCGCATCGTCGCGAGGAGCTTAAGGAACTTTTTAAATTTTTTTCTTGATCATGAGGATCCGACGGTGGAGACTGATTGAATTAAGTTAAAGGCTGAGATCAATTGACCGTTGATCATCGGATCAGGATCAGACTGATCGTTGATTGATCGAATGAAGGGTCAAGATGCGGTGATCAAATCACGATCGCGATCGTGATCCAACGGCTCACACCCATCGGCTGACCGATCAACTGTTGACCGTTGGTGATAGGTACCCATCCGAGATAAAGCATCGCTCCAATCAGGCCGTTGTGATAAATCAACGTTTCGATCGTGAAAAAGCGTATCAAAGCCGTGCTATGACTTATCCGATCATGAAATTGGCTTATCTGATCGGAGAAATGACCTTTTAGATCAAGGAAAGACACATCGAATCGCCTGATCTGAAGATCACGAAGACGATTGGGCATATCAAGGGTGATAAGCCCTTACCCTCACATCCTTTGATCAAATCCGATCAAAGTAATTCAATTTAAATTAAATCCGTAGGGTTGCTTTCAAAGGGCACCTAAAACCTATAAATAGGACCCTAGACCCTTACATTTTTATTCAATCTAGATTCAATCCGAATCAATCCTAGTTCTTTCCTCTCTTAGGCATTTGCATACTCTCCTAAGGATAGTATAGCAATAGTGCATTAAAAAGAGAGAAGCATTCTTGGTTCAATATTTTTGGTGAATTATAGTGTTGCTTTCGTAAAAAAAAAAAGACTGTTGTATCCTGGGAGACAATCGTCATACTAACCGCAAGCACCATTGCGGGACGAAATTATCTTAAGGACATAGTGTAACTCTAGACTCAGTCTTATCAATTAGGTAGCCACTATCTGCGACCAAAATTACCATTATCAACCACATTGTTAGTGCCCTCACCATCACCACAATATTCACTGCTATAGTCACCACTGCTGTCATCTCCACCATACAACCGCTGTCATCATCACCACCTCTGTTATACCATTGCCAAACCTGCCACTAATACCATCACCACATTCAATACTTTGTTGCAACTACCATCATATCCATCACTACCGCTACATTTACTTTTAAAAGTAATTACCTGTAGCAAACGTATTTATAATTTAAAAATTAAAAATACAGAAATATGTCTTAATTTTTTATTTCTGAAAATTAAAAAAAATTGAAACTGATGCCAAATTGCACCTAAGAGATTTCTTACTATTTTTCTAAAGAAACTCAATTTCCACCACACACACCCGAACCACTTCCAGTAACCAAGGTGTGCATGCATAAGCCTAATGAGGGCAAATCAATTCCATAGTGAAAAGTGCAACATAGACAGAAAATTGTCTTCACTTGTTACTGATATCTGACTTAAAATTTCGTTTTCCAGATTATCTTTAGTATTTTGATGTTCATTGCACCATAATCTTAAATGAAAATCCACCCCTTCTCACCCATTAAAAAGAGGTGGATGGTGGGGTCCTCCGTGATACCAAATGGACTACAGTGGGTACTCAGATTAATAAAAGTACCACAGGTTAAACACTTCAAAAACAGTTGGCAGTAGATATGAACTCAGTTCTCAAAAGAGAGAAAAGAGAGAAAGACGGGGGAGGGGGGCAAGAGAATCGACTACAATAGTAAATTTAGCAGAATTTATCTGTTCAGGTCTGTGACTACACATTGGAGGCCTCTGGCCAAATGGAAACTAGCAGCCTTTAAAAATTGCTAGCAGTTTCCCAATTCAGCAAACAAAACCTTATACTAATGGGTGTTGTACCCATCCCAAAATTCAGTACCCACATCGCCCAAACACAAATCAACTGCTCAATTTGGCATCTTCCACAAGCCATTGCAATTATAACCACCTCACAAAGGATTGCTTTTATAAAAATGGTTTAATGCCGCTAGACATCACACCTAGAACTATGAGATCGCTTCTACTTACAGACAGAACATCTTACTCTATTTGCAGCTAGACTAACAAAATTATCTTTTTTATTTATTCCCGTTATTGTTGATTGTACCGAAGAATCTAGAACAATCCCTCCGGAAGAAGAACAAACAAAGGAGCGGATTTAAAATGAGTACCTCATCAGCGAGGATCTTGGAGCAATTGAAGCAAACGCACCGCATGATAGCAAGCACAGTCTTGAGAAATCCAATATGGAACATCGGCTTCGCGAGCTCGAGATGCCCGAAATGACCAGAACACTCGGCCATGTTGGCCATGCAAGTCTCGCACTTCATCTTCCGATCGATGGTCCCGAGCCGGGGGTCGCTCAGCCCCCCCGGCTTGGGCTTCCCTCGCTCCAACGTCTCGGAGTGCTCGATCTGCACCACAGACATTTGCCGCTGCCATCCAAAACCAACATCGATCAGAGCACAAATCCAACACCAGAGGCGAAACCCTAGATCGGAGTTAAATGAGAAGAGGAAAGAGGAATTACGATCTCATCGGGACTAAGGATGCCGAACTGCACGCAGCGGACCTTGCCGACCTCCGCAGGGGAGTAGGGGAAGCGCGTGTCCATGGCTGGAGCTGGGAGATTCGATCAAGAACTAGGGTTTTAGAAAACTAGGTTTTTGAAATCGGAAATGGAGGGAGTTTAGATCGTTGTGTCAGTTTAAGTCTCGCTTTAGATCGCTGTATTTGTCCGATTTTTTGGGGGGTTTGAGAGAGAGAGAGAGAGCGAGAGAAACAAGCCCTCCGGTCTGCCCCTCGGGGCCGAGAGACCGCGCGAGTCCACTAGGGAAAAGAGGAAAGAAAGCTGGGGTGGTGGTCAATTTATAGGCGAGGAGGAAGAGCCGACCTAGGGCACGCCACTATCGTGCGCCTGGAAGAATCCATGTGTGAGGTCGGGACGGTTATTCTGAGCTGTCTGATCTAGGACAGCTTTGAACCGTCCGATCCTGGATAACAGACTCGGGAGTCGGAAATAACATTCCATGGCTCTTCCCCGATAATAACAAGGTAATCATTAAATGATTATTAAAATATAAATGCACTGGTGCTAGTTTCATCATTAAAATAAATAAAAATATAAAATTATATAATTAAATAATAATAATAGAACAAAAAGATTAAAAAAAGAAAGTATTAAAATATATTCTCTTTTATTTTATCTTTTCTTATTTTATATGTATCTTATTTCATCGATCCTTCTCAAATACAATTCTATGCCATCTATTTATAGGCAAATGGTAAAAGATGTTATAGATAATATCAATAGACATAACTTTTATTGGAATATTAATGGACAACATCTTTATAACTTGATATAACCTCCCCTTAGAATACCAATGGACATGCAATATTATAATACTCCCCTTTTGATGTAAAGTACATCATTCATATCTTTTATTGAAAGGGAATAGTGCCTCATTAAAAACCTTGCCAAGAAAACTCAATAGGACAAAACCATAGCTAAGAAAAAAAGAGTACAAAATTTTGCTCCCCTTTCTACTGTATCTCTTGATATACTTCCTTAAAATTATCATTCGAGATCCTTATTTTTTCGAACTAACTCTTCAAATCTCTTTGTAGATAGTGCATTCGTAAATAAATCAGCGAGATTATCACTAGATGAACTTGTTGAACATTAATAGCATCACTCTTTTGAAGGTCATAAGTAAAAAAGAACTTTGGGGATATATATTTTGTTCTGTCATCTTTGATATACCCTCCTTTCAGTTGAGCTATGCAGGTTGTATTATCCTTATATAAAATAGTTGGTACCTTCTTTTAAGAGAATAATCCATATATCTTTTGTGTTGGATTACCGATCTAAGCCATACACATTCTCGGCTTGCTTCATGAATTGCCAGAATTTTTGCATGGTTAGATGATGTAGCCACAATTGTTTGCTTTATAGAACGCCATGAAATAACAGTGCCACCATATGTAAAGACATAACCCATTTGTGATCGACCATTATGAGGATCAGACAAATATCTTGCATCTGCAAAACCTACCTACTCGGATTTGGATAAATTTGAATAATACAAACCCATATCCATTGTACATCTGAGGTATCGGAATATGTGCTTAACACCTGTCCAATGCCACCTTGTAGGCGAAGAATTATATCTTCCTAACAAGTTTACTGAAAAAAGATATATCGGGTCGAGTGTGAGTCGCAAGATACATTAATGCACCTATTGCGCTAAGATATGGTACTTTAGGACCAAGTAGTTTTTCGTCATCTTTCTTAGGTCGAAAAGGATCTTTATCGATTTCAAATGACCTTACGACCATCGGAGTACTCAATAGGTGTGCTTTATCCATATCAAAACCTTTTAAGTATCTTTGTTATATAAGCAGATTGGTGGACAAAAATCTTATTCTTAAGATGCTCGAGCTGCAGGCCAAAGCAAAATTTTATTCTTCCAAGATCTTTCATTTCAAATTCTTATTTTAAGCAATCTGCTGCCCTTTGAAGCTCTTCAGGAGTTCCAATCATGTTCAAATCATCAACATATACTGCAATGATCACAAATTATGATCCAGATCTCTTTATAAAGACACAAAGACATATGGAATCATTGTTATAGCCTTGTTTCAATAGGTATTCAGTCAAATGATTGTACCACATATGCCTTACTTATTTTAACCCATAGAGAGACTTCTGCAACTCTATCGAATAAAGTTCTCTCGAATTAAAGTTAGAATTTTTCAGGCAATTGTAATCCTTATGGGATTTTCATATAGATATCATTGTCAAGTGAGCCATATAAATAGGCTGTGACTATATCAATAAGATGCAATTCAAGTTTTTCATGCACTGCTAGACTAATCAAATACCAAAAAGTTATTGCATCCACCACAGGAGAATACGTCTCTTATAATCAATATCGGGTATTTGTAAGAATCCTTGGGCAACTAGTTGTGCTTTATACCTCACAATTTCATTATCTTTATTTTGCTTTCACACGAATACCCATTTATATCCTACAGGTTTTACACCAGTAGGTGTTTGGACAACCGGTCCAAAAACTTTATGTTTCGCTAGAGATTTTAATTAAGAATTGATTGCATCCTTTCATTTTGGCCAATCTTGTCGATGTCTATATTCTGTCATAGACATTGGTTCATGATCCTCATTTTTATTTTTAATATTTTGTGCAACATAATATGCAAACTTATCATCGACGATCATCTTATATCGGTTCCATCTTTCCCCAGTCATAACACAATTGATAGAGTTCTCTTCATTTCTTCGATTTTTAGGTACCTTATTCTCAGACTCATCTGGAGTCTCAATTACTTCTGTTATTATACTGGGGATCTTTTCTCGCGTCACAGTATCTTCAATCTGATCATCTAAATACTTTGCTCCTTTTCTTTTGCGAGGGTTTTATCTTTAGAACCAACTGGTCTACCACGCTTTACTTATTCCTTTATCTCATTAGCAATAGTAGGTTGACCTTCAGGACAACAATTCTGATTAGAGCATTTGCAGCTGGTATATGTGACTTTGTCACTCTTTTAAGGTCAGTAAATGCGTCTGGTAGTTGATTTGCTAGTTTTTGCATGTGAATTATCTTCTGAACTTCAATTTCATATTGTTTTGTACGAGGATCAAGATGGGACAATGATAATTCATTCCAACTAATTTCTTTTACCAGCTGCTTATTTTCTTCCCCTAATGTTTGAAAAATAGATTCATCAAAATGATAATCGGTAAAATGTGCCGTAAATAAATTTCCTGTAGATGGTTCAAGATATTTAATTATAGATGGAGATTCATACCCAACATATATTCCTAACCTCCTTTGAGGTCCCACTTAGTGTATTGTGGTGGAGCAATGGAACATAAACCGCACATCCAAAAATTCTTAGATAAGAAATATTTGGTTTCTGACCATAAACCAATTATAACGGGGCGAATTCATGATAATTTATTGGCCTGATGTGAATAAGTACTGCTGCATGTAAAATAGCATGTCCCCATATAGACAAAGGAAGTTTTTCTCTCATAAGTAATGGTCTTGCAATTAGTTGGATCCATTTGATAAGCGATTCCGCAAGACCATTTTGAGTATCAACATATGCTACAGGATGTTCAACAGTGATTCCAATAGCAGTACAATAATCATTGAATACTTGAGAAGTAAATTTACCAACATTGTCAAGGCGTATTGTCTTAATAGGATTATCTGGAAAATGAGCTAGTCGAATTAATTGCGCTAGTAGTCTTGCAAATACTAGGTTGCGAGTAGATAATAAGCATACATGTGACCATCTAGTTGAAGCATCAATTAAAACCATGAAATATCTAAATGGTCCATTGGTGGGTGAATAGGTCCACAAATATCACCATGTATGCATTCCAGAAATCCAAGAGATTCAGTCTTGATTTTAGCCGATGATGGCCTAATAATTAATTTGCCTTGAGAGCAAGCAGCACATGAGAATTCATTTGGTCGTAATATTTTTTGATTCTTCAATGAATGCCAACATGAATTCTCTATAATTCCTTGCATCATAATTAAACCGGGATGACCCAACCGGTTATGCCAAATTATAAAATCATTTTGATTAGTAAACTTCTAGTTCATTATAGCATATGCTTCAACTGTGCTTATATTTGTGTAGTATAAACCAGAGAAAAATACAAGAAATTTTTCTAATACACATTTTTTGCCTGAGATTGTACTTGTAATGCACAAATACTTAATATTGCATTCATTAGTTGTCTCAATGTGATATATCTTTAAAACTCAATAAATTTCTTTGAGACCTTTCAGAATATAAGGCATCATCAATTATGAATTTTGTTCCTCTAGGCAAAATGATATGGGCTCTTCTAGAGCCTTCAATCAATTTTGTACTACCACGATTTGTATTGATATTTGTTGCCTGCATTCTTAAGTAGGAGAAGTATTTCATATCTTTAAGTATAGTGTGCGTTGTAGCACCATCAACGAGGCACAAATTATTATTGTCGACAAAAGATACTACTCGAGATAATTCCATTTTCTTTATGGAAAGAATGACATATAGTGAAATATAAATTAGAATACAAAGTATATAAAGGCATAAAAACTAAAAGTCACAATTCATCATTGCATCAGTTTCTTTAAAACAAACATATATATATTAAATATTATTTTATTACATGGTATTATTTGATAATATAGGCATTCTTAAAATTAACCTTATATATTCATGCTATCAATTAGACAAGCATTATTTTCTTCTGGTTGGATAAAGAAGTCAGTAACATCCAGATCATCAAATCCAGTATCAGAAAGGCCAGATTCAGAAACAAAATTTGTTTCCATCTTTTTCTCATTCTTTTTTAATGATTCCTGATAAAATTCAATGAGGTGTTTTGGCGTACGACAGGTACGCGACCAATAACCCTTTATTCCACAACGATAGCATGAGTTATCTACCAAATTTTTACTCAAGTCCCCTTTGCCTTTCTCAATTTTCTTCTCAATTTCTTATTTTTCCCACTTCAGGTGGTGAGAAGGAGTTTTAACATGACCACCATGATAAACAAAACGTTCTCGACCTCGTCCGCGTCCACGACCATGCCTTTGTTTATAAAATTGATATATAGTCTCATTCACTTAGGGAATGGTATAGAGCCAGTTGGATGGGCTTCATAGTTTTTCATTAAAAGTTCATTATTTTGTTCAGCCACAAAAAGGCAGGAAATTAGTTCAGAATATTTCTTAAAACCCTTTTCACGATATTGCTGCTGCAGGAGCAAATTGGAAGCATAAAAAGTAAAAAAGATTCTTTCCAGCATATCCTCATCATAGACTTTTTCTCCATATAATTTCAATTGGGAAGTAATTCTGAACATAGCTGAATTGTATTCACTTACTGTCTTATAATCTTGTAGACGTAAGTGCATCCAGTCATAACGAGCCTTGGGGAGAATGACTATTTTTTAATGGTCATAACGCTATTTTAGGCTATTCCAAAGGATAAGGGAATCTTTTACAGTTAGGTATTCAACTTTCAATCCCTCGTGTTGTAGGAAGATCATTGCTTTTGCTTTGTCTTGGTTGGATGCCTCATTACCATCTTTAATTATATCACCAAGGGCATTAGCCTCTAGATGAATTTCAGCATCAAGTATCCATGATAGATAATTTTTGCCCATGATATCTAGTGTCACAAAATCAAGTTTTACCAAATTTGCCATAGCAATACTATCAAAGCACACCAAGTAAATTAGTACACAACCTTTTATTAGAATAAAAATTATTTTAAATTTATCAAGGACTAGAGACAATCGTATATATAAATGATATTTACCTCAATAAAAGTTTCTTCAACAAATATAAAATGATGAGGTAGAGAGTCGTGCTGATAATGTGTTATATAATTAAAGAGTAACAATAGAACAAAGAGACTAAGAAAAGAAAGTATTAAAATATGTTCTCTCTTATTTTATCTTTTTTATTTCATTCGTATCTTATTTCATCAGTCTTTCTCAAATACAATTCCAGGCCATCTATTTAGGCAAATAACAAAAGATGTTACATATAATACCAATAGACATAACCTTCCTTGGAATACCAATGGACACCATCTTCCTAACTTGACATAACATCCCCTTAAAATATCAATGGATATCCATTTTATTAGCAATATTATCAAGAATCATATTATTTTTTAGTTTTATATTATTAAATTTAAATTTTAAAATTATTATTTTATATTTAAATAAAAATAAGATAAATAAAATATATGTATTAGATTTATTAAAAAAATTAAAAATAATTTATTTGAAATTGTTGATTAAAAAATAGATGAAATATTTAAAAATAGAGTTTTTTAAAAAATATAAACATAATTCAAAATAAAAGATAAAAAAGGGATATAAATACATATATACTCAACTCAACTCATCTAAGCCTTTTCCCAACTACATGGGTCGGCTACATGAATCTGCTTCCTCCACTCTGCTTTATTCAGGACCAAGTCGATATTCAAATTATAAATATTTATATATTTTTTAATTATTTTTATCCATATTAGTTTAGGTATACTCTACCTTTATCCTCACCATAAATTATTAAAAGATCACTATTTCTAACTGGAGCATCTAAGGTCTACATTGTATATGTCCAAACTACCGTAATCGATTTTCTCTTATTTTATCTTCAATTGGAGCTACTCCTATCATTTCTCTTATATGTTTATTTCTAATTCTATATTTTAAAGTTTACCACATCCATTTTAACATACACATTTCTGTCACACTTAATTTATTCATATATTATTTCAATATTGCCTAATACTCTGTTTCATATAGCATAGCTGGCCTAATAGTGATTTTATAGAATTTTTCTTTCAATTTTAATGGGATGCGTCAATCATACAATGCTCTCGGAGCACTTCTTTACTTACTCCATCCTGCTTTAACTCTATGATTCACATCTTCACCTATTTCACCTTCTTGCTGGATAATTGATCCCAAATACTTAAATTTTACTCTTTGATATCTCTTGACTTGCAATCTTCACTGTTTCTTCATTAGTATTTCTACTCCTACTAAAATTACATTTCATATATTTAGTTTTACTTCTACTAATCTTAAAACCTTTAGATTATAAAGCCACCCTCAAATCTCTAGCTTAGCATTTACTCCAAATTTAGTTTCATCAATCAACACTATATCATCTGCAAATAAATACACTATGGAATATCATTTTGAATATGTTTGGTTAATTCATTCATAACTAATACAAAAAGATATGGACTTAAGGTAGATCCTTTATGTAAACCTACTTTAATTGAAAACTCACTAGATTCTCCTATTATTGTTTTAACAATAGTTATTGCTCTATCATACATATCTTTTATCAATTCTATGTACCTCTTAGTAACTCCTTTTTTTTTCTAAAGCACACCATATTATTTTTCTAAGTACTCTATTATATGCTTTCTTTAAATTAATAAAGACCATATGAAGGTCTTTTTTTTTTCTTTTCCCTATCAATCTTTTTAATAAATAAATAGCCATCATGGTCGATCTTTCGAGCATAAATTTAAATTAATTATTTGACACCAAAGTTTTAGCTCTTATTCGATTTTCTATTACTCTCTCCCATAATTTTATTGTACGACTCATCAGCTTAATCCCTCTATAATTTGCATAATTTTGAATATCTTTTTTATTTTTTATATGAGTATTAATATGCTTTTTTTCAATCAGCATTCTTTTAGTTGTTACAATCCTGTTAAATAAATTGGTTAACCATATGACTCAATTTCTCCTAAGCCTTTCCAAACCTCAATAGGGATTGCATCTGGTCCTAATACGTTTGGATTTTTATTTTACTTAAAGCCTTTTAACCTTAAGCATACTAAATCTACGAAAAAATTTATGTTCATTTGTTACTCCTAGGCTATCACATCCTTCTATCCTTAAACTTACTAAATTATTTTTATTTAATAATTTTTTAAAATAACTTTTCTATCGTTCTTTTATCTCTTCTTCTTTTACTAAGAATCTTTCATCTTCATCCTTAATACATTTAACATAATAAAGATCTTTTATTTTTTTCTCTTAGTTTTGCTAGTTTATATATAGTCTTTCACTTTCTTTCGTATCTAGTCTATTATATAATTATTATAGGCTTTAAGTTTGGCATTACTTACCATTTTTTTAGCTTATTTTTTGCATCCTTGTACTTTTTAAGACTTTCTTCATCCCTGGCCTCTTGCCAAATTTTATAGTTTATCTTTTAAGCTTGACGGTAGCTTAAACTTTCTTATTCCATCACCAAGTTTTCTTTCCTACTAATCATATTCCTTTTGATTCTTCTAAAACTTCTTTTACTATGTTTTTTATGCTTAAACTTTTTTATATTAAATTAGATCACTATTTATATTTATAGTCATTTCTCTTACTAACTTTTCTTTAAATAATTCTAATTTTTCTTCTTTCAAATTTTACCATTTAATTTTTGGATTAATAGTTTTACGTTTTACTCTAGATTTTATTTTTATCCATATGTCTGCTATCATTATCCTATGTTGTGAAGTTAAACTTTCTCTTAGAATAACTTTACAGTTTTTGTATGTTATTTTATCTACCTTTCTAGGTAAGAAAAGTCTATTTGAGTTTTATTATATTTATTTTTAAATATTATTAAATATTTATCTCTCTTTTTAAAACAGTGTTTGCTATTGTTAGATGATACGTAAAATCTAATAAGCTCACGCCGGCTTCATTCCTATTTCTAAATCCATATCCTCCATGTACTATTGTATATCCATCTCTCTGTTTCCTACTTTCCATTAAAATCTTCTCCCAAATATATCTTTTCTTTTGTCGTATTTCTTGCCTTACTTTATCTGTCTTTCCAAAATTATGTCTTAGTCTATTGGTCTAATCCTACTTATGGTGTGTACTAATTATGTTAATCATATTATTCTTAATTATAAGTTTTAATAATATAATCGATCTCTTTTCTAGTTACTTTAACAATATATTCCTTAAAATTCTTGTATACAATTATTCCTACTCCATTTCTATTTTTATATTTTCTAGTGTAATATAATTTATATTTCTATTCTCTATTTTTCTAGATCTTTTATCTGCCCATTTAGTCTTTTGTAAGCATATTATATTTACTTTTCTCTAATAATAGTGTACACTATCTCCATAGCTTTACCTGTTAGTTTCTATATTCCAAGTTGCTACTCTAAACTGGCTATCATGTATTAACTTCTTTACCCATACTCATCCATAGTGCAGAAACCCTTACTCATTTATCACTGCAACCGAGCGCCAGTGCAGCGCTCCTTACCCATTTTTCAAAACATTCGAAGGCATATGCAACGTGCCTCTTAATGGAAATGTCCTAACCCATTGCATAGTTTAATTTTGATAAATACACACATATATAATTTTTAAATTTTATATTATTTTTTAAATTTAAAAAATATTTTTAAATTTAAAAATCAAAATAAGAAAAATAAAAAGTGAGCATTATATTATTATTTTAAAATTTTAACATAAAATTAATCAATTTGAAACTACTAATTAAAAAGAAAAGGTAGAAAAAAAGAATAACATGACCTTTAAGGAACCAAACCCTAATCAATACTAGGAAAAGGTGCTACAATACCACCACACCATGTGCAAATGTGAATTGAAAAATAAAAAAAGATAATTTTAAGCGGAAAAAACTTGCTGCATTAATACTTATTTAATGCTAACGTACACATGGCATTAAAAGAGAACGTAGTTAAGAGAGAATGTCGCCAACAACATCCCAACTTTACTATATTATATTGGATTAAATTAGATTAGAGCATGAATTGAGATACATGTAAGAGTACTTTGAATGGATTAGAGGCTATGATTTTCATCTGATAAAGAATTATATTTATTCTCATTAATTTGATAAATATGCTATTAATTCTAAGAGATGTGACTCTCTTGATTTTCTTCATTAAAAGTGCACATTTGATACATGGGTATTGTTGCTGCTGAAATCCGTCCTCCGAATCGGGCGCAAAGGGGCTTTGAGATGGGCTTCCTCTGGGCGGACCTGCAAGACAGTCCTCACGCGAGAAGGCGTTGGGGGTGGCCCTCTGCGGAAGACCCTCCGACGCTCAAGTCAGTGGAGATCAACAGTCGACAAAAATGAGGAGAAGGCTCTCTCCGGAGAATTTCCTCCAAGGGCTCCGAGCGGAGCGACAATGGCGGAAGCAGAGGCAGAGAGAGAGAGAGTGAGCCAGTGGAGACCGCCAACCTCAGGGGGTCTGGAGCTGTGGTATTTATAGAGGATCACTTGGCTGTTAGGGGGCGTTGTGGGTCCGAAGGCTGTTGAGATTCGAATCCAGTCTGTTATAAGACCGGTAGGATTGTATCTAGTTAGTTAGAGGATCGATGGATGGAGAGCTTGTTAATGTCTCGGATTTGGTTGGAGCATAGGCCCCAGGGCCCTAGGCCACTTTCAGATATGATTCTGTTTTGAATCTCAAGGATTTAAGCTTTCCTGCGCCGAATTCGCAGAGGGGGTTGATATCGCTCGGACTGGGCCGCACTATAGAGATAGCTTGGTGGGCGAGGCCAAGAAGCGAGATAGCTCGGCTAGGTCCGATAAACAAGATAGTCGGCTGGAGGAGCCGGAAGGCGATAGTCGATAGCTCTGGGGCCGAGGTCGGCTGGAGGAGCGGAAGGCGATAGTCGATAGCTCGGCTGGGGCCGAGAAACGAGATAGGTCGGCTGGAGGAGCCAGAAGGCGATAGTCGATAGCTCGGCTGGGCCGAGAAATGAGATAGGTCAGCTGGAGGAGCCGAAGGCGATAGTCGATAGCTCGGCTGGGGTCGAGAAATGAGATAGGTCGGCTGGAGCCAGAAGGCGATAGTGATAGCTCGGCTGGGGCGAGAAACGAGATAGTCGGCTGGAGGAGCCGAAGGCGATAGTCGATAGCTCGGCTAGGGCCGAGAAACGAGATAGGTCGGCTGGAGGAGCCGGAAGGCGATAGTCGATAGCTCGGCTGGGGCCGAAAACGAGATAGGTGGCTGGAGGAGCCGGAAGACGATAGTCGATAGCTCGGCTGGGCCAAATGAGATAGGTCGACTGGAGGAGCCGGAAGGTGAGGTCCGCACCTCGAGAACCATTGGCTCGGTGAGGGGCTAGGGCGTTCTGATCTGCCGAGGCTGACTTGTCCCTGGCGAATGTCGCACAGCGAGCGAAATCGGGGCTAACCTTAGCCGCGTACACGATTATTGACGCATAATGATTTTACCCCTCAACACATGCCCCCCACTCCCTAGTTCGAAGTGGTTCGAGCATAGGGAGTATAAGTCCAGGTGGCATGATTTGAATGGGGGGATCTGGATCGGACAGTCCGCGCAATGATGCCCTATTTAATGCCGCAGCCGCCGTGTCCTCATGGGTAAGGCTCCTTTGGGGCGATGATTGGGGGACCGCCACGTAGTGGATCCCAGTTTTTACTACGTTTATCGAGGCGGTTCCGACGCCTCGGGCAAGACGCCTTATCTTCCCTTGAGGGGGTTTCCTTCGAGGGGAAGCAAAGCTGAAATAGCGCCGTTTCTGTTTGCAACGCTCCTTCGCTCCCCTTTTGGAGAATTTCGTTCTCTGTTTCCTCTGTAGTTTCGTTTGGTGTCTCTTGGCCAGCAGAATGATGAGCCCCGACGACGTAGTTTCGAAGATTGCTGCCGAGATTTGGGAGAATTCGCCAGAAGTATGGCATTCCCCCGGATGTTGTTCTGCGATTGCCAAACCCGAGCACAGGGTTTCGCAAGATTTGGAGCACAGAGTTTTTCTTACGAAGATAGTTTGAAGGCGGGCCTCCGGTTTCCTCTCCATCCCCTGGTAAAGGAGATCATGACGTTTTACAACATCTGCCCGATGGTGGCTCCCAACAGCTGGCGGAGCATCATCGGATTTATTTCGATGTGCAACCAGATCCAGGTTACAGCTACTCTTCCCCTTTTTCGTGCCTGTTACCACCTGATACCGGGAGGAAATCGGAGTGGCCTTATATCGGACCTCGGAGGTCCTTCAAGATGATTGTGGACAAACCGTCCTCCATAAAGGGATGGAAGAACCGATTCATCATCGCTGAAGGGAACATTGGTTCTGACTTTTCCGAGGATGGGAAACTTTGTTCGGGATGCGGAAACACATCCGATTCTATCCGAGCAGGAGGAAAAGGATTTGGAAGTCCTCCGCAATGGCAAGGCGTTCTCGGCCAATGACTTACTGTCGGAGGAGGCTCTTTTCGCCGCCGAGCTTAGCCCTCTCGATCCACATGGTAGGCCCTCCTTCCCTTTTCTACTGGTTTTATTTGAGTGAACGTATCTCGGTCTCATCGTTTGCTCCTTGCTTCCACAACCAAGAGGTCTGAATTATCAGGCCGCATAAAGAAAAAGACGGGCAAGCGTCCAGGGGAGAGTAGTGGCGGGGAGAGGAGTAAACCCAAGAAGAAGGTTCATCTTTCCGAAAGGTACTCGCCGGATGCTGGAGCAATCCCGGCGGAAGCATCGAAAGCAAGGGAGGATTCAGAGAGGACTGCCGAGATCCCCTATCCCCCAGTGGTGGAGATATCAGACAGTTCGGACGAGACTCCATTGGCTTGCCAGGACACCCCTCTTTTGAAGGACGAGCCAATGGCTGATTCGGCGGAGGTCGTCGTTTCTGAGGGCCCTTCCCCGAGCGAGGAGATATCTCGGGCCTTGGCAGGAGGACAGGAGGAAACAGCTGTAATCGGCAAGGCTCAAGGTGAGCTTCCTATTGGAGGGCCCCCCGCGGAAGAGCCTAGGGGCGGCAACGTTAGGGTGACCGTAGCAGAGGCTCAAGAAGGGGGGCAGATGGAGGTTTCAATGAAGCTGCGGAGGAGACGCAGGTGTTTGTGATCGAGGGAGGAAAACCGGAGGAGGGGTAGGGCAAGGCGAGAACCTTGCAGTCGAAACCTCTCCCGCCAAAGTTTTGGGAAGACTGGCGCTTGGGCTGGCCGAGTTATCCGAGGAAAGCCAAGCCAGAATTCTGTCGGGGAGGCCGGGAAGTTGAAGGCTCCTCAATCGGAGATTGCCCGGATGCTCTTCGGTCGGGGATGGTCAGCCCAGCAGCTCAGACACGACCATTGAGGAGGCATTTTTTGCTTTGATGAGGTCGGCATTGTATCCGGGCGCGGATCCTTCGGCGGATAAATTCGGATCTGGAATTGGTTGATGCCGCATTTGGCCAGCAGAATGTGGCGGAGGACATCCACCTTCTCCCCGATATCGACAATCCCACCTCATGAAGTTGGCTAGGGCCTACGCCTCCCGGGTGAGTTGTCATTTTAGAGCAGCGGGTGCTCTCTAGCTAACTTGACCACATTTTCTCACTTGTTTTTGTTCTGTAGAATGCTTTGATCTCCCGGGCGCTGTGCTGGTGCCTAAGCTTGGCGACGGGAGCCGGTGTCCAGGCCAGGAGAGTCAACGCCGAGCTTCGATCGCGGCGGAGGCGTCTGACACATTTGAACAACTTCTGGCCACCAGCAATGAGAGTTTGGCGAGAATAAGGGTACTGTATCAGGCCGCCCTAGATGACGCGTCCAAGCAGAAGCTTAAAGTAGAGGAGTTACAGGGCTCCTAGCGAGGTGCGACGACGCATGCTTGGAGCTGTCACGGGTTAAATCCAAGCATTCCGAAGAAATGGAAGCTGTTGAGAAACAGTTCAGCGAAAATCTAGGCAGGCAGAGGAGAGAGGCCGCCGAAGAAAGAAATCGCCTGAGCAGAATGCTTGGCGAAGTGGAGGAGAAGTTACGGCGCGTGATCGTGATATTGTCGACAGGGACGACAATATTAAGTGGCATCAGGGGAAGATAATCCAGCTCAGCAGCGAGCTCTCCCAAGCCCGGGGGAAGTTGATGATAGGCAATCGAGGATTAATGATCTCAAAAGCAGGATCGAGCTGGTTAGAACTGATAAATTGAGGGCCATTGACGAGGCCAAGGAGCTGGCCAAGAAGCTGGCTCAGCAGGAGGAGGAGGTACGGTACCGCCCTCCTTTTTTAACTTCCTTTATTGGCTCATCGTGTCATCGACTGACTCTTTTTACAGATGAAAAAGGCGGGACTGGAGAATCAAGATCAGATGCGAGCCTTGCAAGGGGAACTGGAATCCAGCCGATGGAGGAGCTCAGAGCTCGAGAGGGGGTCAGTGAGACCGAGGAACAAATCGCCCTACTGTAGAGTCAAGTCGCTGGAGCTGAGGGGCATGTCGCCTCATTACGGGGCCAAGTGGCTGAAACCGAAATGCGGCTCGCTATGCTCAAGGGCGAACAAGATGCGACTTGTGCTGACGCTTTCCAGCTCGGAGTGGAGGACGTTCGAAGTAAGATATCTAAGGAGCATCCGGAATGGGACCTCTCTTTCTTGGATGTCGAGACTGACGCCAGCGCCTCGGGAATGAAGAAGAAGATGAGTACATTGATGTTTCGGATGCCGACCTTGATACTGCCCCGGGTCTCAGCGAGGCTGCAGCTCTTGGGGGACACTTGCAGCCTATTGCCAAGGAGGCGAGGACATTCGAGACGGGGGAGCCGAGCCATGCCTCTACGAACGTAGTTGAGGGTTCTACTGGGACTGATCCAGCTCCTGACCCTTGAGAGCTATTTTCATGCCTTTGTTTTTCTGACGTGTAACTCGGTTTGAAGTTTTCAACGAATGAGCCTTCCGTCTCTATTTGGTTGCCTTTCTCGAATGATTCCCTGTCTCAAGTTTTATCCCGACCGCGAGCAACTTGTGGCTTATTCGCGCCGCTTGGTTGGCTTTAGCTCGGATTTGAGGGAACATCTTGGTCGAGGCCAAGGCATAGGGATGGCCCCGACGAAGGGGCCGAGATATAACATAGCTCGGTAAAAATGGGCTGAAAGACGATCTAGCTCGGCTTAGGGCAGTGGCGCAATGGCTCGACCGGGGCGAGAGATGAAATAGCTCGGCTAGGGCCGAGGGAAAAATAGCTCGGCTAGGGCCGAGAAATGAAATAGCTCGGCTAGGGCCGAGGGAAGAAATAGCTCGGCTAGGGCCAAGAAATGAAATAGCTCGGCTAGGGCCGAGAAACGCAGTAGGTTGACTGGACAGGACCAGGAATCACAGAAGCATCCTGGCCAGGACCGAGGTAGTCCGTCCTATCAAGGGCGAAATCGTGGATGCGCCTTCGATGAAAAAAAGGGAAGTTTGGTTCCGAGAGAGGGGGGTTTGCTGAATTCCCCGCTTCCTGTGAGCGGCCACTGAAGCGACAACGCGTGGCAGGGCTTCATGTGGGTGGCATTGGAGCCGGTGGTTCGGGTGACTAGGGCTCTCGCCCGAGTGGTTTAAATACCAATAGGTGGTAGGCCATCATTAACCATTTCCTCCGCCGATCTTCATTGGTCTATCCGAGCTTGTGATAGCAGAATGGCTTCGAAGGATGGAGGGAGGTCGGCCAGAGCACCAGTCGACGGTGTCAACGCTCGTTGGGGGACCCGGAGGGGTCGCACCAAGGCGGTCATCGACGGGGAAGTCCTGGCCTCATTGTTTGCAAGTCGTGAGCGACTCCAACAGGCGACCGAGCAATACATGATTGCCTCTACTAGGGAGATCATGCACCTCCGCGTCAATGTTCAGTTAGAAAAACATGGCGTCCCTCCAGCAACAGGTGTGCGACCCGACAGTGGAGCGAGGGGAAGGCTCAGCAGCTCCGGGAGAGGATGATAAGCCCCTGTGAGGGCTGATGTATTTTTCTTTCTTTTCGTTGCTCCTTTATGATGAATGGAAAGAATAGTTTATGTAGCTTTTGTGTTTGCCGCTATTTTGAGATGCTTGCTTTCATCGCGCAAGTCTTACAAGCGATCCATCCCTTGGAGGGTTTTTAGCCATCTTTGCCCGGATCGGGGCGGGATAACATTCAGTCACGTTGGACTGAAAATAGATGTTTCGGTTTGTTTCGAAGTATAGAAACAGCTTTGGCTTTAGAGGGGAGCATAGGGCGGTGCCTAGGTCCGTGCCTAGGTCCCACAGGCAGCGGGGCCGGAGCAGAGGATATTGAGAGTTCATTATCGAGGAGTTCATGGCCTCGCGCCACTTTATTACCCTGTCAGTGCCTTGTCTTTTCCAAGGCAAGTCGACTTTCTTTTCGCCGAAGTAGATAATACGGCTCTGTAGCCAACAAAAAGTTGCCTCAGTGTTTTCCAGGGGCTTTTATTAGGTCGATTTTTAGTGCAGGTTGTTCTAGCGTATGACGCAAGCACTTATTCACCATTGGAGGATGTCGTTTTCACTGGACGATCTCCCAGGTCTGCCCGTATCCGCAAGATCAGCGGGCGATTTTTTGCATTTAAAACTCATGATCCGGGATCAGAGAAAATCTTTTGGCGTGCGTCATGGTTCGGGCGACGCGTTTGCGCAACGAGGGGCGCTGTTTTCATCTCGGGAGGCCACGTGGTGGCGTGGGTTAGGCGCTTTGAATCTCGGGCTTTCTGCTCTGATAGCTCTCCCGGTTCACCTTCGCCTATAAAAAGGGAAAAAAGGGGCCGTGTTGGGCCATCCCCGAGTTTTCTTCCCTGTGAATTGAGAAGGTTTTCACGATGCCTGTCTCTCTGGGGCTTAGAGTGGGAGGATTGAGCTTACCTTTTGCAAGTCGTCGTCTTCGGACAGTTGGGGTGATGAAGGAGCCGCTGGAGAGTGGCTCATCCTTAGGGGATGAGTTTCGAAGATCATATGGAGAGCGCACAGGAGGGCCGCAGAGATCACACGAGAGCGCACATATGCGCTTCCAGTGTGTCCTTTGTGGCTCGCTACGGGGGTGCGGGATAGAAAGTGCATGAGACCCCCATAGCACGCACGGAGCCTTCCTTCTCCGTCGGTCTGGATTCTCGTCCCTTCTTGAGGGGAATCCTTGCCACGGGAAGGAGAATCTGGGAGCAACGCGGGGCTGATGGTCCCCTAGCTCCCAATCGGGCGTGGCCTGCAGCCCAGCATCCCACCTGAGGGGAGCTGGTTAGATCGCCCGGTTCCTCAGAATCAGCACCCACAGGTCGTGCCTCCTTTTGGATCTCTTAGTTCATCCGGAGGGACCGTGGAAGGTCGGCCTTGCCACTTATCAGGGCGAGCTGATTGGTTCGTGGTTTGTCTGATTTCTTGGGCCAGACGCCGAAATGTCGTTATCAACCGAAGCCGGCTTGGAGCAGTTCGGCCGAACCATGCACTCGTTTTTATTTCCTGTGCTTTGGTGCACTTGTAACTCCTCTCAGGAGGTTGTAACTTTTCTTTTGATGAGGAAATAAAGAAATTTTTCATTCCTTCTTTCTTTGTCCTTTGCTTCTTTTGTGTTGGAGAGTTGTTACTCCTATAATGCGCTTTTTATGTTGTAGCATATTTCGGCGGTGCTATCGCGGCTTAGTCCTTGCTGAGGCCAAGATACAGAGATATCGCTCAGTCCGGCCGGGGCTTGCGAGCTACCCGAACCCGAGCTAAGTTTTAAAGAACGCTTAGTTCGGCCGGGGCTTTTGAGCTACCCAAATCCGAGCTAAGTTTTAAAGAACGCTTAGTTCGGCCGGGGCTTTTGAGCTACCCGAATTCGAGCTAAGTTTTAAAGAACGCTTAGTTCGGCCGGGGCTTGTGAGCTACCCGAATCCGAGCTAAGTTTTAAAGCTTAGTTCGGCCGGGGCTTTTGAGCTACCCGAATCTGAGCTAAGTTTTGGAGACCGTTTGGACCGGCTGCAACATGTTATTTTGACTCATAGCTCGGCCCAGCCGAGGTACGGAGACTCGATGCAGATAGCTCGGTCATTACCGAGAATGATGACATTATGTTTGGTTCTTGTGGTGAGTATAGATTCTGATGTAAACGAGCGATGCATGGGAGCGTTCGGAGTTATGGCTCGGTCGCTCTCGGGCGAGGCGAGTTAATGTTGATTGCTGGCGCGCTTTATTTCTTTGCACCTTCCCAAGGATGCCCAATTCGAGGGAATCTGGTGGATTTTCCAGAACATTTATTTCACGAGGGTCGGCAAACTGGGGGGAGCCTGGTCCCTAGGAGGGGAATTTCCGGGTGTGCCGCCGATGCTTATCGATCCTCCTCGGGAGGGGGTGCGACTCTTCGCTTCCCGCAGGCGCCAGCTGAAGCGACGACGCATGGCAAATTCCTGGGTTGGGATTAATGACTCGACTGCTCGAAATACTCGCCAGGGCGATATAAATATGGACGAGAGGGATGCCAGTGTTTTTCATCCTCTCAGCTAGTCTTTCGATAGCTCCTGAGAGCAGGTATGGCCTCCCATGGTGAAGGGCAATCGACTGAAGAGCCGAGCGTCGGCAGCAACGGCCGCAGGGACTTCCGGGGGAGTCGCTCTTCTGTGACTGTTGACGGGATGGCCTTAGCGTCAGCTCTAGCGGGCCATGAGCAGCTCAAAAAGAGGTTGAGGAATTTCTTGCCGTCTCGATGAGGGAGGCCGAGGCTCTTCGCCGGGTCATTGACCGGCAGGAGGGGTGATAGCGTCCCTCCGTCAGCAAGTCACCGAGCTGACTCGGCGTAGGGAGGACCCGGCAGCTCCTGGGGGAGACAGTAAGCCTCTGTGAAGGCTATTTTTACTTTTTCTTTTTCTTCTTGTATTTTTCTTTATAATGAACAAAAAGGGAGGTTCTTTTTGGCAACTTTTGTTTCTTGCTGAGATCGACGTTTGGTCCTCATAAGAAAAAGGGGGGGCATGTTTGTCCCTGTTCGAGCCAAAGGGAGACCTGGGCGGTCCCGTGGACTTATGCGTAAACATGGTCTCGTTTGCGGAACGTGCTTCTTCGGAAAGAGACGGCTCGTATGTCTTTATCGTTGGGAAGAGGGAGGTCTTTCACCTCTGCTGAAGTACCGGGAGATGTTCCGTTATCTTGGAGTATGTAAGAAGTCGCTCGGTTTGATCGAGGCTTTAGGTCGTGGTTAAAGCATGGAGACTTTGCTCGCTTGGCCGAGGATTCGAACATTAGGTGCGACTAAGGCGCAGGAATACTGCTCGGTTGGCCCGAGGATTTAGTAGTAGGAGACGTTCCCCGACTTTGTCCGAGGTCCTTAGGCGGCTGTGTAGGGCATGTAGAGGCCTTTAGAGATTACTAGAGGCACGGAATATGTACCGCTGATGATATTGCGTGACGTATATTTTTGAACCGGCCGAAGCTTTGGGGATTGTTCGAAAATCCTTCAGTTTCGGTCGGGGTTTGCGCTTCGTTTTTGCTGGGGCTTATGCACTCCGGTTTTGGCCGGGCTTTATGTACTCCGGTTTTGGCCAGGGCTTTTCATCGCTCGGCCCAGTCAGGTTCGCTCGGCCCAGCCGAGGTTCGGAGATTTTTTCGGCCCAGCCGAGGTTCGGAGATTATTTGCTTAGCCGAGGTTTGGAGATTTTTTGCTTGGCCCAGCCGAGGTTCGGAGATTTTTTGCTCGGCCCAGCTGAGGTTCGGAGTTTTCTGCTCAAATAACAACTCGGTTGTGCCGAGGATTGGTAAGCAGCATCTATTTTCTTTACGATTTTCGGTGATATAATCGGTAATCACGTCAAGAATTATGAAAGCAATATGCTGACAAAAATTAAGAAGACGGACCTATAGAAGGCGTACCCTACTGATGATACTTGCAGAGGTTGTCTGAGTTCCATGTCCGAGGGATGGATCTCCCGCTTAGATCTTGTAGTTTGTAGGTGCCAAGTCCGACGACTCCGTTACTTGGTAGGGGCCTTCCCAGTTCGGAGCTAGCTTTCCTTGCTCTAGCGGTTTGGAGACAGATGTTTTCCGGAGAACTAGGTCGCCAGGCGAGAAAGCTTTCCCTTTGACCCTGGAGGCGTGGTAACGGGCCACTCTTTGCTGGTAGGCAGCTATTCTGATCCATGCTTTTTCTCTGATCTCCTCTACCAGGTTAGGATTGGTGTGGAGCTGCTCGTCACTGGCTTCCCCTGAGTAGCTTTCCACCCGCAGGGAAGGGAGTCCTATCTCCATGGGGAGGACTGCCTCTGTGCCGAAGGCCATTCGAAATGGGGTTTCGCCCGTGGGCACTCTCGAGGTGGTGCGGTAGGCCCATAGGACATGGTGCAACTCGTCTGCCCATCTGCCTCGGGCTCTGGAGAGCCGAGCTTTGATCCCTTGAAGCAAGGTTCGGTTAGTTACCTCGGCTGCTCCGTTAGCTTGCGGATGCCCGACCGAGGTAAGGCGGTGATGGATCCCATGCTCCTCACAGAACTGACGGAACTTTGGATTGTCGAACTTTTCCGTTGTCAGTAATGATGGTGTGGAGGCCGAAAGGCAGATGATGGATCTCCACATGAAGTCCTTGGCCCGGGCCTTAGTTATCTGAGCAACTGCTTTCGCCTCGACCCATTTGGTGAAGTAGTCGATGGCAACAAATAAAAACTTTCGCTGTCCCGTGGCAAGTGGAAACGGGCCGAGAATGTCCATTCCCCACTTGGCAAAGGGCCAAGCGGAGGAAATGGGGACCAGGCTGGCGGAGGGGAGCCTCTGAATACTGGAGTGTCTTTGGCATGGGTCACAAGTTCGGACGAGGTCGTCAGCATCTTTTTGCATGGTGGGCCAATAGTAACCTTGACGCAGCACCTTATGGCATAAAGACGGCTTCCCAAATGGTTGCCGCAAATTCCTTCATGTACCTCCGAAGGGCATAATCAGCTTCAGATGGGCGAAGGCATCTGAGCAACGGCATAGAGAAGGACCGCTTGTAGAGCTGGTCAATCAGCACATAGTGGGTGGCTTGCAGCTTTAGCCTTCTAGCTTCTCTTCGATCGGCCGGGAGCGACCCTTCTTTAAGATACTTCAGGATGGGGTCGAACCATGATGGTTCGGCCTCAACTTGCATCACTCGGTCAGCTTTCGCAATACTGGGCCTCTCCAAAATCTCCAGATGAAATTTTTGCTCGGCGTCCATCGATTCCGCGGTTGCCAGTCGAGATAATAGGTCGGCACGAACATTTTCAGATCTCGGAATCTGAATGATTTCAAATTTCGGAAATGGAGAGTAGGCTTCGAACCTCTTGGAGATATCGAACCATGTTCGACTCCCGGGCCTCAAACTCCCCGCACATGACCAGCCACCAGCTGAGAGTCGGTGAAGGCATTCAGTTTCTCCACCTTAAGGTCGCGGGCGATTCGGAGCCCGGCGAGCAGAGCTTCATATTCGGCCTCGTTATTGGAGGCTGGGAAGGAGAAGCGGACGCCATATTCGAAAGTCGCCCCCTCCGGGCTGGTGAGGATTAGGCCGGCACCGGAGCAATGGGCGTTGGACGACCCGTCGACATGGAGGAGCCACCGGGCGTTAGATTTTGGGTGCTCGGGGGAGTTGGGAGTGGAGCCGTCCTCCGGGATAGTGCATTCGAGCAGGAAATCAGCTAGCACCTGAGCTTTGATGGCCGGACGAGGTTGAAACCGAATGTCATGTTCACTTAGCTCAATGGCCCATTTGGTCATCCTTCCCGATGTCTCCGGACAATGGACTACCGCCTTGATGGGCTGATCGGTCAGGACTATCACAGAATGTGCTTGGAAGTATGGCCGCAACTTTTGGACCAAGGTTATCAAAGCCAACACCATCTTCTCAATTCGGGTATATCTCTTTTTGCATCTCGGAGCAGTTTGCTGACATAATAAATTGGCTTCTGGGTCTTATTTTCTTCTCTGACCAACACCGAGCCAATGGCGCCTTCCGAGACCGCCAGATAGGAATAATATTTCTCAGGATTCGGACTGCTGAGGAGGGGGAGAGCCGAGGTACTTTTTGAGGTCTTCGAATGATTTCTGACACTCGGAAGACCATTGGAAATTCTTAGCCGACGAAGAGTTTTGAAGAAAGGGAGGCATCTTTCGGCAGACCGAGCTACGAAGCGATTGAGGGCTGCTATTCTTCCAGTCAGGAGCTGGACTTCTTTGATAGATGCTGGGGGCCATCTGCTGAAGAGCCTGGATTTTCTGAGGGTTAGCTTCGATACCCCATTGGGAAACCATAAAGCCGAGGAACTTCCCAGAATTAACGCCGAAGGCACACTTAGTTGGGTTAGCTTCATCGATATTTGCAGAGCATTGCGAAGCTTTCCGAGAGATCCTTGATGTGCTGTGACGCTTCTTTGCTCTTGACCAACATGTCGTCGACATATACCTCATGTTCCGGCCGATTTGCTCTTTGAAAACTTTGTTGACCAGCCTTTGGTAGGTGACACCTGCATTTTTAAGACCAAAGGGCATAACAGTAACAGTAAGTACCTCGGTCGGTTATGAAGGCGGTCTTCTCTTCATTTTTGGGGGCCATCCGGATCTGGTTGTAGCCCGAGTAGGCGTCCATGAATGTCAGCATCTGATGACCCGAGGTGGCATCTACAAGTTGGTCAATTCGAGGGAGAGAAAACTGTCCTTCGGGCATGCTTTGTTGAGATCGGTGAAGTCGATGCAAATCCGCCACTTGCCGTTCGACTTCTTTACCATGACAACATTCGACAGCCAACTTGGGTAATTCACCTCCCGAATAAGTTCGCCTTGACAAGCTTATCAACCTCCTCTTCGATAGCTTTCTGTCGCTCCGGGGCAAAGCTCCTTTTCTTCTGTTTGACGGGACGGTACATCTCGTCCACGTTAAGGCGATGGACGAGAACATCAGGGCTGATTCCCGGCATGTCGAGGCGGACCAAGCGAAGGCATCGGCATTGCTTCGGAGAAAGTCGACCAGTTTTCGCCGGGACTCGCCTTTCAGCAGTGACCCGATCTTTACAGTTCGGTCGGGCCGGGCTTCGTCCAGCGGTACTTCTTCCAGTTCTTCGGCTGGTTCTCCTCGTTGCTCGGCGAAGTCCTCCCGAGCGTCCAGCCCATCAACCTCAGGCATCCTGGACTGAAGGCTGGTGACAAAACACTGCCGAGCCATAGTTTGGCTTCCTTGGACAACGACTCCTCGCCCGGTGGGGAACTTCATAGACAGGTGCAGAATGGAGACAACGGCTCTGAGGGACATCAGGCCGGGCCTCCCAAATATCGCATTGTAGGGACCGAAGCTTGGTCACCAGGAAGTCTGTGTGAACGTGGCCACAAGGGGCCATATTCCTGCCCGAACCGTCAAGGTTACGACCCCTTCTGGGATGATAACGTCGCCGGTGAACCCCATCAAGGTGGAGTCCACGGCTCGGAGATTTTCCACGAGCAATTTCATCTTGGCGAACACATCGAGGTACAGAACATTTAGAGCTTCCACTATCAACAAGAATCCGACTTACATCATAGTTATTTAAATTGAGAGATACAACTAATGCGTCGTCATGCGGGAATTGTATCCCCTGGAGATCATCGTCGGAGAAGGAGAGCTCACCCATTCATGCTTTCTTGGCGCCGAACCTTCTTCATCATTCTTGAGGTTCGACGAACCACCGGCTTCTTCAATCACATTGATATGGCCGACCACAAGTGGATTTGGAGGAGGAGGAGGCTGTTGAAGCTCGGGCTGGCGATCACCCCCTTGTCCTGGTTCGGGCACCCTCCTAAATTGGTTCAGTCGGCCCCGCTGGATTAGCCTCTCAATTTCGTTCTTCAACTGCCAGCATTCCTCGGTATCGTGGCCATGCTCCCGGTGGTAGCGGCAGTACTTGGTGGGGTCTCTCGGGTTGGGTTCCCTCGGAGAGGAGCTGGTCGGGGGAGCTGGCGCTCTATCTCCATGAGGATTTGCGCCCTAGGAACAGTGAGCGGGGTATATCGGTCAAACCGCCTAGGCGGGCTTCGGGAGCGATTTCTTGGTGGCGGTGGGGGAGCTCTTTGGCGACGAGGTGGGCTTGGCTGGCGGTAGGTCGATGCCTGTCTGGGCCCTTGGATTCTCTCTTCTTTGCCAGCTCGGCGCAGGCAGCCCTCCGTGATTCTTCGACTCTGGCATATTTGTCTGCCAGGGCCATCATATCGGAGAGGCTCGGGGTAACTGACCTCCATCACTAGGTAGAAGTCGCTTTCCTTCAAAACTCCACCCGCTAGGGCGGACATAGCCACCTCATGATTAAGGTAGTCCACCTCTAGCATGGCCTTATTGAAGCGGCCAAGGTAATTTCTCAAGGACTCCCCCTCTCTCTGCTTAACTTCAGAGAGGGAGTCAGATCTTCGTCGGTGACGGCGGCTGCTGACGAATTGGCCGATAAAAGATGACTCAGCTCATCAAACGAATCAATGGAACCCGGTTTTAGAGCGTTGAACTAGGTCGAGCGGACCCTCTGAGAGTGGAGGGAAAGGCGCGGCACAGGATCGCATCTGATGCCCCGTGGAACATCATGATCGACCGAAAGCTGCTGAGGTGATCATCGGGATCGGTGGAGCCGTGGTAGGGCTCGATGGCGGGCAGCTTAACATGGGAGGGAATCACTTCCTCCATGATCCCCTTGGAGAAGGGGATGCCCTGCTCTGCCTTAGGCTGAGGCGGATGAGCCTGCTTGGCAGCGTCCAGCTCCTGACGCATCTCCGGAGCTGTCGGTGGATCTCCTCTTCAGATATAAGAGGAGGGGCCGGGCGAGGAGAGCGCGGATGGCATCGAATCATGGCGGGAGGACTCCGAGAGAGGGACCGGGCCCGCCAAGCGCAGCCCCTTGCGGGACTGGTCTGGTCTCTTTGGGTCGGTGTGGGGGGTCCGCGGCTCCATGCGGACCAGAAGAAGGTGGCGAGAAAAAGGGGCTGCGGCCTCCTCAGGGAGGCATGGAGCAGGGGTAGCTACAAGGCGCTCCTGAACCAGATGGGTTAGGGCTTGGACCTGCTGGACCAGTGTGGCAAACTGGTCCTGGGTCACTGGGATAGCTGGCGGCGACGGGTCTCAACTGGTGGCGGCTGCGGCGCCACGCTACTCATCGGATCAGGTCTCTGAGAGGCGACCTGGTCCTGGGCTTCAGAAGTTGCCCTTCTCCGATTAGCCATTGGAGAGGTTCTCTTCCAGATCGAGATCCTTATCTCCTTTCTTCAAGTTTTAATGGGACTTGAGGCCCTTCCTCTAGCGCCAATCTGTTGCTGCTAAAATCCGTCCTCCGAATTGGGCGCGAAGGGGGCTTTGAGACGGGCTTCCTCCTGGGCGGACCTGCAAGATAGTCCTCACGCGAGAAGACATTGGGGGTGGCCCTCTGCGGAAGACCCTCTGACGCTCAAGTCAGTGGAGATCAACAGTCGATAGAAATAAGGAGAAGGCTCTCTCCGAAGAGTTTCCTCCAAGGGCTCCGAGCGGAGCGGCAATGGCGGAAGCAGAGGCAGAGAGAGAGAGAGCCAGTGGAGACCGCCTACCTTAGGGGGTCTGAAGCTGTGGTATTTATAGAGGATCACCTGGCTATTAGGGGGCGTTGTGGGTCCGAAGCCTGTTGAGATTTGAATCCAGTCTGTTATAAGACCGGTAGGATTCGTATCTGGTTAGTTAGAGGATCGACGGCTGGGAGAGCTTGTTAATGTCTCGGGATTTGGTGGGAGCATAGGCCCCAGGGCCCTAGGCCACTTTCAGATATGATTCCTATTTTGAATCTCAAGGATTTAAGCTTTCCTGCGCCGAATTCCGCAGAGGAGGTTGATATCGCTCAGACTGGGCCGCACTATAGAGACAGCTTGGCAGGCGAGGCCAAGAAGCGAGATAGCTTGGCTAGGTCCGATAAACAAGATAGGTCGGTTGGAGGAGGCGGAAGGCGATAGTCGATAGCTCGGCTGGGGCCGAGAAACGAGATAGGTCGGCTGGAGGAGTCGGAAGGTGATAGTCGATAGCTCGGCTGGGGCCGAGAAACGAGATAGGTTGACTGGAGGAGCCGAAGGCGATAGTCAATAGCTCGGATGGGGCCGAGAAATGAGATAGGTCGGCTGGAGGAGCCGGAAGGTAATAGTCGATAGCTTGGCTGGGGCCGAAAAACGAGATAGGTCGGCTGAAGGAGCCGAAAGGCGATAGTCGATAGCTCGACTGGGGCCGAGAAACGAGATAGGTCAGCTGGAGGAACCGAAAGGTGAGGTCCGCATCTCGAGAACCGTTGGCTCGGTGAGGGGCTAGGGCATTCCGATTTGCCGAGGCTGACTTGTCCCTGGCGAATATCGTACAGCGAGCAAAAATTGGGGCTAACCTTAGCTGCGTACACGATTATTAACGCATAATGATTTTACCCCTCAACAGTATAAAGAGGAATGAGAACCGGCTTCCATTTCTAAGGTAATGTTTGAAATAGGGAATAAGAGGGGATATCCCCTCTTATTCCCAAAAGCCATAACTATAAGGGATAGCTGGGAATAAAGTTAACCAAAGGGATAATCCATGGTTATCCCCTTAATTTATTCTCTAGAAAATACATGAATAGCTGGTTTTTCCTTCAAATAAGAGTAAAAAAAAGTTATTCTATGGATTTACCTTTTTGCATTTGATATGATCAATGGGATAGCCATGGGATATCCCTAGGGATAGCAAGAGGGTAAACTCTATCCCGTACACTTATCCATAAATAATATCTTTTCTATCAAACACTACCTAAGTGAATAAATTTGCTTTTTTTATTTTCATACATATGTTCGAATTGGCAAAAACTAGAATGGAATTGACATATCGATTCTTATTGTTTGCCTTTGATTTACACAATAATAAAAATAAAAATCAATATATTTTTCTTTAAATTGCTTGTCATTTTCATTCTAATTATGGGTGACAGTTTTGGATACAATACGTGAACCTGATACAAAGGTAAAAGATTTGGGTTAAGCATAAATGCAATCGAATAAAAGCCGAGTTGACTTATTGAATATAATTAATAAATAAATTGATTCTCAAATTAAATTGACTTACTAATTTAAAAATTAATCAAATTATTAAACAAATAAATTGTAATTCAACCTGCTAAATCGGACACAACCCATGAGGCCTATTTATTCAAGTTAATATTATCTTTTAATTAACTATTATTTTGTCATCACATAATATCTAATGGTTGTAAATGAACTGAGAACAAATAAAATTATATTGGGTAAATATATAATTACTATAGCTATGATTTTGAATATATAATTACATTATAATTGAATTGGTATAAGAAGGTTACATGGATTATATAGATTACACGGATCGTATTAATCATGTAGTCGTGTTAAATGGCTTGCTCGAGTTATACAGTTATACAAATTGCATGAGTCAAATAGGTTGCACAAGTTGTTGTTAAAAATTTTATGTATTTTATATGAATCAAATTTATATATTCATGTAGCGAAAGATAAAAATAAGCATGAATTTAATTCCCAAAACCCAAATCCTCAAGAAAATAAATTTAATTAACAAGAAACAATACAAGATTGAATCTAAATCATACATGTGTTCTTTATCGAGGATGAAGATCAATGAAGCTAGTAAACGATTTACCACTAGTCGTTCATATGTTCGGCCTCCAATGATGATCCACGCATAGATCTTTGGATGATGTCCTCTTAGAATTGGACGATGACCTTCAAATGAGGAGTGTTAGCATCTCTTTTCTTCAATTGATTTCTCAAATCAAAAAAGAGAACAACTCAATGATCAAATTTATTCTTGATCTATTAAGAGAAAGAGAACAGAATATTTGGGACGTCTTTGAGAGAGAGGGAGAGATTTGGGAAAGATGGATTGGGGCGATGAAGAGATGATGGGTGTATGTCTCATGTGGGGAGGGAGAACTCCTTTTTATAACCATAAAACCAGCGCAACTATGAGGAGAGGCGTGTGGTTTCAACCATCTTAAATTGATAATCATACATCCCTAAAAGTTAGGAGATTTATTAATATGATAACGTTAGGTTTTTAACCATCATGATAATGTGGGATTTCAACCACCAAACTATATCTCTAAAAAATAGAAACTTCATTATCTCATGATCACACACCCAACCTTGGGCGTGCTTACCATTATGATGTGAAGATGGATCACGCCCATCACATGGGCATGGATCCACCCTTCACATGGCATAGTTCAATTGAGTTTCCATAAATCAAATCATGCCATCATATATTATATTATTAATTTTAATTAATCTAAGCCATACCATTATTATGTGAAGATGGATCACGCCTATCACATGGGCATGGATCCACCCTTCACATGGCATAGTTTAATTGTGTTTCCATAAATCAAATCATGCCATCATATATTATATTATTAATTTCAATTAATCTAAGCCATCCATCACATGGATCAAGCCTAATTGGGCATTCAATCAATGAATTTAATATGTACATCACATGTATAAAAGTCTCTCCTTTGAATGATGAATAAGTTTCATGTTCTCTCATTAAGATTGAGTCAAACCCAATCCCATTTGATTGGTCATCTAATCTGAATTAAGTCCAACTTAATTCTCATTTCAACTTCATCCAAAGCCTCCTTAATGCATTGCATGTGACCCATTAGGTCCCTGACACGTTGGCAATAATCATGTCCTTAATATAGACCCTAAGGTTGATCTGGTTAATACTTTATCCAAGTTTATTCTTTAACTAAGTCAACTCCTTGACCAAGTCAAAAAATTTGATTTGCATTCATAATGTAACGTGTACAAAATAGCATTTAATCTGATTGGATTTAGGGCATAGTTGTATTGTATAATCCGAGCATTGGATTTCAGTTTAGATTTCCAACCTAATTAATAAAAACAAGTTAATTTTGAAATGGTTCATTTATTGTTATATTTGAAGTTAACGCAAATTATTTATAATTTATTGATATAATTTATCCCTCCTAATTCTATTTGTTTATGTTTGATTTTTAACATACATAGGAATGAAAATCAATCATTTTGTTTCAAAAATACCTATGATAATTTGTATGAAGAAATCATGCAAGATGAAAATTAGATAGAGAATACACAACTAATTTTTAATTAAAAATATATTAGATTTATAAAAAGCATATTAGCACGGGCAAACTTTTAAAAAAAAAATAATAAGAAATTTGAAAAGTTGATAATTATCTCGTTCTAAGCCACGGATGCATCTTGTTCTAAGACATGGATGATGCATGAGTGATGCATCAGGCCCTTAAAGGTTCATCAGGTTTAGAATTTTTTATTTTCAAGGTATTTAGCGTCCAAATACATTCAGCACAAGCGATGAACAAACAAAACTTTGGCACTTGAAAGGAATAAAACTAAATTAATAATAAGATGATGATAATTGTTAAAAAGAAAAATATTTAACGGTAAACATTTCGTTGCCCTCGTCGGTGTAGCGCACCAACATTCATTGCTACCATGAAATTGTCTTCATCATTTTAACATTTTAATTCTCATATTAAGATATAGACAAATCAAGAAAAAGAAACAAAAAAAAAAACTATAAACTATCAAAAACCAATTAAGATTTGACGCGTGAATCCACGCGGAAGCGAATTATCGCACGTCATACTCCACCGGGGCGGTGTACGAAGGCTTTTCGTTTCCAGAAACTCCTCTGCACCCTGCACCTCTCTGAACACTGGCAGCACCGGCCATGGCTCTCTTCCTCAAACCCAAGCCGCCGACTTCCTCTTCTTCGGTTCTTCGCCGTCTCATCAAACCCCTCTCTACCTCCCCTTCTCTCCTCGACTTCGACCAAACCCCAACACCCGCCACCGCCGCCTCCGCCTCCGCTCCTGCCCCACTCTCTGCCGCCGAGGCCAACCTCCTCGAGAAGCTCCATGCCCTTATCAAAGACCACCACCGCGACAACCCCAACCCCGATCCCACCTCCTCCCCTCCCCCGGACCTAACAATTCCCTTCCTGTCGTCTTCCTTCTCCCTCCTTTCTCCTTCCTGCCCCCTTCCCCCGCTCTCGCCCGCTCCCTCCTCGACCGCGTCTCCTCCCTCCGCCACGGTGTGCCCTTCCCCCAAGCCCTCGCCTTCTTCAACTGGTGGCTCTCCTCCATCCCGCCTTCCCCTTCCCTCTCCCCTGTCTTTGTCGAGCTCATCGATCTTTCTAGCAAGCTGCACCACTTCGACATCGCCTGGCACCTGCTCGACAAATGCGCTCCCTCGAGATCCCCATCCAAAAACAGATTTTCATGATCCTCATCCGCCGCTACGTCCGCGCCGGCCTCGCTCAGGACGCCGCCCGTGCCTTCGGCCGCATGCCCGACTACGGCCTCGAACCCGACCCCCAAACCTTCACCTCCCTCCTTGCTGTCCTCGCCAAGAAGCGCCTTGCAGATCAGGCCCAGACCCTCTTCGATACCTTCAGGCAGCGCTTTCCCCCAGATGTCGTCCTCTACACCGCCCTTCTCTACGCTTGGTGCCGTGCCGCCCGGCTCGACGAGGCCGAGCGAGTCTTCGCCGAGATGCGGGACCATGGCATCACCCCCAATGTGTACACGTACACTGCCGTGATTGACGCCATGTGCCGAGCCGGCCAGATACCTCGCGCCCACGAGCTCCTCTGCCAAATGATCGACGCTGGGTGCCCGCCCAATGCTGCCACGTTCAACAGCCTGATGCAGGCCCACGTCAAGGCCGGGCGAACGGAGCAGGCATTGCAGGTGCATAACCAGATGAAGCAGCTAGCTTGCGAGCCGGATGTCATCACCTACAACCTCCTCATTGAGGCCCACTGCCGGAAGGGCCAGAAGAACCTCCCTGCTGCTCTTAAAGTCCTCAACCAGATGGATGCCAAGGGGTGCACCCCAAACCGCCACACTTTCAATGCCCTTTTTCGCTGTGTTCTTAGTCTTGGGAACGTGAACACTGCGCACAAACTGTATGACCGAATGAGGGAGCTTGGCTGTCAGCCGAACACTGTGACGTATAATCTGCTAATGCAGCTGTTTAGCAAGGAGAAGTCCATGGATATGATGCTGAGGATGAAACGGGAGATGGATGACGAGGGGGTCGAGCCAAATGTGAACACGTATGGGGTGCTTATATCGGAATTCTGTGGGAGAGGGCACTGGAAGCAGGCATACAAGTTGATGAGGGAGATGGTGGAGGAAAAATGCCTCAAGCCTACTGTGCCGGTTTATGAGACATTGATGGCACTGCTAAGAAGGGCAGGGCAGCTGAGGAGGCATGATGAGCTGGTGGACAAATGACAGAGAGAGGGTTCATCTCCCAGCCTTTGTAGTGGCTAATTTGGTACTAACTGTTTCTTCTGTTCCCTTTTCAATTTTACGTATTTGTTGTATACCTGGATCAAGGAAGTTAAATTGATAGCAAGAATCATTCTCTGCGAATTTAATGAGTTGCATTGGTCTTTTGGTTTGAATGCATCTGTTTCCTAACTAAAGTGTCATAATCCCATGATCTCCCAATTAATTAAAGTTACAATTAGATAAAGGGAAAAGGAAGAAAATATTGGATTTGCTAATTTTACAGCATAACCTCTATTGAAGGGAAAAATGTAATTTTCACTGAATAAATGATGCACTTGTCTTTTGTGACATATCTGCCTTGAGGAGGGTACCCATCTCATTGGCGTAGTCTCGTCAATATTCTGCCACTGCTTAATTATTCTGGTTCCCACCATGTAAATGATGGATACAGTTTTACTTTTTAATTGCCACCAACTATGCTATGTATTTTTACTTTGGGTTTTATGCACAAGTATGCCCACTTCCAGCACAATATATTCTTATAAGTATCTCCCCAGTGATCACTTGCTAATCATCTATGGTCGAATGTGGGAACATGCAAAAAATATGTTTAGTTGTTTGAGATCATCATTTCCCCTTAAGGTCACATAAATGGTTTTTGAAAGAAGGAAACCATGTCCATTTAAATTATATCTAATGTAATAACCATATTGCAATATCTAATATAACAACACGAAGATGTTAAGTTGATTCATGCCTTTTAACCAAAGCAATATTCGATGCTATGCTACATCCATCTCTTAAGCTTTTATACATAATACAAACCCAAATCAATGCTTTCATTAGGGTCGAACACTGCTGATTCCAGATCTTTTGAGGTCAATGATTCACTCAGACAACTATCACCGCTAGCATGGATGCACGCATGAGGGTACTGCAATTTTCATCGATGCATGAATGATTCAGGGTTTATTATGTTGACCAAGGTATGCTGAACTGTAATAACCATCTGGTTCAGAGTGTATTAGATTTTACCAGAGCAAAACTGGTATGGTTTATCATTTTGAAATGCTTCATAGCCGGAATTGCCCTATATCGCTTAAATCATCTTGTATCAACCTTATATTGACCTTGTAACATACCGAATCATCTGATTTGGCTCGCTAAGGGATGGTTTATGGCTTAAAATCTTCTAATTTATCTAACTAGTGCGTTGTTGGTTTAGTATAGGATGTTTTGGTATGCTATCAATTTGGTATGCGACATCACATAGCGAACCATGCCAATCCGGTACCAAAATTGTTTGGGTTCTTGGTATGACAAATATTGATGTTGACAAATCAAAAATATATATATATATTATGTTGACAAACCCACAAAAAAAAATGACTTGTTAAGCTTGTACCTTTAAGATACACAAGGCATTATTAAAAATTTATGTTGGTGTTACATGATGTAGTTACTTGCTAGTATGACCTCTTATGAGGTCTATAGGCAATTTGTAAGCTACAATGTTTTAGACATCAAAAGTTGGTGAGAAATTACTTGTTTGTTTTACTACCTTCATCATAAGAGTTACTGGACCATCATAGGACAACAATTTGTTCTTTTATTCTTCGAGACTCCCTTGAAACCTCTCTCTATCTTTAAGTTGTTAAAGCATCAGCAATATTATTATTATTGTCCTTTTTAAGTTTTCCTTTGAAAATGAACATGGTTGAAAGAATAACTTATGTTTGAATGCTATGACCGAAAAGCAAATATTGGAAGGTAGTTGGAAATACCTTTGCTCTAGAATTGACTAGGAACAGTAATGAAAAGGATAAAAATATGTATATGGAGGTACGAGAATAGCTTATATGCCGAACTCTATCGCTTACAATATTCAACTTGAAAAGATGGGCGTAGAGAAAGTTTTCATGTGAGCCTGTCTGCTGCCCCACCTTAGCTGCTCTTCAATCCTGTCAAGATGCTGGTTTGTATGAGTCTACAGGAACACACAATTATACTCGACAAACCTGTTTGATGATTGCCTTTGATTCTTTTGCCGTGCTACTAGCAGGGATAGGATCCTGATGTAAAGCTACTTGAAAAACTTGCTCAGTTTACTGCTGCTGGGGGACATGGAACTGTTCATGCAACTTTAACATTGCCATCCAGTTTTTCATCTCGAACATCTAGGTCAATAACTATATAGAGGCCACACAATAGCTTGTATGCTCAACTCCGCTACTTTAGACGTGAAAAGATGGGTGTGGAGAAAGTTTACATGTGAGTTGAAAATTGGAGATGAAGTTTGAGAAAGATATCATACGCACAGAGAAAACTGCTGTTTCGGGAAAAAGAGTAGAAAGTCAAGATAGGGAAGATAATGTTAATGTTGCCAAACAAAGATACTGCTAGATGAATCAGCTTCCACTTGGGTAACTTAGATTCTTTCTTATTAGTAATGGATACAGAAGGTTTTCTTCCTTGGTGTAGTGGCATATGTGGGCAAATGGCCATAATCGCTGCATTAAGAAATTGTAATGTTTTCATTGAGCATGAAGTAGCAATGAGCTCAAAAACCTACAGATAGGCTGGCAAAAAAGAGATATGGCATATGTTTCTGTTATTCAAAAAGGTTGAAAAAAAAAAACATGAAAGCATGATATCTATTCAATTGAGTTTAGCATATTGTTGATTAGCTGAGCTCTGCTAATAAGAACATTTCATTCACGTCTACGCATAGTTTTTAGTTCATCTAAATTGCAGTTTGAAGTGGGCAAGGGCATGGTTCACTGAATACAAGCCTTTGGAGTAAAAGTTTCTGTTTCTGATTTTTACCCTCGTGTTTCCAGGTAGCAGGTAAGCTAATATTTGTTATTGGGTTTAGCATATTTGTTATTCAAATGAGTTTAGCATATTGTTGATTAGCTGAGCTCTGCTAATAAGAACATTTCATTCACGTCTACGCATAGTTTTTAGTTCATCTAAATTGCAGTTTGAAGTGGGCAAGGTCATGGTTCACTGAATACAGGCCTTTGGAGTAAAAGTTTCTGTTTCTGATTTTTACCCTCGTGTTTCCAGGTAGCAGGTAAGCTAATATTTGTTATTGGGATCTTGACCTTCTTCAGTTTGTGCTTTTAGAACTCCCTACTTGGTTCGCTTTATGCTTAGGAAATTCACTCATCATATACAAAGGAAAATCTGGCTTCAGTTGAAAGTGTTGATTTTCAACTTGTTAGCAGCCAATACATTATGGTCAGGTTGTGAAAACAATTGGCTATCTTGTTCCCAGGTGTTGTGCCCTCGTGCACCCCACACCACCCCCTCCTCTCTCTGCTGCTAATTTCTAGTTCCTTTGAAGTTTGTGTGAATTATTTATAGCATCCTATAAATTTTTTTTTGGACAGATATTTTGATTTAGTTGGTCATACATTCAGCTTTGCCTTTTCAGCTGATAATATTTTGTCATTTTGTCTCATTCTTGACCTATGTTATCTCAAAGATGTGCTTGTTGCTAGAATAGGCAATCTGCCTATTATTGTTGCTAGAATATTTTAACTAATCAGAGTCACAGTATCCGTGAATGTTTTTAACTTCTAAACGTCTCATACTACAAATGAACCTTTGATATTTATTACTTACCTGGATCTGATCTGTTAATTATCTCTGGGAAGAAGATTTCTCAATAAATTTTCAGTACTCTCATGGTTTCAAGTGGGTTACTTCTACTGCCCTGAGTTTGGAGAAATAAGGGATCTCTATTTTTCCTTTTTGTTTTCCTTGGGAATCAATGATAGTCGTCAATTTTAAGCAGTTCTATTGTTTTGTAGTGCCAAAAGGTACCAGAGACAAATAAATCCTCAATCATTATTTATAAACACATTCTTAGCAATCACATTATGGACAAATGGTTAGATACTATGCGTGTAACTGATGGGAAATCCGGCTTCCTTGGATTTTTCCCCCGTCACTCATAAATGGAAGCAGTTTTTTTTTGTTTCAGATTATGGTGGTCATGAATGCAATGCCCTCTTTTCACACACTTTTTGTACTTTTACTGATAAATACTATGGAGAAGGAAAATGTTATTCTTTAGCGACATGATCTTGTCTAAAATTACGATTGGCATCTATGATCTAATATTTTGTTTGATTGTATTATATATTTCGGTCCATACTATGATAATTATTGCACAATATATACAAGAGGAGCACCCGTTGTTGGCCAGGAAGTAACATGCTCAAGTGGATCCAAATGTTTAATAAGAATGGATAGCAACAAGAAGCATGTGGCTGTTTGATGGCTATGAACAGATACATGACATCTCATGTTACCTGGAAGTGGCTTGGAAGCTGCACAAATTCTGATCATTGGAACAGAAGAGTGCCAGTATGGTCAACCAAATTGTCCGGAGGTGGAGGTTTGCCTTGCATGTAGGAAGGTTCCCTTGAGTTACAGGGATGTCTCCTTCCAACCATACAAACTTGGCTAGTTGGCTCAGATTGTGAGAACGCTGAGTTTGGTTACAATTACTAGTAGATTTAACTTTCACATATAAATTGTACTAAGCCTAATTAACTATGATGGATGATATTATTTCATTTTACATTGCAATTTACTGTTGCATGGTTTGGACAGGCCATGCCTTTTGCTCGTGGTTTGTGTTTTCAATGGATTAGTCTCGTCAATCCCAATGTAATATGTTTGACTTTTCCCAGTTTATAGGTTGATCTCAGTTCTGGTAACGTTATACATCATAGCATCCAAATGTTGGAGAAAATCTCAACCCAGATGAACTCTTCTTGCCAGCTTGATTTAAAATTGTTCTCAGTCCAGACGCTCCAAACCAACCAATATTTTGTTTTGTCTACCAAAAACCTATGAACGTTTTGAGCTGTAACAAAAAAAAAAGAGCACAAAGGGATCCCATGTGCTCTTGTCTTTAAGAAAGGCTGGATCCTCTTAACGGTCGGAATTTCCAAGTCTCTCCCCACAGAAAATATCGCTCCATTTGGACGATTCTTCGAAATCCGCCAAAGAGTTGCAGTTTAAAATGACGCCCCCCCCCCCCTCCCCATTTTGGCCACCTTCCCTTCCCCTTTGGTTTCCTTTCCTCTTTCTCCTCACTCACCGGAAAACCACAGAAACGAGAAACTGAGACAAGGAAAAGAGAGCAGATAGAGGGAGAGATGGGTGTCGCCAAGACTCTGCCAAAGGCCTCCCTTAAGAATAAGAAACCGACCACCCTCCAACGCCTCCTTGAACTTGAATCCGAAGCCAATGGCGTCTCCGGCGCCACCTGTTACCGCCACCTTCTTGTGAGTCCGAGAACGATGAGCTCATTTTCATAATCTCCTCTTGCACCCGTATCTTCACCTTCACCGACCCGGCGGAGTCCCCATTTCCGCAAGACGTTAAGAGATACAAACTCTCCCATATCCTCTCTGTCATCCGCTCCGGCGATAAACCACTCGACGATCGACTCCTGGCCCCCCTCGTCTCCATGCTCTCCACCAACCTCTTCCGCCCGCTTCCCCCGCCGGCCTTCCCATCTCCCCTGCCTGTTTTCCTCGACGATTGCACCTCCGCAATGGTCGTCAACCCTTCATGGCCTCACCTGAACATTGTGTACGAGATACTGGCGGCTCTCGTCGCAAATGCCGACTCCAAGGCCCTTCGTCGTCACATCGACCAAGCCTTCCTCCGGAACCTCCTGGGCCTCTTCCAGTCAGAGGACCCACGGGAGCTCGACCGCCTTAAGAACGTGTTCCACCAGCTGTACTCGAAGATGACCGTCGAGCGGTCGTTCATGAGGAGGTCGATGAGCAATGTGTTCCTTCGCTTTGCCTTTGAGACAGGGCCGCACGCTGGCATCGGAGAGCTGCTGGAGATATGGGGAAGCATCATCGAGGGGTTCGCGGTGCCCCTCAAGGAGGAGCACAGGGTGTTCCTGACGCGGGTGTTGGTGCCATTGCACAAGCCGAAGTGGATGCCGGCGTACCATCGGCAACTGTCCTACTGTGTGTCGCAGTTTGTACAGAAGGAGCCCGAGCTGGGTGGGGTGGTGGTGAGGGGGATACTGAGGTATTGGCCTGTGACCAACTGCCAGAAGGAAGTGCTGCTCATTGGGGAGATGGAGGACTTGGTGGCGAGCCTAGGCCCCAGCGGATTTGAGGAGGTAGCCGTGCCTCTCTGCTCTCAGCTTGCCAAGTGCGTGAACAATTCTAACTCTCAGGTTGGTGGGAACACAAGATTTTACTTCATTTGCTGGCTTTGTTTTTAACTTTGAGTTTTTTTCCTTCTGCTAGTACTTGAACATGCCAGAGAAATTGGTAGGAGCCTCAAGTCCATTTGCTTTAGTTAAAACATTATGAAGAAGTTTGGAGAATTAGTCTATCTGAAACTTTCATCCACTGCATTGTATAATATTAGCTTGTTCAAGCGTAGTTATTACTTCAGTCAAATACATTCAGCAAGTAGATCTGTCTGTAGGTATCCTTGCTGAGCTCTTTATGGGCAATGAATTATGCCAGCTCCATCCAGATGTTTGTGATTGCAAGAGGAATACAAAATTTACTTCATTTGCTGGCTTTGTTTTTAACTTTGAGTTTTTTCCTTCTGCTAGTACTTGAACATGCCAGAGAAATTGGTAGGAGCCTCAAGTCCATTTGCTTTCGTTAAAACATTATGAAGAAGTTTGGAGAATTAGTCTATCTGAAACTTTCATCCACTGCATTGTATAATATTAGCTTGTTCAAGCGTAGTTATTACTTTAGTCAAAATACATTCAGCACGTAGATCTGTCTGTAGGTATCCTTGCTGAGCTCTTTATGGGCAATGAATTATGCCAGCTCCATCCAGATGTTTGTGATTGCAAGAGGAATACAAAATTTACTTTATTTGATGGCTTTGTTTTTTACTTTGATTTTTTTCCTTCTACTAGTACTTGAACATGCAAGAGAAATTGGTAGGAGCTTCGAGTCCATTTGCTTTCGTTAAAACATTATGGAGAAGTTTGGAGAGTTGGTCTATCTGAAACTTTCATCCACTGCACTGTATAATACTAGCTTGTTCAAGCGTAGTTATTTCTTCAGTCAAAATACATTCAGCAAGTAGATCTGTCTGTAGGTATCCTTGCTGAGCTCTTTATGGGCAATGAATTATGCCAGCTCCATCCATATGTTTGTGATTGCAAGAGGAATACAAAATTTACTTCATTTGATGGCTTTGTTTTTTACTTTGATTTTTTTCCTTCTACTAGTACTTGAACATGCAAGAGAAATTGGTAGGAGCTTCGAGTCCATTTGCTTTCGTTAAAACATTATGGAGAAGTTTGGAGAGTTGGTCTATCTGAAACTTTCATCCACTGCACTGTATACTACTAGCTTGTTCACGCGTAGTTATTTCTTCAGTCAAAATACATTCAGCAAGTAGATCTATCTGTAGGTATCCTTGCTGAGCTCTTTATGGGCAATGAATTATACCAGCTCCATCCAGATGTTTGTGATTGCAAGAGGAATACAAAATTTACTTCATTTGATGGCTTTGTTTTTTACTTTGATTTTTTTCCTTCTACTAGTACTTGAACATGCAAGAGAAATTGGTAGGAGCTTCGAGTCCATTTGCTTTCGTTAAAACATTATGGAGAAAGTTTGGAGAGTTGGTCTATCTGAAACTTTCATCCACTGCACTGTATATACTAGCTTGTTCACGCATAGTTATTTCTTCAGTCAAAATACATTCAGCAAGTAGATCTGTCTGTAGGTATCGTTGCTGAGCTCTTTATGGGCAATGAATTATGCCAGCTCCAGATGTTTGTGATTGCAAGAGGAATACAAAATTTACTTCATTTGATGGCTTTGTTTTTTACTTTGATTTTTTTCCTTCTACTAGTACTTGAACATGCAAGAGAAATTGGTAGGAGCTTCGAGTCCATTTGCTTTCGTTAAAACATTATGGAGAAGTTTGGAGAGTTGGTCTATCTGAAACTTTCATCCACTGCACTGTATAATACTAGCTTGTTCAAGCGTAGTTATTTCTTCGGTCAAAATACATTCAGCAAGTAGATCTGTCTGTAGGTATCCTTGTTGAGCTCTTTATGGGCAATGAATTATGCCAGCTCCATCCAGTTGTTTGTGATTGCAATAGGAATATAGGTGCTAGAAATAAACTTCTTTGTGCAATTATTCATTTTTCTGTCTTTTTTGTCATTATAATCTAGAAGCTCTTCAACCGCTGTCATTGCCGTATGAATAACATGACTGCTGTTTCCTGTTATCTGTACCTTTTTCCTTCATAATACGTAGACATGAACCTGTGGGAAAAGAAAGTCATGACATTTTTTTAATCTCTTTGCTTTGTTAAACAGGAAAAAGTCAAAAGTAGACAAACTTCAGATCTAACCCAACATCTTTCACCGTCTTAATATTTCTTGATGTAGTCAATGATATGTTGTAATGTGCTTGCCCCTTTCTTTTCTTCAATAGTCCAGGTTATGTAGCCAGGACTGGCCACTGAGATGAGAAATTTTATTCATCTGTAAGGGCAGCATAGAGAAGGGGGCAAAATTCCTTTCAATTCTTTCTTTCTTCTTGCTTTTATTTTGACTCCTAGATGGATGTAACACTGCTTGCATGATTAATAGTCTTTAACAGAGTATGGTAATAGACATTAAAATCTTTAATTTTATAGCTAAATCAATTTTGTTATATTATTATCTTCATGAATAATTGCATCAGTGTTTCAATTTATCAAGTTTTAGAATCTATTATTATTGTAAAAACTTAAACTTTCATGATTAACATAAATTTTGTTGTTTCATATACGACTTTTGCCGTGGGTTTTCATCTGTTCAGGTAGCAGAAAGAGCCCTCTGTGTATGGTACAATGAGCAGTTTTTGAGCATGGCATCACGGTGCGTGGAAAACATTCTTCCTGCTATTGTTGAAGGCATCGAAAAGAACCTCAGATGGCACTGGAGCAAGTCAGTCCAACAGCTGACAATGAATGTCAAGGAGATATTGGAAGCACTGGCGCCCTGGCTATACTCCAGGTGCCTCCGGGAGCTGGACCATCGAGAATCAGTGGCTGCCCAAGAAGAGATTAAGAGGAAGGTGAGGTGGGAAAGGCTGGAAACGGCTGCAGCTAATAACACTTTGCTCCAGCCTTCAAGTAGTATTTGTGTCTCCCAATAACAGAAGCAAACTTTGCAAAGGTTCTCTACTTGCATAGAGAACTAGAAGGGTCATAGCTCTTGCATTGCACTCTTCAAAGAATTTTGGGGATGGAGAGCTCACTCATTTTCAAGTTAGCACACGTACATGATATGTTCTGTTTCACCTAGAAAAAGAATCAACCAAAGGCATTTCAGTGCTCAACAGATTATTTTTCTAGTTTCAGGCTGGCTGAGCTCCTTGCTCTGCCATCGAATTCTGAATTGTTTATCAGGGAGATTAATTTGGATTATACTTTGTTCTTTGTCTTGGAATTCACTTAAAACTTCGTCTATAGAAAACCTTGCTGGTCATCCACTTCTTGCGAGATATTTCAGATTAAATTAAAAGAGGATGGCATTGCCTTCTTTACTTGTCCTTTCATCTTCATTCAAGTTGTTATATTTTGGGAATGAATAAATCTGTCTTTTGGCTGCTTGTAGCACCATTTGCTGCTCAAGTGGTACCCCCATTGACAAGATTCAAAACATCCTTGGTGTGTTTTGAGAAGTCTGAAGAAATACTCGTTTTCTGCTGGCTGCTAAGGCTCTTAAATTATCCTACACTTTTTCCAAGGTCTGGCATGAATGTCTTAGGATTGATATTGACGCCACATGCAATGTCCCAAGTGACATGTCTTGTTGTATTCATTCACAAGAGCCGGCAAGCAGATAACTATATCTATCAAAGTGGAGAGGCATGTCAGCCAACTAACTTCACAAATCTTACAATTTAACAGTTACCTTGATTAATTTAATCATCTAAAGCTACCAAAATGATGGCAACTTTTTTGAGAAAAGAAGAATGATAAGTTAGATCAATATGTTTGTTCAGGAGTATCCTTTTTGTATTTACTTTGTCTCTTGATTAAAATGATAACTATAATGTAGCAAATCTGTTCCTCTTCTCAAGATGCCGAAGGGTTGGAGAGTATGAAAGAGACCAGGATCTATGAAAGAGATCAGGATCCCTTCTTCTACTACTTTTTAAAGCAGAACTTTCTTTGTAGCTTTTAAGTTCTTTTAGTTCTTTTTTTCTTTATTTGATGAAAATATCTATTGTTTTTTCTTTTGACCTCTGTTTTTTAAGCAAGCTTAAGGCATCCAACTTTCATTATTCCTTTATTCTTTCTATACTTCATAGTCTCTTTGTATGTATATATGTATGTATGCATGTTCAAGACTTAGCTATTGTACATCACGAGGATTTCATCAAATCATCTAGCACACTTCATGAGAAGGTTTGCACTTTGTATATAGCAAAATAGGGCATTAGTTAATCAAACTGGACGCACCTTTCATATCCCACTGATATATTTAATGGGTCCTCTCAATACAAAATAGGGTAAATCATCACCTTTTTCTTGAAAAAAAGAAAAATTATTTTGTAATTCAAAGTATACTTATTGATTTGATTGGGTTGCACATATGCCTTCATCTTTTTTTTATTAATTCTTTTTTAATTATAATTTTTGTAAAACATCTCTTAAAGTAATCCATGCAAAGGAGTGGCCACATCCATCAGAATCATTGATTAGTAATGTAATCAAAAATGATATTTAATTAAATATGCAGCTCAAGTGATGATGATAAAAATTGAAGGATATAATTAAGAAGAAAATTATATGTAAGTTTTTTAATCTTAAATTTTAGAGATTTCATAAAAGAAATATAATAAAACAGGATGGTACTTGGCATATAAGAGGGAAAAGAATAATGCAAAAGAAAAGATGTAAAAGAAGAAGAGAAAATAAAAAAAATAAAGAAAGAAAAGGAGAGGTACAATCCATACATACATATATATATATTCACATATATATATATGAATACACCTGTGCACACACATATACATACATTCAAGCATGCATTTATGTATACATATGCCAAATTTTCAACCTAACATGACTATGCAAAATATTGTTATATTTGAATATTCTTTACATATTTAGTGGTTCATGTGCCAAATTTTACATTTAGCGATTTATCATAAATTTATGTGTTGAAACTCTTTTACATTTTTTAAACATATGTTAAATAAGGCGAGTAATTACAAGGGCCTATAGATGTACTTTGATCTATGACCAGCTCTATTAGGATAAAATTCTCTGCTCATTCTAGATTAAATGCAACTCTTGGAACTTTGTGTTAGTTATTTTGTCTTGGATCTCTCAACTTTTCTTAATGTCTGGAGGTATTAGAAGGTCCAATTAATTTGGATCTATTAAATGAACAAAAAATATCCAAGTCCATCTCACTTAGCCTAAACTTTCAAATTGATCGGGCTAGAGATAAGAGAAATAAAATTTTGCTAATTAAAAATTGAAATGAAAATCATTATCATCAAGAATTAAACTCTTATTGTTTTGCTACATGTGATCCGAGTAAGTGTTCATAAATTGATACAGTAAGTTGATGGTTATAGTTATAGACTAGTATCCTGATTGACTTTACAGTTAATTTATAACTCAAGCCTCATTTTTTTATCCAAATCACCTAGTATTATTGCAAAAATACTAAAAAAATTTATTTGACTAGCTTGGTTATATATTGAAAAATCCATAATAGAATAATATTTATAATTTTTATATTTCATTATCTCTTTTCCTTCTTAGTTATCCCTGGTATGATTGATACGAAAGATGAAAAAATAATAAGACGCAAAATTTTGCAAATCTCAACTACTATTTAAAAATCAAGTTTCAGTCACAAATATATTTAAACCTTAATTAAGATTCAAGTTATTGATTTAAAAAAACCAACTGATTCAGAATCCTAGTTATATACATGTAAATTCATGCAAGTGATAAATTTTAAATTTCAAACATATTTACTATAATTTTAATTTTTTTGAAAATAAAATTTTAATTTATAACTGATATTTTTTCTAATTCATCTTATCTCATATTTTTTCTAACTAGGTATACTAAAAGTTTCTTATTTAAAGTTTTTGAGTTACTTTTTTATTATTAATAAAATTTCTCCTGTCGTTCATTAATGTCAAAATCATTTTGTCTACACAACTCTAACATGTTTTAAGCTTTTAAAAGAGATGTAATTAAAGTTAAAATATTAAAAAGATAATTTAAATATGATTATTTTGTAATGAAAATTTTGAAGGGTAAAATATTTTTACAATTAAGATTAAGATTAAGATTTAAGATTTAAGAAACGAATTCAAGGATTCAAAGATTCAAGCAGGCCAAGATGATAGCAGCCGAATGGTTCTATAACGTGTCGTTGAAATGCCGATACCGATATAAACCACGATCTCGGTCTCACGGCACCAATCTCATCTGATCGCCTCATAGCTTGAACCGGGTTCGGGTTCTACGGTTGATCCGATGCAGATCCGTTTCCGTTTGCGTATTTAACATTGGCATTGGGTACCCCATATCGGATCGGAAGCTCCGCGGACCCGGTGATCAAGATCCGATCACCGACATCGATTCCAGGCTTTCGACTCCCTTCGTCCCCCCCTGCTCCCAGATCTGGTTCTCTCTCTCACCGCCCCTCCCCTCTTCCACCCTCCTTTCTTAGATTTTTGCTCGAAATATTTCTTCCTCGAAAGCCCTAATCTTTCTTTCTATCTTTTCCAATTTTGGGAGTTTAAAAAGATTCTTTTTTTTTAACCATTCTTGATTTTGGAAATAGATTCTGTGATTCTCGCTCAGTTCCCTCCTGTTTGATCCCAATAATAATCCTATATTTTTGGGTTCAAAGATGGGAGCCGGGAGATAGCAATGGATTCCGAGGCCCAGCGATCGCTCTCTAAGAGCGGTCCGTAGAGCGGAGCGGAGCAGCCAGTCTTCCCTCGCCAAAGGTGAGGGCAAAGTGGAGTTTTAATTTGGAATCAGTTCTTGGAACAGTAGATTTGATGAACTTTTCTTTGGTTCTGCTGATGAAGGTGGCGACGATTCTCTGGGCAGGGCCGGGCAAGATCCGATGAGGATGATGTGGAAGAGGGGCTTCATTCGGTTGATTCTCGTGTCGGCTATCGTTTGGATGATGCTTATTCTCGTGGCATTGCTGTTCCACCTCTGGTCGTGCCATTCTTCTATTAGTTTCTTATCTGGTACTGTAATATGGATGCAAGATTTCGTTTTCCTCGCTCAGCCATTTCCTCATATGCTTAGTTTGCATATTTCTTAACTCTTTTACGACATTTAGAAGACAAGGTGATGGCTTGTTTATATATTTGACGTAGTTTTGAGAGCTTATAGCATGATTCTTGTAATTCAAGAACTCAACTTTCTTTCCCCTTTCCGTCTTTTCCTTAAAACTTTTAGCCCTTTATGTCCTTTTAGTAGTTTAATATTCTGTTTCTTATTAGGCTTTTCAGGTTGGGTCATTTGAAACCCTTCGGTGATGCAGGAGGCGCAGAAGGTTTTCTTTTCCGTGTCCGTCCATCTCAAACACCTTATAGAATTTTGAAAGTTTCATTCAGAACCAAATCTTTTAATTAAATCCCTTACCCTTTCTCCTTGTCTGAAATCCAACATCTACTGCCTAGTTAAGAAAACGCCTTACATGTGAGAAGTGTGATTAAGAAAACGCCTTATATGCATGAAGCTAACTTTTATCTTCAGAAATCATTTTTATTCATCTTAAATTCTTGTGCCTTGTTGGACTAATTGTTCCATGGCTTGATAGTATGAATTGTAAGTTAAATTCAGCTTTTGTTATTTAAATGTAAATCAGGTTCACTTGCTTTTCATCTGGATAGTGAATGTTACATTTTAAATTTGGCAATTCGTTGTATACAGTTTCATTAATAATTTTTAATTGTTTGAAGAGATATGTCTTCTGAATAGAGTTAGGTTGGATTTTAAGAAGCAGTCTACTTTTGTTGGTGTAAACCAAGTATATAATAATACTCTCTGGGAAAAGAGTCTTGGATTTGCAATGACTTATTAAAGTTGCACCTACCTCAACATTTCAAAGTTCATTGAGGACTAATTTTTGACTGATAAAGTACGGATTGAAATAAGTAAACTTGTTCCTATTTCAAGTTAAAATAACGAACTATTCATTTCTTGACTAAGGTTCTCATATGGAGAAAGCTGCCATACACTAAACGTATTCACTTTCTGCTGTCTATTCTAAATTTGGCATTACTATTTTGTTTATATTTAATTTTTCCCTTTCGTATCATGGCATCACTGTTTTAAAGGGGACAAGTTCTCTTCTTTTTTCTGTAATGACATAATTAAAATTCATATGTTACTACCCAATGTATGCTCCAACTATCATGATCTGACAACTTCCCACACTTTTTTATCTCTTGGTTTTAGGGCTGTTAAGTTACCATTACTTTCCTGATTAATCAATTAAACAAAGACTTCCACTGTCTAATCTGAAATTGTTTGCAATTGTTTGTGTTTTTCACAGCTCTTTGTAGAAAGGTTAGGGCTGTTAAGTTACCATTGCTTTCCTGATTAATTAATTAAACAATGATTTCCACTGTCTAATCTGAAATTGTTTGCTATTTCTTGTGTTTTTCACAGCTCTTTGTAGAAAAGATAGCAAGGTTCTTGTTATGTTAGATTCGATGGGTCTTGCACCACAATCACAACATCGTAAGATTATGACTGCACAACTTCTTTCCTATTCAGATTTGGTGCTGCCAGTTGTCTAATTTCTTCACTGTTGTGCAATTAGGTTGCCCAATTCCTCTTGCAGATGATCCTGATGCTGTAGTCATTCCAAAAAGAACTCCTAATACAATTCCAAAAAGTTTATCTTATATAATGGTTGATGAACAAGCAAATGAAGACACAAAGTCTCCACCATTGTTTGGAGGACATCAGAGCTGGAAACAGAGAGAGCAAAGTTTCAAATTGAATAAAACTATGAAGGTAAACCATACAATGACGCAATACTTGCATTATTTTTTAGCACACTTATTAAGTGTAATTTACTGCTGGTGTGAAACACCTTTGTCTGCACATATGTGGGGTTTTGCTGCATAATTCATTGAATTATCGACCCAAAACAAAGAATTTTTCCCCTCTCTGTACTGCATTTTTCTGATGGCTCAACAGCACAACCCTTTTGCCTTTTTCAGAGTTGTTTAAAGAACCAATGTTCCTCCCTTGATATGAAGTTTCTCGCTTTTCAGTTATATCAGAATATGCCAGCTTCATGATATGTAGTAATCCTCAGAACAAAGAACACTTTAATTGGTTACATGCTGGATTTCTTCTCTTCATTTCTAACTGTCCTTTTACTTTGCCTTTTTGGAGCATCTAGTCCCCGTTTAAATGCTCATGTAATGGAATATGTATATGTGAGCTCCTTGGCCTGCAATGTCATGTACTGAAATGGCCTTTTCGCCCATTAACCTCTGACATGTTTTCGAATTTGCAACATTTGTTTCTAATCTTTCCAAGAAAAAAGCCAGGTTTACTTGTGAAGTATAAGTTGCCTTATGTGATTTGTGATAATAACATCTATCATCAAACATTTCACATTGGAGATTGGATCACATAAAGCTTAAAGTGCACTTTCTCACAGTTATCCTGATGGACCCATTAATCAATTCTACTTTAATAAAATTTCAAACAGTTGATCTTTTTTTTTTTGGAATCAACATATGCTGTTGGACGGTTATCAAAAATAACTATCTTATGTTATTTTTCACATTATCAGAGAACACTTCTCGGCACCTCCCATCTTGCTTTACTCTTGTTATATTGCTTATGGATTACAGCAGGTGGGAAAATCAACAATTTGCAAGATTTTTGCGTTTGCATCAGCAGATATCACACATTTGTCATGCAACTCTCAAACTTCTTTTTGATTATTGGGCAAAAGTATTATATAAATGTACTACTTTCTTCTCAGAACAACTAGAGTTATGAAGAATCTCATATCTAATCCTACTGATTCTACTGCTTTATCCCCTCCTGATGCAAGCTAGAGAACGTTATCGAGTCCTGAAATTAGGTTTTCTTATTGCTGTTAATCTGTTCTCTAGGTGCATTGTGGTTTTATGAAAAATGGAGGTGCAGAAATGGATGATGTAGATGTCAAGTATGCTCAGAAATGCAAGTTTGTGGTTGCTTCTGGCATTTTTGATGGGTATGATGCTCCCCATCAACCATCAAACATAAGTCTCCGTTCCCGGAAGCTCTTCTGCTTTCTGATGGTGGTGGATGAGGTTTCCCTGGATTTCATCAAGCAAAATGTTAGTGTCAGAGTGGACAATGATGGAGGGAAATGGGTTGGTATCTGGCGCCTGGTGACACTACATCATCAACCATATGATGAGCCTAGAAGGAATGGAAAGGTTCCCAAGATATTAACTCATAGGCTATTTCCTCAAGCTCAATACAGCATTTGGATTGATGGAAAAATGGAGCTTATTGTTGATCCATTGCTCATTCTTGAAAGGTGAGTTGATTCTGTCTCTTGGATAATCGATCGAGTTGATCTTATTTTGATTCAAATTTTATTAAGTTTGCATTGGTGTGCATCTTTTCCAGATATCTTTGGCGGGGAAAGCACACATTTGCAATTGCTCGGCATAAGCATCATAGGAGCATCTATGAGGAGGCTGATGCGTGCAAGCGAAGGAAGCGATATGCTCGGCCACTAATTGATTTGCACATGAAAATTTACCGTTACGAGGGATTGGAAAATTGGAGTCCAAAGAAACGGACAATCAGTGGTAAGCAAAACTTTTAATTTTTTGTGTTTACATTAATCTCTTTTTCTCGTGTTGCAAACTGCATCTTTTGCACAGAAGACTATATAAACTTTCAGCCATCAACCTACAGGTGCACATGTTTGGCAGCACATGCCAACTTAAATAGAAATATATTCATGTGTGTGCATATCCATGCGAATGTGTATGTGACTTGCCGTCTCCATTGGGAACTTATGTTTCTTCTCTTTTTCCTTTTTTTTTTTTTTTCCTCTTGTTTTGCTTGAGAGCTCCATTTGGAACTTTAGATGTTTTTTCTCGATGCAATGTAGAATATGCCTTTTTAACTATTACATTTAAATGATTAGATGCTATCACATTAATGATCTCTTTCAAGATGCGCCTTGGGTATTGTAGGCCACAGGAAAGTCATATTTCACTGAAGTATAAATCCTTGTAGTTGAATATCCTATATGCTTCAACATTTGGGTTCTATTTTTTACCTGTTGTTCACAATGAGGGATTTGACACCACCAATTAGGCACCGTTTAATGGAGCTATTGGTAATAAAGCTTTTGAAAGCAGAGCTTTTGGTAATAGAGTCTTGGAAAGCAGATTTTTAGAAAAGGCTATTTGCTGTTTTGTAATTACATTTTTAAAGCGATGTGAGACTTTAACATTTGTTTAGTAATCAAACTAAAAAAAAAAAGCTTTTTAAATAAAATGATGAAAGAATTGCATTATACTTTCAACTATCTAACCCATTCAAAACCATTATTATAAATTATTCTAATAATATTGTAATTATAATATAATAATATCATATTATTATAATATCAAAATATGTGATATCATAGTGTAAGAAAATATAGTAATATTCAAATATAACAATAATTATAATGTAAAATTATCATAATATATTATTTTGCTATTATTTAATAATATATTATGATATAATACTAAAATTATGATCACTATTATCTGATAATATAATATCACATTATTGTGACATATAACTATAGTAATATTACAAAATCATAGCATTATAAAGTATAATAATATTATAATTATATTTTTATATATTTAAAATAAATATATATTATTATAATATTATAATATTAAAATATTGTTGTTCTCATAGCTCGAATTTGAGACCATGAAGTCTGAAAAGAGCTTCTCAGCATTTAGCAAGTAAAACTTTTGAGAAAAGCTTCAAGTTGGAGCTTTTCCAATTAGATCTTTTGATGGAGCCCAAAAGTACTTTTAAAGATTTTGCCAAACACTATACAAGTGCTTTTCGTCTTGTAAAAGCTCAAACAAATGAGGCCTTAGTTCACTTTTCTTGGCGCTTTAACTTTTGGATTTGCAATCTCTTGGCTTGGCAAACTATCAGCTGATTTGGAAGAAATCTGATGGAGCACCTGATATAGATTTCTTGTTCTAAACTGTTCGATTCATGTAGAATACTTGCATTTTCCATGAACAAAAATATATGCAGGTAAAATGATTGATCATATATTTTTTAACCCATCCAAACTAGTTCAGTTTTAGTTGAGATGAGGCTGTTCATCACCCTGGTTAGTATCAAGAGCTACATTTTAGATGACAGGCCATCGATGGCCAAAGCTTGTCATTAAAAATTTTGAATTCACAAATTGCTATGCATAAAAGAGCTGAAACTATAATATGCCAACACTTTTTATTTTATTGATATGCTAATCATAGACATGATGAAATGCAGATGTACCAGAGGGAGCAGTCATAATGCGGGAGCACACAATAATGACCAACTTGTTCAGCTGCCTTTGGTTCAATGAGGTCAACCTTTTCACACCAAGGATCAGCTTAGTTTTGGTTATGTGGTGTACAGGTTAGGGGATGCATTCAAGTTTTTCATGTTCCCCAACTGTGAATACAATTCATTGTTCATATTACATAAACACACCAGGGAGCATTCATCTGTAATAGAGTGGGTTAAGTCCCTGGATGAATTCAAAGGGAACAAGACTGGACTTAAAGAGACTAGAGGAGGATTAGGACTTTGGTCACCATATCCTGGGAACCTCAGCTCTGTCCAACTCCCACCTGTTACAAGAAGTTCCCCAGCAGGCTGAGCTCATAATTCTTTCCCCTAATTTTGTCAACCCTGTGATCCAAAAAGAAAAAGAGAAAAAAAAAAAAAACATCTTGAAAGTTGTGTCAGTTGATGTTCAGTGATATCTTTGCACTTGCTGTCAACAAAGCTCAAGACAAGTTCATCATCTTTGCACTTGCTGTCAACAAAGCTCAGGCAAGTTCATCAACTTTCCCAGACAGAGGATATCTCCTCAAATCCAGTTTTCCCTGATGTAGAACTCTAGGAACATATTTCATTATTAGCGATTTTGACATGCGATACCATCTGATCTCTGTATTTTGTAGGCCTACGAATCTGTCAAATATTTAACAATGAATGAGAATATCTCTTAGTGTCATTATGTTGTTGCTCTTCCGCATACTTTGCAGTGTGATATACTCTTTCCGCTTCTCTCAAATGCATCGTTGGCACTTACATCAGAATTTCTTGGTGGCAAGGCTTAACTGCATTCTTATTGTGAAGGAATGCTCAGGTTGCTACCTTGCTCTAATTGCCAGCTCATTGTCAGGATCTCACTCTGAGGAGGCTGAGAGCATGCCTTGGTGTACTTGCATAAGGTTACCTGAGTGCAGGAACTATGGCCAGAATGACTTTGACTCAGTGTGGACTGACATGAACTGGGAAATTGATCCTTGTTAAAATTATGTAGTTAAAGCTAAGCCGGGATCTTGCCAGTTTTATGTTCTGAGGAAATACTCTCATATAACCAGTATTTAGGGATAATACCACAGCCAGGTGTTTTAGGCCTACCAACGCCAGACTCTCTTTGCTGATGTCCCCTGCCAATGGGACTTCGTCTTTTCACGCTTTCTTCTATTTGTTCTGGAATTAATTTCCATTGATCCTAAACACGGAGGCTGGATATTGATTTTCCATGCTAATCAGGCCCACAAACGACAAAAATGCTAGCATGTGATTTAATTATGCTGCTACTCGGTTGCTACATTAGTTCCAAAAAATCGGATACATATTAAGCAAGCATTAAGACTACAACAATCACTGGAATTTCTGAAGACAGGTGGGCAATATGCATATTTCTGAATCAGACGCTTATTGTGACCCCCCCCTCTCACACTCGCCTGCAGTTGAATTGGATATGCTCTGAAGTTGATCCAATACCTCGGAAAAATCATCTGGTGGAGGACACGAGAATCGTAGATGCTCACCTGTATGAGGATGCTTAAATCTGCAAAAGAATGGCACATGCTGAGTTGCCCAAGTCCAATCAGTAATATAATACCAGCCATCACAAAGTTGACTTCAAATATATCAGAACAGTAAAAAGAAGGGTCCGAGACGCTCCCTACCCAAGCGATACCGCATGAAGGCAAGGCCTCTGTGCCATGGATAAAATTTGGGAGAGATGACCATGACGACTTGAAGGAGTTCTTGGTTTCAACAGCGACAGTGCCATGCTTTTAGTACCTCCATACACCTCATCACCTAACAGAGGAATTCCCAGATACTTTGCATGTGCACGGATCTACTTCAGAATACAGCACAGATGATTCAGGGAAAAGAAAAAGATCAAAATGCTGCAGAGAAAAGTGATGCAATCTTAATCTTGGAATACATGACTGCCTTCCAGACTCAGAACTGCTGTTGAATGAACATGGAATATTATAAGGTTTAAAAAAGCACCTGAAAGGTGTGGACATGGAATATTTTTGGGATGCATTTTTCAAAACTTTAACCCAGACACATATCTAGATGAAATGCTAAGCGATTGAATGACGAACATTACTGGATGTCAGTGTTCCTCTTCAGTACATAAAACTTCTATAGTAAAACATTGGTACCTGGTGAGTGCGCCCTGTTTCCAATCTCCACTCCACTAATGCAGATCCACCACCACCAATTACGTTGATTACTTTATACCTGACATTATCAGCAAGTCAGCATGTGAATGGCAACTTGAAAGGGGAGAAAAGAAAAAAAAAAAAAAACTGAACCACTGGACAGAGCTCAGGTCAGCTGTTACAGCCTTTTTTAACATTAACTATGTGGAAGAGGCTTAAAAAAGAAAAAAAGGAAAAAGGAAAAAAGAAAAGTTACTTGTAGAGACAAACAGAATACTGCAACTTACTAAATCCTCTTGCTTATAGCAAGGCAATCATAGAAACTAATGTTTAACATCCTGCAGTTGTAATTCAACCGAAAAACAGTAACAATCTCTTTTTGCATGCATAGCATATAATGAGGAAGCCAGATAAAGAATTAAGTGGATTTTTTTTTTTTTTTTGAAAAAAAAGGAATCACCTACTAGCAGCATAACGAGCATGTCTACTGTTGCTTGCCCCAGAAACTGCAGCCATGCGGATCCTATTATTTGAATCTCGAGCTATTGGTATTTCAATCCTCCCAGAACTTGGGTCAGGGACTCCACAAGTAAGACTGATGTATACTCTATGGATAGTGTGTAGCTTGAACTGTTCAGCTAAATGGGCATGAGAATGCTCATCCTGTCATTGAAGAGAAAAAACATGAAGTTCAAATGCATAAACTTCGCAAGCATCATAAGCAATGGAGTTAGGTGGATGTATTTCATAAGTATAGTTGGAAGAAAAGAAGGTTCATACATTTTAACAGTTATATATTGCAGGTATTTCTTATCATACAGTCCACACTGCTACTAAACATATGGAGATAATGGACTTGATTTAATCAGTACATTAGATTATAACAGAATGCTACAAACCATGCAACACATGATTGTTTCTTATGGTTGTGGCATGCACTGCTTCACTTTCACTTTTACTTTATAGCATGACATGACAACTTGATTAGTAAAAGAATACAAAGACAAGTAACTATGCGGAAATTATAACTACCTTGGCTACAACAAGCAATCCACTTGTCCCTTTGTCCAATCTGTGCACAATACCAGGGCGAACAAGAGCTTCACAATTTTCTGAACTACCCCTTCCACAGAGGAATGATCAAAATAATAGTCATCCATCTCACTGTCTGAAGATCCTGAGCACTCCTCAGAATCAGAAATTTTGCTATTGTTTACACATGCAATTGCTGGAAGCCTACAGTGATGAAGAATAGCATTCACCAGTGTGCCATTTGCATTTCCAGGTGCTGGGTGAACAACCTAGAGATCACCAGTGAATAAGTGGATGAGACAAGGTGAAGACCAATTGACAGATGTAGCAGTAAAACAATCAAGAACTACCATTAAACATTGTATACACGATAAAGATGGAATTTGAGAAGTCCCATCACATCATCCTCAGACAAGTTTTTGCATATGCAGTTATGTACAAGACAATTATGTACACATATGCCATTCCTCTCACTCATACACATGTGTAGGCCTTTAAGCAAATAACAAAAAAATGGAATGACAGTGCAAAAGATAATAGTTTTAAACTATCAGTTAACACATTGACTTGGTTCTCCCCATTCCAATTGTGTAGGTGTCACCAATCATTACCCCATTTATGCATGCTCAAACAACAAAATCTTACTCAAACATGTCCATATCTTCAAATATCTTCTCTAGACACGTATTCTAGATGTATGAAAATCCTTACAATGCATAATACAGTCTATGCTACAGGAAGCTTAGGTGGACTGCCGAAGAGTTCTCATGTGATGCATGTGGCATAAAGAAAACAAAATATCTAACTAAAATTACGTAAAAATGAAAAATATTTTTTTATTTATCACAGCACCTCGCTATTCCAGCATTTATAATCACTTGCTCTGTTTGATACTAGGATTTTGATGAGAACAATCTCATCTGTTTCACTCAATAAGATCATACTCATTTACTAAACCATTCTTCCTGCACATAAATAAATAAACAAGAGCCATCTACCACTGCTTGAGAGATTGCAATAATTGACCAAAATTTTTCTATAGTCACATGAATCAACATATACGGTTAGATCATAGAAGCTGGAATCATCAAATAGGGTGCTATGATGAGTCCATGATCTTGTTGCTATAACCACAATAGATTAGAAAAGCTCATATGATGAGGCTAATGTTGAAGTTCTAAAATTTATTATACTATAATTTTTAAAATCATTGTATGCCTTTTAAATATATGGATGAAAGCAGACAACACTCGAAACATGTATGTGGCATAATCTGTGTATATTATAAAGTCCGATATACATTTCCTTCTCTTGTAAATACTGTTTAGTTCCCTTTCTTTTTTTGTTAATCTTCCCTTACTCCCCCAACTGCATATCTTTTCCTTTTCAATTAAACCCGCCTCTTGTTACAAAGGGATGTCAAGCTCCTTGAGTTTCTTTTCCCTATGCTGATTCACTTATAGTCCTTACTCCCCGTTCTCAACTTTTCTAATTCCTTTAATCTAAACCATTTTGAAACCCCTTTTGCAGCTTGCCCTTTTCCTTTCAAATTTCAAATCCTCTTTTTGTTGCATATAAAAGTGAATCCATGTACTTAATGAGAAATTTGATCTGTATCATAAGGACAGGGCAAAAACCCTTTAGCAAGGAAAATATCAACTAGTACTGAAGGCTGATGAAATCCTTTCAATATCTTCCCTTCCTGAACCTTTTTCTAGCACCCTGCTTGGTAACCAATGAATATGCCCCCATTAATAAGGTATCTTGTCTTGATTGTCAGAAAAACAACCCTCCAACTTCCTGTGATTCTCTTCACTCAAGCAAGGAGCCAGAGATATCAATTAGTGCAAAGTGGCTTACACAATCTAGTGAATGTATTTAATGTCATACTTCATATAAAAAATTATAAGCTCATAAGAAATTTAGAAACAATGATTTACCATGTGTGCAGGTTTGTTTACAACAAGAACATGAGCATCTTCATACACTATATCCAGTGGCATATCTTCTGCTTCAGCTCTCAAGGGCTGCAACTCAGCAACTGTGCAGCTAACCATGTCCCCTCCTTTGATCATATGTGAAACCTGCTTCAATATAGCCAGACTAGAAATTTACAACGAGAAACAACCAACAGGAAAACAAAAGGCCTTAATATTGAATTAGGAATTAAACAATGGTATTTGAGGGGAAAAGAAAGACATTTTCTTGCATAGAAAGTCCAAAGACAGAATGGCAATGCTCTGGATCCACATTTATTAAGAAATAACATTCTAATCCCCAGAAAATTCAAAGCGAAAAAAGTAATTTAGCTGTTAAAAAATCCATCATATTCAAATATTAACAAAGAATGAACTGAAATTATTTTATCAGATCATATTGGTTTATAAAGTCCAGTTTACTGGAATTTTTTGCCTCCAATATTTTAACAGGGCTGCTAAATACGGCACGTTTAAGAAGAAATAATACTCACTAAAAAACCAAACTTTCTGCATCCCCAAGTTAAATGGAACCTCAGCGAGTCTCTTACCTTCTCTATCTTCCGGCCATTGACGACGACGAGACCGGAGCGGATGCTGGACTGAATCCGGGCTCGGCTGACTCCTTGGATCCGAGAGGAGATCCAGGAATCGATCCTGGACTTCTCCGCCCCAATCTCCACCCTCTCATCCAGCCGCAACCCCCCATGGTGACCTCGGAGGACTCGCTGCTGCCGCTGAGGAGACGGCTCTGGATTCGAATCGCGTGAAGAAGTAGTAATAGAGGAGCAGAAGGCCTTTGAAACCCTTGCCCTAGGGTTTCGATGGAGAAGGTCAAGGGAGAAGGAGAACGGCGAAGCGGAGCCAGCAGCGGGGATCGAGCGCATCCTCTCGGGACGGCAGAACGGAATCCCTCGGTTCATCTCGCCCGGTCGGACTCGAGACTCGGTGAATCGGTTTACGATGATTACGGGTCAGCTTAGGATAAAATTCCTATTTTGCCCTCATATTGTTCGCGAGTAAACCGGTTTAGATTCTGGGGGTAGCGTTTGGCCGCCCACCGCCCCACTTCCGCCTTTTCTCTCTTCCCTCCTGAAGTATGCCGTCGCTGCTGCCGTTCGAGAAAGTCGATATTTGTTTTCGTTGATTGTTTTGCGTTTCGATCGATTTCCGATGGCCGGCAACAGCGGCAGCGGCGGTGGCGGAGGGAGGACGAGGCCGAACATCCTGGTAACGGGGACCCCGGGGACGGGGAAGACGACGACGTGCTCGCTCCTCGCCGAAGCCACCACCCTCCGCCATATCAACGTCGGCGATCTCGTCCGGGAGAAGGGCCTCCACGACGGCTGGGACGACGAGTTCGACTGCCACGTCATCAACGAAGACCTGGTTAGTCCTCTCCCTGACCCTAACTCTGAACCCTCGGTTTCATCGGATCCCATGGCTCTATTCTACGTTTGTTCCACGAATTTGTGACATTACTTTGCTGAATTTTGTGACAATTTTTTTATAGAGCACCATGGAAATTCATGCTTGTTAATATTTCTTTTCGGATGATGTGAAAAGTGGGAATTTTCTTCCTCTTCTTCTTTTTCCTCCTGAAAGTGTATTAATTTATGTGGGAGAGTGAGGGAATTTTATGGAGGAGACAGTCATAAGGGGTGTTTTTTTTTTTAATTTTTTTTTTAACAGTGGGGCTAGAAAGAAGGGTTTTTTAATATATAATTGGGGTGATGATGGGGTTTGTTGGAAACCTTTTTCTAGTTGAGCTTCTTGTCTGTGTTATATCTATTGTGTTTTGTTATTTGCCTTAATATGCATCAAGGTTGGATGGGATGGAGGTGGGTTTGAGACTTATATAAGGGAGTGTAACAAGTTTTGTTTGGGTTAGAGCTCATTTATTGATCCACAGACTTGTTCGTTCTAGATTGTTTATTGATATGTGGATGCCAAAAGAGTCTGTTTCAAAGATTTTAGAAGTGAATGAATATGTGGGGTTTGGAAAACGGAGGAGTTGTGTTCTAAGTGACTATTGAGCACTGTCCTGAATGGCATTTCTGACATGACTTGCATTTTGGTGCATTGCGTAAAAAATTAGCATATAGATAAAATCTGCAAACCTATGAAAAAAATTAAGAATTAGTAATATTTTAGAAAGTGTATGCAAAAATTGCATTTACTGTTATTCATGGGCCTAGTTTAGTGTAAGATGCATCTTACCTACTAAATCAATAGCTTTCCCTTCAAATTAAACTAAAAATTACTATTGACCAAAATGGTGTTCGGCCATTCAGGTGATTTAATACAACAAGCAATTCAAGAAAATAATGGATCGATATAAAATTAGAAATGAACCGCCGATCAAGAATTTATGAAACTCGGGTCTAATTTAAGAACTAGACAAATAGCCATAAGGTTAAGCCAAAACACGCTTCAAACTCTCTCTTTTAAGCTACACCATAAGCTCTATAGCTAGAGGGGATAGGTCTGAAAAAGTTTAACCATCCCCTGAACTTATTCTCTAGGGAATTCAGAAATAACTAAAGTTATCCCTTGATGGTAGACTTGTAATTTAAAAAGGTGCTTATTCCCTCAGCTATCCCTTGGATAAATGCTATCTCGTACATTTATCCAGGGATAGCTTTTGGGGTATCAAACACTACCTAAGAATCCAAAGTCTTCCCTCTCTTTTCTTCTTTATATTCTATTCTTTCTACCAAATTTGGCATGATGTTATGACATATTTCTTTATAAAAATTTCTTAATAGGGGTTAAGGTTCACCCAAGGCTGTTTGCAACTTTGCAAGTAAAATTGCAGTGCAACTTAAGTTATAATATTATTGAGTTAATGTAACTGAATTACATTACAATTAAACTAATATTGTTTGTAAGGTGGTAGCTGTAAGATGCCATTTGACAAACCTGTTTTGATAAAACTTATTAATAATATAACAAAATATTGTGCTAATATAATAACAATTATTATTTAATAATTATACTATAGTAATTATTAGAAATGATAATATAATTACTTAATAATAAAATATTAAAAATTATAACATAATATAATATAATAATTATATTAGGCTATGTTTGATATGAGGGATAAGGGGGGATATCCAGGGGATATCCCCCCTTATCCCGAAATGCTATAGCTACAGGGAATAGTGCTGAAAAAGTTTAACCAGAGGGGATAACCCATGTTTAACCATGGGTTATCCCCTGAACTTATTCCCTAGGGAATCCAGGAATAGCAGGTTATCCCTTCAGCTATCCCATAAGGGCAGATTTGTCATTTGAAAAAATATAACCGTGCCCTAGTTTTTATTCTCCCGAGCGGCCGTCTTGATTCATCTCCATCCTCCCGTCTCCCTCCTCCCTACCGAAACCTTCTCCTCCCGTCTTGATTCGAACTCCGGCCCTTCTCTTCCTTGCCTTTTATAAACCCGTCTTCGACTCGCTCTCCCGTGAAGACGGGGCTGCCCCAGAAGACCATCTTCATCTCGTTGGGTGTCAGCTCTTTCTGGCCAATCAAGCAAAGTTTCAAGGTGAGGCAGACAAGAATTACTGGAAGGCAATTGCAGAGCTTGTTCCTCGTGAGGTTCAAGCGCTAGAGAAGAAAAAAGGAAAGAAAGATGAGAAGAAACCTCCAGTCGTTGTGATACAGGGCCCAAAGCCTAGGAAATCCACTAGTCCTTCACGAATGCGCCAGATACTGCTGAAAATGAGGCTATTGGTATTGCTTCTCCTAGTGAGGCTATAGCTGTTGCTTGAGTCATCAAGCTTCCCTTCTTCTGAGCCGTCCCAGTCGTCCCAGATCTCATCCTCATCCATCGTCTCCTCGCCATCGAGATCGTCCGACTCGTCCTCATCGTTCGGCACGCATCCTCCACGGCCACCGGCATAGCAGCGGTAGAGATCGAAAGCCAAGGGAAAGGGGCGCAAGACCAGGTGGTGGTAGATGAGAGATCCAGTCGACGAGAGACGATAGGACCGGCCGAGACAGCACGACTGAGGATCGACGGACGGGATGAGGCCAACACCAGCCGCCTCAGCGCCGCGGATGCCATTGCCGCCGTTCGCATCGTCGCTCGTCCCCTTTGCGGAAGCGGAAGGAGGGCTGCAAGGGTTTCCGGAGGGGTTCCCATCTCGTTTCCAATCAATCCAGTACAAATTCGCCTGCAATTCAGGCTTCACAGGGAGATCCAGCGGTTCATGAACCATGGCCGGCTCGGATGACATGGCACCGGTGAACAAGGAGCTCTGGAGGGATCCCGTGGAGGAAAACAGAGATGAAAATGAGAACGACACCGGCGCCAAAGTTTGTTGGGGGTAGTTTGGGGTTTAGAAAAAATATTTTGGGGATATCCTCTCTTTATCCCTTCAATCAAATACAACAAAAGGGATAACAAAAAGTTGTTCCCTGAAAAAGTTATTTTTGTATTTGGTACATTTCATGGGATAATCAGGGGATATCCACAGGGATATCCCCTGAAAAAACACTATCCCGTACATTTATCCCGAGATGTGTTTTTGGAATCAAACACAACCTTAGTGTACTATATTATAGCATTATATAATATTATAATGTTATTGTATTATACAATAATTATTACAATATAATATTGATAATGATATAGTATTATTATGTAAGGTAGATTGGACTACATTTGAATGTAGCTAGGTTCAAGATTCAGTCTTTTTTTACTCTTAGATCCACACGGATCCGGAAGCCACCCCATCTTTTTTGCTCTTTTTATTTTTGGAATTTGTGAATTATGTAGATTAAAGGGTGGAGAAGATGGCTAGATCTAAGTTTAACTATATTCGAATACAACCAAGTCTACCTTTTATTATTATCATAATATAGTATTTTTATTATTAGTTAATAATTTATTATAATACATTATTAGAAAGTATAATATCATTCTTCTAGTAATGAAATATTACAATATATATATATATTAATAGTACAAAATTATAACATAATATATAAATAATTTTACATTAGTATACTATATATATCATTCTATAATATTATAATGTTATATTATACTATGATTATAATATAATAACAACAATAATTTATAATATAATAACATTATATTACTAATACTATAGTATCATATTAAATAGTATTATAATACTTTTATGTTATATTATTTTACATTACATAGCATATTGTTTCTATAACAATATTTTCATACAACATTTATTATGTATTATCATATAATTTTTAGATTATATTATTTTATACTATATCATATTAATAATATCATAATCATGTTATAAAATTATTATGCTATGATAAAATTTAACTAATATTATATTTCAAAACTATGAGTCGATTTTTTGCAAGCTGACTTATGGCCAATTTAGCTGCAAGTTGACTTATAGTCATATAAAGTAATTTACAACATGTAGTTAAATTGTTGTGAATTACAAGAGTCTAAATAGGTGATATAAGATATACTGCAACATAAAATGCAGTGCAACTTCAATTATAGGATTCCAAACAATTATTAGTGGGTCTAGTCTAACATTTGAGCCCTTGCCCCTCCGCGTCCCCACCCCCCCAAAAAAAAACCAAAAAAAAGAGCAAAAAAAAAATGGGGACTACCATGGCTGCCTAAATGCATGCAAAGACAAGGGCATTTAACAACTACCTGGGCACATTGGTTTAACGTTTTGCATCTAGTTTGAATATGGAGTATTAGGCAATCTATTTTGGTTTAATGCTTGATGTTTCCCTAAAATTTCATTCCATCTTGTGTGAGTAGACCATAATCAAAGTTTCAGATGTTTGGATTTTCAATTTAAATGCTCTATCATATGTTTGGCATATCCGCACAATCTAAATCATCGTTTTCTACATCCACTTGATGCATAGGTAGGAGACCACTAATACATATGTTTCTTTAGTTTTTAAATGTCATTAGTTTCGTAGATTATGATCAACAGTGTAGCTTTTGGATGAGGACTACTCATTGATTTTGAATGATTAATTCTTGTAAAATATTTGATGTTTAATGTGTGGTCTAACCTAAGTATGTATTTTGAATTGGCTTGGAGACCCATCTATGTATGCCTTTGTACTATAGGCATTGGGAGAATATTATGCAAAGTTCTCTTATTTATTTATTTTAAATGCTTTCCTACATATAGATGGCAATCGAACATGAGATCATGCGGAGCCACTGTATGCCTGAGTGTTATCTCAGTTGGTGACGGCCTTTGAGCTATTAGAGTTGGTCTGGAAATCCTTAAACCACGCACCTCCTCCTTTACTGGATAATATTTTTATGTCTATAGGTAAGGAAGGTTTAGTGCCTTGAACAATGTTCCAAAACCCAGTTTTTCTGTCAAGCCGAAGGAGATTTGGTCTTGGTCATCTTGAATTTTCAGATTTATGGTCAAAATAAAAAAAAAAACAAAAGAATAAAAAAGCAAAACAACTCTAATATTATCTAAGGCCTTCTAGAAACTGTTGCTGATCATTTAAAAACAAAAAAGGAGAAAAAAAATTATGAAAGATAGAAAATAATACAAGTTATAAAATCAAATTAGGCACAATTCTAAAATCATAATATATTATTTGGTGAGGTCTTATACACACAATATATACATTCATATTGATATTATGTGTTTTTATTATATACATATCTTCATTTTATAATAATAACATATATTTTCATTCTCCGAATTTTGAGTTCAGTCTTGTGAACATGCTTCAACATGCTAAATTAAGAAACAATCTCAAAATGAGACTTTTAGATTCATATCTCAAATGATCAATTTCCGACAACCATGGAAACTGAACCAATATTGGCTGAAATTATTGGAACTTGGACAATACTTTATTGGTTTCAGCTAGACTTTAAGCCTTCGTTTTTGGGAGTCTTATCATGTGCAGTTCTAGTGCGTAAAGGCCATAGTATTTGTTGTAGTATCTAGATATCTTTATTTTTTACGTTTACCTTATTGGCTAGATGCAATTATGTGGCAAATTGGGTCTTCGGCATATCCCCTGTAGTATTGAATCTGAATTGGTTGATAAACGTGCATACACTGATTATCATTTGCTTATTGTTGCAGGTATGTGATGAGCTTGAAGACATGATGGAAGAGGGTGGGAATATTGTTGACTATCATGGTTGTGATTTCTTCCCTGAACGTTGGTTTGACCGTGTGGTCGTTCTTCAAACTGACAATTCTATTTTGCATGATCGCTTGACTAGTAGGTAACGAGATACTCTGTTAACAATTTATTGGAGAAGTGTTTCCATTTGATAGTGTCTCGGTCTGTTTTCAGAAAAAGCATTTTTATAACCAATGCAGACAAGTGAATTTCCCCCATCTTGGGGGGCTGTAAAAATGAAAACAAGCATCACTTTGCCAGCATAAATTTACTCTTTATTAACAGATGCAATGAATATTTGCAGAGGTTACATGGGTCCAAAACTTACTAATAATATTGAGTGTGAGATCTTTCAAGTGCTACTGGAGGAGGCAAAGGCAAGTTATGCAGAGGACATTGTAATGGCATTGCAGAGCAACAGTGTCGAAGACATCAGTAGGAACGTGGCCACATTAACAGAGTGGGTAAACAATTGGAGGTCAGTCAGGTCCTCTTAATAGCAACAGTTTATTCTGGAGGGTTCTGGTTGGTAGCTTGGAACATAAATTGTAGGGTTGCCAGCAATGAGGAGGAATAGCAAATAAAAAGTTCAATGTTTGAGTGTGAATCTGTAATATTTATCCAGTTAGATGGGGTTCTGAACAATTTCTGATGATCTTTGAGTTTTTGTGAAGAATCATATTCTGATAATTTGGTTTTCTTTGCCCCCTTTTTCTATTTACATTGCACTGAAGGAGAGGTGCTCAAGCAGTTGCAACACTGCTAAATTACAATTTTAGCAGAGGAAATAGATAGGCTGAGACCAGAGATAATGCTCATACTAATCAAAACATCAGTGAGAAAGGGTCAGGTTTCTGTTTTAAATTCTGGTCCACAAATGAAATTAAATAAATTTGTTTCCTTTTAGATAAAAATTCTGTTGTACCAAAAGACTAGAACACATCTGCTTCACTTGTGAATACTGGGATTGTGGCAAAAAATGAAACTGAAAAAGGACATGACACTTGCAAGAAAAAATCAGGCAACTTTAAATAATGTAGATATAGATCAACAAATCCATCATTCATTGACTTGCACATCATCATTATCCATATGGTTGAGCCTGTTGCATAATTTTTATATGTTATGATGCTTCTTTAAACTTTTGACTGTATAAAGAATTTCACAATGACTATTATACAAACTGACATCTACCCATTTTAAACCGACTGATACCTAATCTACTCCCAAAACTAAGATCCATGGGCTGGCACTGGTCCCAAATAAACACTGACCTCCAATCAAATCAGGCGTGGATCTCCCAAAATTGAATCCAAGATGAACAATTCCTTCAAGATTAACACTAACTCTCTGCTTGATTCCAATAAGATTTTCACTTGTCGATAGGGGTTAGCATGACTTTGTATTCAACATTAGACTGTCTCAAATGCACTATCATTTTCACTTCACTGACAGTGTCAGCCAACACCTGTTAGCACAGTTGGCTGTCACCTCACCTCTTAAGAGCTGGCTCTTTGGGAGGTCCAGGATTCAAATCTTGTGTGTTGACAAAAATGACAGCCTCTGCTTGATCTTTTTCTCTTTTGGTAAACACCCTCCGCTTGATTTCAGTAAGATTTTCAGTTATCAATACAAGCTAGCATGACTTTGGATTGAGCATGAGAATCTATCTTTTCTTGATTCAAAGCATAGGGGGGTAAAAAAAAAAATAAAAAAGCCTCTCTTTATTGTATCCATGCATGTACAGTTACTAAAGAATCAACATGCTAAGTTCTTTTGGTTGACTTCCTTTTTTCTAGGATACTTTCTGCATGATGTCGCTTCATTAAAGTTGATCAAGAAGCTCTAAGCTTGAAGCAATCTTCACCAGATGTGGAATGTGATCCATCTCCTGCTAGAAACTCATGAACGACACCATCAACTTCAATCATACTTCTTCCTGAGGATTGCTTGATGCCCATCTCATCAATCACCTTCCGCAACCTTACAGCATGTTCTACTCCACCGGTCTTGGAATAAAGATTCAATAGTGCCACATATCGACCCTCCTCCCATGGTTCAAGCTCAGTAAGATGCCCTGCAGCTTCCAGACCAAGATCATAATTGCCATAACTGAAGCAACCATGCAATAAGGCACCCCATGCACAAGCATCAGGCTCAAAAGGCATGCTACCGAGGAGTGCCCTTGCCTCATCGAGATGCCCTCCACGAGAAAGAATGTCCACCATGCAACCATAGTGCTTGGCCTCCGGTTCGATGCTGTAAACTCTAGTCATGCAATCAAAGCATCTCCGAGCATGACTGACCATGCCGGCATGTCCACAAGCCATCAAAATTGCAAGAAAACTAATCCTATCTGGCCACACCCCTAACTTAATCATCTGGGAGAAGAGAGAAAGAGCACTGGATCCATGTCCATGAATTGCGAAACTGGTCAGCATGGCATTCCATGATTCCAAGTTCCTGAGCTTTTGCCCAAGGAACAACTCAAAAGCAGCATCCAATCTGCCACACTTTGCATACATATGCACAAGAGCATTACCCAAAGTTGGGCTCTGGATAGCACCCAAATGCCTGTCAATGTAACCATGCATCCATTCGCCTAAAGCAAGACAACCCATTTGCGAACAAGCCGATAGGGTGCCAATGAGTGTCACCTCGTTAGGCTGAAAGTTAGAGATCTGCATCTCTTGAAACAATTCAAGGGCAGCCTCTGGGAGACCGCTCTGAGCATAGCCACTTATCATTGCATTCCAGGTGATCACATCTCTTGTGGTCATCTCATCGAACAAGGCTCTAGCTTTAGCAATGTCACCATGATCGACATAACCCTTGAGCATGGTGGTTTGAAGCGCTACGTCCTTCACACGAATTCCATCGAACACTTGGCAGGCAGAACCCAGCTGGCCGCACGAAGAGTAGAAGCCAAGGACAGAATTTGCAATGAATCTATCGGCGCCGAGCCCAGCTTTAAGGATGTGGGCATGGATGGCTCTGCCTTCTGGGATGGAGGGGAGGAGGGTGCAAGCTCTCATGGCGGAGATGAAGGTTGTTTTATTCGGAATTGAGCCTTGGGTTACGGAGCAAAGGTAGTGGAGAAGGGCATCAGAACCTGGGGTTTGGGAATGCGACCGTTGGCTCGGTCGTGGTTTTCCATGAAGCTTCGGGGATGGAGGAAGAGGGGGCGGAGACTCGAAACGAAGCCTTGCCGCCATTTTTCTCGCGTCACCGTTGCTTGGAATCTTGAAAGAGGGTGTTGATAAATTAATTGATTCATATTTTTATGGGAAAAAAATTTATACATACGGAATCTTTAACGAAGGTTTTAACCCTCCGATCTTAATGCATGAAAAAGCCTTATTGCAGCAGCAAGCATGCATTAATTATGCGGATTGATTATTCATGTATACTGATGCATATCTTATTGTGCATCGTACAGACAGTTAATCTACACAATATATATATATATATATATATATATATATGCACTTGCTGCATCAGAGGATGAGAGGATGATGCAGCAAGTCTTTTCCCTTAATGCATATGATCAATAAATTTTAATTATATTCTTGCATAAGCTCACACTCTCTCATCTCAATTGTATAAGAAACATTATTCTTACAAATATTAAACTTAGATTAATTTTAATTTTAATGCAAGAGGTTTTGATTTTAAAAAATAAAAAAATGATAAAAAAATTAACAACTTTTTTCCATGAGTCCAACTATGCTACTTTCATAAGATTTTTTTTTTTTCTTCTCTAAGAACAAAAAGTCACCATTCGAAGTCTCATTTAAAGCCTCTTACACTATTCCTTTATACTTTTTCATTTTTTTTAATTTATGACATCACCTACAGCCTAAAATATTATAACAAAAACTTTCTTTTATTTTAGAAAAGTGAATATTATGTGGTTAAAATATTATGGCCTTCTACATAATCGAAATACATATTGTTCGATTTCAATTATTATATAAGTTTAGTTTGAGCATATAATTCTAGTAAGAAGAACTACTCTACCATGGATAAGAGTAGCTAGAATTTTTTATATTTGTAGCGGTGATTTTTCAACACAAAGTATTATAGAATAAAATTAATAAAATTATATTATTAATATTAAACTCTTTCGTTGCATAAATTTTGACTGAACTATTATGCATAATGCATCAGCTATATCTATTAAATGGTTTTACTTAGAAAAAAATATCGACTACATAATGATACATTTTGTAGGGCTACACATTCTATAAAACTCAATTGTCATCGCCCACCTCGTTAAGCTTTCATGAGCAAAATGATTGCTTAAATTCTTTAATTTCTTAGTACTTCATGAATAGGGATAGCAATCCGCTTAGATGGGACTAAACACAAGCCAAATTAAATGCAAGGTAGGTAAAAAAAAATCAATTTAACCAGTTCTATTTAATTAAATAGATAAAAAATCTAGATCTAAACATAACTATTTTATTTAACAAGTAATACAGCCCTATTTACAACAAATTAAACCGAGTTAAAAGAATCAATTCTAGGACGGAAGTAGAGTTTCAGTAACTAATTTCACCTAACTTTTATCAGGGCAAAAGTGGAATTATAACCTAACTTATTAATATCAACGTGAAAAGAAAAAAAAATACTTGAAGAGGCACCACTTATGCTACTGACAGCATTGGAGCCCAACGACATATATTAAGGATGATTTTGCTACAGTCATTAATTGAATCAGACCGGATGTTGAGGATCGATCTTCAATCAATCCTCTTATTTACGACATCAGATTAGCCTTTCAGTTCGTTGATGAGGTTTACTGTCGTCATGTTTATAGAGAAGCCAACTTTACTACTGATTGGATGGCTTCTTCTGTTGCTCATCATATGGGAATCTGGTTTTGGATTAGTAGGGATTCCTGTCCTTCTGTTTTACGTTTGATTTTACTTTCTGATATCATGGATTTGACTTATATCCGAATGATATAATTATTTGATTATTTAAAAAAAAATAAAAAAAATAAAAAATTGTGTATCTTATATATATATATATATATATATATATATATATATATATATATATATATATATATATTAGGTTGGGCGGTGGCAGCTGTGCATGATGTGAAGCTAGAGCTGTAGCTGTGAACAAGAGTGGCCTCTGCCATGATGCCAAGCACCGAAGCTAAAGCTGCCTGGTAGCTGAAATAAAGCAACCTTTTGGCTTCCCATGACAAAGAAATCAAGCTTTCATTTCAAACCCCCATAACATACGCAAGAGGCTTACCCTCCCACTTAACAAGGAATAATTAGCTCAGTTCTAAAGTGGAATCTTATTTTCTTATCGAATCTAAACAAAATCTAAAATGAAATCTGGTTCAAAATATAATGAGTAATGTGTTGTCCAGTAACCTGGCAAATTCATCACAACGCAAGGTGTGGATGTGCTTCAAATCCAAACTGGAGAGAAGACGTGTGATGTCTGTAAGACAGGAGAGATGGTGGTTAACAAAGCGAGAGCTCATCTGCAGCCACTCGTTTGATCACATCTCGTTAGGTTCATTGGTTGATCGTCTCTGTCATGGATTCTATGCCTAATGTAACAGGAGAACTGGTGACATTATGTCCCGGACCATGACAGACATCAGCATTGACAAATATAATTATTTTGCTTGCATCTCTCCACAACCTTGTTTTTTTGCTAAAATAATTTGCAGCAATGAAAATGCCATAATGGCTCAAAGCTATTACAAAGTCCTGCTGATGGATGCTGCACGGCATTAGTTCAGCATATATTGAGTTAGATGTCATAAAATTATCAAATATTCAAATGCTTTGTTGAAAGATTGGATTAGTCTGCTTAAGTTTTCTGCAGCACATGATTTTTTTTTTTTTTAATATGAGCAAACAACTTGATGTACTCACATGTAAGAAAGTTTTAAAGAAAAATTTAATAACTTTTTAGATTGTGACATATTTAACTCTAAATCAAAAAGAATAAAAAATATAAAAAATAAAGATTTATATGCTTAAAGCTTGAGATTAAAGCTTTATCGTTGTTATTGTTGCAATCTTTGAGTGTTATTTTGAGAGAGAAAAAGGTTAGATCTTCGACAACAAAAGACTAGACCACAACTAGTCAAGTAGAAGATAAAGAATTGCATTTATTGCTCATTGATCTTCCTCCTATCTTCTTAGCATGTAACCTTTTCTTTACCCTTTCTTATCTCTTATTATCTCTTCCATAACACTGTTGTCTTTAGGATTACAAATAGGTCAGATCGACTCAAGACATACTTAACCCTAATTTAATCTAATTTCATATTTCAATTATGATTTTAAATTTAAACCTAATTTATTTATCAATTGGGTTAAGTTGGTTCGGATCCGTAGAAAGGATATTAAACCTAATGGATCATCCATTTCAGTTTAAGATTAAGGCTCTAATTCAACCCAAAATATTTAGGTTTAGATCGAGTCAGATTTGCATTAAGTTAAGCATTTAACTATTATTTTATAGTTAAAACTAATAATTAATAATTTAATACATAATCATTAAAAAATTAAAATAAAATTAAAAAGAGCTATCTTGAACTTAAATTTCTATTCCAAAGCTTCTAGTTCCATCCAAATAATTAATCATTCTTAAGTTTATAAATTATAATTTTTTAAATATACATTGATATATATGGAATATTATAAATAAGAATTCACTAAAATAAGTAATAAGATGTGAATATTAAGATAAAACTAAGTGAAACTAGACGAAGAGGATGTAGCTATTAAAATAAAAGAAGAAACAATTTAAATGAGAGATCACTTGATGAATTAATAAAGATGATAAAATAAAAGAAAATGAGATTTATATAATTTAGGTTTATGGGTTGAATTTAGATTGGGGCAAAATTATTTTTTTATGGATCTAAATTAGATCTAGATGGCATATATATACGGGTAAAGTTGAATTAAAAGTTATAAGATTCAAATTTGACTTAAAATTTAAATAGGCTTTAACTTTAAAACATGACCTAATTCATAAATATTCAAATATGAGAAGATTCCATCTAACACGCGACCCAAATCATTTGTAGCATTAATTCTATGCGATTTCATATATTTAATGGGATCAGGGGTGGGTCCCCCCACTCTCAACCATATTTTCTAAATATAACGCGAACTCTCGGGACCTCAAATCTACAATCGACTCCACTTTTTAAAATTTTATTTATTTATTTATTTTTTAACCGAAGAAGTTGTTTCTCAAAACATCCCACAATCACCAACCATTCATGCAAGGTCACATGTATTGCAATACGTAAAAGAGAAAAAAATTTCTCGTAAACATCATATTTTGTGATGAGGGGTAAAATCATCATTGCATTGTTGACCGCTCACATCGATGATGGGGTCGTACCTAGTCCAAATGCCCTGCTTGTCAGCTGGCCTGCTGGCGCGATATTCTAGTAACAAGAGTCTCCTCATAATGAAGAAAAAGAATAAGAAGAAAAAAAGGGCCACGTCATGTGCATGGATCCGTCAAATCAATAGGCTGGAGCATTCAATGGTGCAGAAACAGTCATAATGACTTGGCCAGCATTTAATGGAATAAAAGGAGAGGAGAAAGCCCAACATGCCTCGGCAAATATAACTTCGGCCAACGTGCCTCGGCAAATATACTTCGGCCAACATACATCGGCACTCTAGCTCGGTTTTCAAAGCCGCGCTATGACCTTCGCACCAACGCAATTATGGCCTCATAAAGGCCATGTGCAGCATTTAATGCCTTATTTCCTTCCATCATTAAGGCATTTATGGCTGCCACGTTGCCCCCGAGACAAGGAGTTCTTGACTCCATGCTTCACAGAAGTCCGACTCGGCCGACCACATTATACTTCGGCAGGTTCGGCCAACCTTATGCCTCGGCAACCCGAGCTATTCTTATGCTTCTGCCATCAAGGCCAGACCATTCCTCGGCCATTCGATCCGAGCTACTTTAGACCTCTGCGGAATCTGGCGCGGGAGAGTTCAAATTCACTGTAACAGAATAAGATTCCAAACAAGGAATCATGCCAAGACGTGGCCTAGGACCTACAATAGTGGCCTAGGGACCATGCAGCCACTGAGTCTTGAGCCATCGGCCAGCTCTCCCCGCCTCCCAGCCGTCGATCCTCTAACTAACCAGATACGGATCCTACCGGCCCTGTAACAACCTGATTCGAATCCGTTTCGAATTCCAACAACTTTCAGACCTCATCCAGAGTACGTCCAAGAAGTCAGGTGACCGCCTATAAATACTACCACCCTCAAGCCTCTCAGGTATGGCTATTTTGCGTCCATTTTTCATTCACGGTTCTCACACTCCACCATAAAAGCTCCCACGAAAGCTCGGAGGAACTCTTCCTGGGGGATCCTTCTCCTCATGTTTGTTGATTGCTGGTCTCCACTGACTTGGGCGTCGAAGGGTCTTCCGCAGAGGGCCACCCCCAACGCCTCTTGCGTGAGGACTGTCTTGCAGGTCTGCCCAGGAGGGAGCCCACGTTGTAGCCCGATCGTGCCCGAGCCGAAGGACATATTTCAGCAGCAATAGATTGGCGCTAGAGGAAGGGCCTCAAGTCCCATTAAACTTGAAGAAAGGAGACAAGGATCTTGATCTGGAAGAGAACCTCTCCAATGGCTAATCGGAGAATGGCAACTTCTGAAGCCCAGGACAAGGTCGCCTCCCAGAGACCTAATCCGATGAGCAGCATGACGCTGCCACCGCCACCAGTTGAGACTCTGTCGCCACCAGCTGTCCCAGTGACCCAGGACCAGTTCACCACGCTGGTCTAGCAGGTCCAGGCCCTGACCCGTCTGGTTCAGGAGCGCCTTACAGCTCCTCGTCCAGTTATAGCTGCCCCTGCTCCGTGCCTCCCTGAAGAGGCCGCAGCTCCTCTTTCTCCAGCCACTTCTTCTTCTGGTCCGTATGGAGTCGCGGACCCCCCACATCGACCTAAGGAGGCCAGACCAGTCCCGCAAGGGGGCTGCGACAAGGATCTCCCCAGATCTCGGCGGGCCCGATCCCTCTCTCCGGTGTCCTCTCGCCACGACTCCACGCCGTCTCCGCCTTCTCCCTGCCTTGGCTTCCATAGCCACGTTATGCGCACCAAGGCATTTATGGCCTCATAAAGGCCATGTGCATTTACCTGCTTTAAGGCATTTAATGTCTTATCTCCTTCCATCATTAAGGCATTTATGGCTGCGTTGCCCCCTTGGCACCTTTTGCATAAGAAGGATGGTGTCATAAAGCCAAGACAAGGAGTTCTTGACTCCATGCTTCACAGAAGTCCGACGGCCAACTTCAGCCTCGGCTAGTGGGCCCACCGCACCACCCAGAGAGTTCCTACATGCGGGACCCGTTCTGGATGGCCTTCGGCGTAGAAGCTGTCATCCTTATGGAGATAGGACCCCCCTATCCGCGGATGCTATCACGCCTCCAGAGTCAAAGGGAGATCTTTCTCGCCCGCGATCTTGTCCTCCGGAAAGCATCCGTCTCCAAACCGCTAGAGCAAGGAAAGCTAGCTCTAAACTGGGAAGGCCCCTACCAAGTGGCGAAAGTCATCGGATCCGGCGCCTATAAGCTGCAAGATCTAAGCGGAAGATCCATCCCTCGGACATGGAATTCGGACAATCTCCGCAAATATCATCAATAGGGTATCCCTTCTATGGGCCCGCCTTCTTAAATTTTGTCGGCATATTGTTTTCATGATTCATGACCACCATAATCATATCACCAAAAATCGTGAAGAAAATAGATGCTGCTTACCAATCCTCGGCACGACCGAGTTATCTATTTAAGCAGGGAATCTCCGAACCTCGGCTGGGCCGAGCAACAAATCTCTGAACCTCGGCTGGGCCGAGCAACAAATCTCCAAACCTCGGCTAGGCCGAGCAATGATCTCCAAACCCCCGGCCAGATCCGGAGTGCATCTCTCATTATTGGAAGCCCCGGCCAGAGCCGGAGTGCATCTCTTATTACCGGAAGCCCCGACCAGAGCCAGAGTGCATCTCTCATTATTGGAAGCCCCGGCCAGAGCCGGAGTGCATCTCTCATTATTGGAAGCCCCGGCCAGAGCCGGAGTGCATCTCTTATTACCGGAAGCCCCGGCCAGAGCCGGAGTGCATCTCTCATTATTGGAAGCCCCAGCCAGAGCCGGAGTGCATCTTTTATTACCAGAAGCCCCGGCCAGAGCCAAAGTGCATCTCTCATTATTGGAAGCCCCGGCCAGAGCCGGAGTGCATCTCTTATTACCGGAAGCCCCGGCCAGAGCCAGAGTGCATCTCTCATTATCGGAAGCCCCAGCTAGAGCCGGAGTGCATCTCTTATTGCCGGAAGCCCCGGCCAGAGCCGGAGTGCATCTCTCATTATTGGAAGCCCCAGCCAGAGCCGGAGTGCATCTCTTATTGCCGGAAGCCCCGGCCAGAGCCGGAGTGCATCTCTCATTATTGGAAGCCCCGGCCAGAGCCGGAGTGCATCTCTTATTACCGGAAGCCCCGGCCAGAGCCGGAGTGCATCTCTCATTATTGGAAGCCCTAGCCAGAGCCGGAGTGCATCTCTTATTACCAGAAGCCCCGGCCAGAGACAGAGTGCATCTCTCATTATCAGAAGCCCCGGCCAAAGCCGGAGTGAATCTCTTATTACCAGAAGCCCCGGCCAGAGCTAAGTGCGTAAGCCCCGGTTAGAGCCGGAGTGCATCTCTTATTGCCGGAAGCCCCGGCCAGAGCCGGAGTGCATCTCCTATTTATCTAAAACCTCGGCCAAGATCGAGTGACATATTAGAACCCTCGGCTAAAAGCTGAGGAAGTTTGTTATTAATCTTGAAGGCTCGGCTACAACCGAGTAACGGTCTCCGAACCTTGACAGTGCCAAGTAAAATATAATCTTGGGAAAGCTCGGCAAACACCGAGTAATTTATTATTTGAAGGCTCGGCAACACCGAGTAATTTATTATTTGAAGGCTCGGTAACACCGAGTAATTTATTTGAAAGCCTCGGTCACAACCGAGTAGCAATTAATATTTGGAAGCCTCGGTTACAACCGAGTAGCATCTTGGAAGGCTCGGCAACACCGAGTAATTTATTATTTGAAGCCTCGGTCACAACCGAGTAGCAATTAATATTTGGAAGCCTCGATTACAACCGAGTAGCATCTTGGGAAGGCTCGACAACACCGAGTAATTTATTATTTGAAGCCTTGGTCCGAGTAGCAATTAATATTTGAAGCCTCAGTCACAACCGAGTAGCAATTAATATTTGGAAGCCTCGGTTACAACCGAGTAGCATCTTGGGAAGGCTCGGCAACACCGAGTAATTTATTATTTGAAGCCTCGGTCACAACCGAGTAGCAATAATATTTGAAGCCTCGGTTACAACCGAGTAATATATTTCTAAAGGCTCGGCAACAACCGAGTAATAAATTTCCAGAGCATCGGCCAAAGACTGAGTGATATATTTCTGAAGGCTCGGCAACAACCGAGTAATAAATTTATCCATAAAAGTACACTCTTTCTAGACCCATTTTTATTCATTGAATTAAGTTTAGTTTTTAAAAGGCCTGCAAAATTTTTATAACTCTCCTTGAAAGTTACAATGAGAAGCAGGTCATAAAAAGCCCCGGCTAGAGCCGGAGTGCATCTCTTATCATAAAAGCTCCGGCCAGAGCCGGAGTGCATCTCTTATCATCAAAAGCCCCAGCCAGAGCCGGAGTGCATCTCTTATTATTAAAAGCCCAGGGCAGAGCCGGAGTGCATCTCTTATTATCAAAAGCCCTGACCAGAGCCGGAGTGCATCTCTTATTATCAAAAGCCCCGACCAGAGCCGGAGTCCATCTCTTATCATCCAAAGCCCCGGCCAGAGCCGGAGTGCATCTCTTATTATTGAAAGCCTCGGCCAAAGCCGAAGGGCATCACCTATTAACAGAAACCTCGGCCAAGACCGAGTGACATGTCGGAACCCTCGGCTAAAGCCGGAGGGAATTTCTTACTGATCTTCAAAAGCCCCGGCCAGAGCCGGAGTACATCTCTTATTATCAAAAGCCTCAGCAGAGCCAAAGGGCATCACCTATTAACAGAAACCTCGGCCAAGACCGAGTGACATGTCAGAACCCTCGGCTAAAGCCGAGGAAATTTCTTATTGATCTTCAAAAGCCCCGGCCAGAGTCGGAGTGCATCTCTTATTATCAAAAGCCCCGCCAGAGCCGGAGTGCATCTCTTATCATCAAAAGCCCCGGCCAGAGCCGGAGTGCATCTCTAATTACCAAAAGCTCTGGCTAGAGCCGGAGTGCATCTCTTATTATCAAAAGCCTCGGCCAAAGACTGAGTGATATATTTCTGCAGCCTCGGCCAATCCGAGTGATACAACACTAAAGCTTCGTCCCAGCCGGATAATTTCTAGAACACTCTAGTACAACTAAAGCACCTTATTTTACTTCAGCAAGAGGGCCGCCCAGGCCTTTCTCTAACCTACACAGAGATAAATACTTCCTCTACAGAGGATCGAATGACACGTCCCCTAAATAAGATTGCTCCAGAATTCTACTCCCTATATCCGACACATCCCCTAAATAAGATTGCTCCAGAATTCTACTCCCTATATCCGAAATTACACTTCGGACTAGGGAGTGGGGGGCATGTGATGAGGGATAAAATCGTTATTGCATTGTTGACCGCTCACATCGGCGATGGGGTCGTGCCCAGTCCAAATGTCCTGCTTGCCAGCTGGCCTGCTGGCACGACATTCTAGCAACAAGAGTCTCCTCATAATGAAAAAAAAGAACAAGAGGAAAAAAGGGCCACGTCATGTGCGTAGGTTTTCCCAAGGGCCCCCTCATTAATATCCAAGAAAGTCGGCAAATATACTTCGGCCAACGTGCTTCGGCAAATATACTTCGGCCAACATGCCTCGGCAAATATACTTCGGCCAACATACCTCGGCACTCTAGCTCGGTTTATATACTTCGGCCAACATACCTCGGCACTCTAGCTCGGTTTCCACAGCCGCGCTATAACCTTCGCACCAACGCAATTATGGCCTCATAAAGGCCATGTGCATCCACCTACTTAAAGGCATTTAATGCTTATTTCCTTCCATCATTAAGGCATTTATGGCTACCACGTTGCCCCCTTGGCACCTTTTGCATTAAGAAAGATGGCGTCATAAAGCCGAGACAAAGAGTTCTTGACTCTATGCTTCACAGAAGTCCGACTCGGCCGAACACATTATACTTCGGCAGGTTCGGCCAACCTTATGCCTCGACAACCCGAGCTATTCTTATGCTTCTGCCATCAAGGCCAGACCATTCCTTGGCCATTCGATCCGAGCTACTTCAGACCTCTGCGGAATCTGGCGTGGGAGAGTTCAAATTCACTGTAACAGAATAAGATTCCAAACAAGGAATCATGCCAAGACGTGGCCTAGGACCTACAATAGTGGCCTAGAGACCATCCAGCCACTGAGTCTCGAACCATCGGCCAGCTCTCCCCGCCTCCCAGCCGTCGATCCTCTAACTAACCAGATACGGATCCTACCGACCCTGTAACAACCTGATTCGAATTCGTTTCGAATCCCAACAACTTTCAGACCTCATCTAGAGCACGTCCAAGAAGTCAGGTGACCGCCTATAAATACTACCACCCTCAAGCCTCTCAGGTATGGCTATTTTACGCCCATTTTTCATTCATGGTTCTCACACTCCACCATAAAAGCTCCCACGAGAGTTCGAAGAAACTCTTCCTGGGAGATCCTTCTCCCCATGTTTGTTGATTGCTGGTCTCCACTGACTTGGGCATCGGAGGGTCTTCCGCAGAGGGCCACCCCCAACGCTTCTTGCGTGAGGACTGTCTTGCAGGTCCGTCTAGGAGGGAGCTCACGCTGCAGCCCGATCGTGCCCGAGCCGAAGGATAGATTTCAGCAGCAAGATTTTGTATTACTATTGGAAATATAATACCATATATATATATATATATAATTTATAATATGAAACATAATATTTTGTTTTTATTTTTAAATTATAGTCAGTAAAAATTAAAATAAAAAAAACAAATATTTTACATTTAAAATATGGTGAATAAGATTTAAAATAAAAATAAAATATTTTAATCTTAACAGAACAGAGTCGCTCTATTGAGATGAGGAAAGGGACGTTATTAAAACTAGAATTGACGGGAATGGAATCTCTACAGAGATATGGATCATGGGGATGGGTGCTTGTGATGGTAACAGGTGGTAACAGAGAAGGCTTTGGTACAACATATAATGGTAGGAAGAGGCCATGGTTGCTGAACCGATCCTGATGGGAGGTCCGACAAAGATAAGGATGTCACGTAGCCTCAAGAAATGGACCTCTACAGTGGAGATGCTGTTGATCTAAATAACTCGATTTGTGTATGGTTGTCAGCCAACAGTCGACTGCAGTGCTAATGATAGAATCTGATACACTGTGGAATGATCAGAGCGAAAATTGCACTCACCCTCTCAGCCTGTGATGGAGAGTCGCTGTCCCGTTGGTGGGGATGGAGGTTAAAACAGGGGCTGGTTGCCATTCCTAGCTATCAGTTGATTTAACTCGAAAACTGGACTGAAATAAAAGATTATATATGATCTCGGATTAAAACGCAGTAGGATTAACTAAATCAATCCGAAAGTTAATAAACAAAAAAAGCCGGTTTCTGCTCAAAGGAAAACAAACAATATTGGTTTGCAGAACCTTACTTGAATTCCTCTGTTCCAGAAAAAAGGCATCCCCCAGTTGCAGAGATAAACACAGAGAGTCACCGCTTGTGGGGGAGCCTGGAGTAGTTGTGAGGTTGGATGGGTTATTTGGTTCTCTCTCTCTCTCTCTCTCTCTCTCTCTCTCTCTCTCAAACGCTGTGCTTTCTCTCCACTCTTGGATGCCTATAAATACCACCTTGAGCTCATCTAACTAACAACCAAGAATTTCTCTAGTGCCACCACCGCTTCTCCTTCTTCCTTCTCTTCCTCTACTTCTGCCGGAAGCACTGGTGGCCAAGGAAGAGGCGGGTGTCGCTCCATGGCTTCCCAAATAGTTAGAAGGCTCTTCTGTTGCATGCTTAAATGCGTCATTTTAATAGGTATGCTGTTTTCAATGGAGTTTATGTGGCTTCTATTTGATAAAGTTGGAGTCTCGGAGCTGGAAATTGATCAAGGAAAACAGAGACTAAAAGGACAGACATTTTCTTGGGTGGAGTTCATGAACTTTATGATGACAGAAAAAGATTAGTTTTTAAAAGATTTTCCTACAAACTCTGAAATTCATTATTTAATTATTGCCTTTAATTTAGTTGTTCTTTACGAAGACTACTCCGTCTGAACTCAATTCAGCTTTGTTGTTTTTGTTTCTGTGTTTGGCTGCAGTTGGTTTCTTTGTAGGGGCAGTGACCGGCGGTTTCACCGGCGTGACGACGGAGAGTGGCATGCTCCGGGGAACTGGAGTTGGAGCTATTTATGGAGCTATTTTTTCAATGGAGGTTGTTGAAAAATCTGCTGCCCTGTGGCGTTCCAATGAATCAGGAATATGGAGTATTCTCTACGTGGTAAATGGAATCATGTGAAACAAACTCTCTGCACAAGAGAGAGAGAGAGAGAGAGTATCTAAAACAGCATCACTGATAACTTGCAATCCTCTCGAGTCTTAAAGTGGGAACTACTTATAATAGACTGGAAATATCCTTGAGTTTCCTTAAAAACAATGTTAGAAACATTGCTTGTAGCATAATTCTTGAACTGCACTACACTCAAATATTTGAGTGGCTAGCTAGATGTATGTCAAACACTGATTTCATTGTGTTTTTTTTTTTTTTTTTGTGAAGAAATTCATTATGATGCAGTTACTGATTCAATTTTGATAAATTGATTGTTTCAGATTGATATAATCTCTAGCCTTTTGACTGGAAGGCTTGTTCGCGAGAAGGTCGATCCAGCAGTTCAGAGTGCAGTGCAGAGTCAGGTATATATCAAAGCAGGCAACTTAAATTTAAATTTAGTGAATTGAAAAGAAACAGCTATATTACATTATATGTGGATAATTTGGGTCATGTTGGACAGTTGAGCGCTGTGAATTCATCCTTCAGAGAGGCTCTTGATATTTTTGAAACTGGGGGTCCCAAAGGCATGGCAAAGGCTTCTGTTGACAGGCTCCCCAAGCTCAAAATCACATTGGAAAACAATGGGGATGCCTATGGGGAGAGAACTGGGTGTGCTGTCTGCCTTGAGGTTGGCCCTCCTGATAAATCCTTAGGATATCACATTGGTTTGATGAGATTTAGGTGGTTTTTTGAAAGCTAATGACTGAATGGACTTATTGCCCTTCCAGGATTTCCAAATTGGAGACACAGTAAGGAGTCTGCCTCACTGCCGGCACAGGTTCCACTTGTCATGCATTGATAACTGGCTCATTGGGCATGATTCTTGTCCACTATGCAGGCTACTTATTTTGTAAATTATTATTGAGTTAAAATCAGTGGATTTTATTGATCATTTTGTAAATCATTAGCACCTGATATGTACTTGTTCTTGTCCCTTTGGATTTTTTTTTTTTTTTTTTTGTAAATTCTCATCCATCCATCAACTGAACATCCATCACAGTTGTTAGAAAGAATGAACATATTGCATGTTGACACCAATTTTTCAGCAGGCTTGGCAAGTTTGGCAATCTAACAAGCCCTAGCAAAGTTCATATCAGTTTTTTTTTTGTGGTATTTTAGAAGACAGCAAAAAATTTCATCCATTGGCATGCTTGTATTACTGGACTTGCTGTGGGATGTGTCATGGTCCCTGGCAGTGGTAAACCTGCCAAATTACTTACAATATACTTCTTCTGAAGTTTATCACTACTTGAGCGCATCAGTCATAAATATTCTGGCCGCATGATGATGTCGAAAAGTATCCAAGGCTTATCTGGTGGTAGTAACTAATTTCTTTTAAAAATATTTGATTTCTAGAAGTCAAAGATGCCAAACAGTCAGAGTTAATTATTGAGGCTCCAATGACAACAGCAGCATTACTTTGGTTACATTTTCTTATTGGATGCATCCACTGCAACTCAACCTACTTTTTTCCCAGTAGAATAGTTTGTGGCAGTTCCCTTCCTTTATTCAATGCTGCGGTCATATGTCCTAAAATTTAGGATAAAGCACCAAAAAGAGAACCCCGTAGCTAAACATGTTGTTAATACGAATGGTTCAAGTGTAGAAATTATCAATGCATTATAATTTTAATTTTAAATGAATATAATTTATTATAAAAATATAACTCTTAAAATTCAAATATATTTAAATATTAAATAAAGCATTAAAATTTTATAAATATTCTTTTTTAAAGGCAAAAAAAAAAAAGCATTCCTAAAAGGATATGAGTATTTTCTTTATAAAAATAATCAAGATACCTTTATCTCATAAATTTTATGACCTTGGTTAATACAAGTAATAGAGAAGAGGAATCTACAATAGTTGGAAACTTGGCACACCTAATTTTCTGGTGCCGGGCATCCATTGGGGATAGGTGGGTCATTCTCAACAGCAAAATACTCCATATCTTCATTTAGTGCAGCTCATAACTGCTTTGTTGCAGCATTAATTAAAACCCATACTTCATTGCAAGCTCCTATGATGCAGACACATACCTAGTTGATAATATGAAGTCATAGTATCTCGACTCATCTTTTTAATTGCAACAATGGATGAAGATGATGTCCCATCAATTATTCTGCCTAGAAACTGTGGGTCAGTTTGGATCACCTAAAGTAGAAATTCTATATCATTTGGCCTTTAGAAGACTCCTTGAGGTGAATATGGCTTGTTAGCCACATAATAATATGGATTGATATCTCATCCATATGAGATGTTTAAGCTTTATCTTTTGAGGTAAGTAAGACAATGCAAGTCATATCAGTCATCTTGTATGCGTGGTTGCTGTAGGTGCCAAAAGATCCTCATGAGTGGGTACCAGAAGCTGTTGATATTTAGTTGGCTTGCAACAAAACATATTCTGGTATCAATGGATCATGGAGTTTGGTCATAGGAGGACATGGCATGGCCAAAGTTGTGGGTCCTTGCTTTCAATGCGAAGGGGCCTGACCTTGTCTCTGCTAGCTCAGTGGCCACAGCTTGGGAGTAAACTAGCACTTCATCAAGCAAGGCACCTGGCAAATTAGATTTCTGTGGGTACCCCTGTCAGCTGAAAATCTAATGCTCTGACGCAGTCGCAACACCTCTGTCCTTGTCTTCACCGGCCCTCTTGCTTTTGTCAGGCACATGACCTTCTCTTAAAGAATATTAATTCCACTGTACCAACACTGAAACCTGATAGAGAACCATGAATTGCTCCAGGCCAATTTAATAAAGCATGGACGGCACTTATGGACACCTAAACTTGCATAAGATTTTAAATCCTAAAATGAAAGCATCTCACTTAATCACTCTACACTCTGTTTCATCTTGATTCTATCCGATAGACACCTCGATACTTGCTTATAATATTTTTTATATATATATATATTTATAAATTTTTAATATTTTATTTAATTTTTAAGTATATTTAAATTAAAATTATATTTTTTATAAATTAAATTTATTTAAAATTGATACTATAATATATTATGCTTTAAATAAAATGGATCAGAATGATCGAAATTAGTTTCAGAATCTCTTTGAGATAATTCTCATTCTATCAAGAGTTAAATCAGTGCTAATGCATGCTTAATTCTGCCAATCAGACAGAAAAGAGGTAAGCATGCTGCCTTTATATACCATTAGTCTAATGCCGGGGCACCATCATGCTACCACTGCATTACAATCTCTCTGGCCTTGTTGAAGTTCACTGGTCCTTGCTATGGTCCTATGATGGTCTACCTGAACCACACCATTTAATACATGTCATCTCCCTAACCAATTTTTCCAGCTTCTCTTGATCCACCACCTTCACTTTAATCAGGTCCCTTTATGGTGGTTTCTGATCGATCCATTGGGCATCTCCTTCCTCAAACTATAACTATTCTCTCATTCTCATTTCCTGCTTATATTCCTCCGCTCTAATGAACGGAAGATGGATGGATTGACTTTTCTCCTTCTGTTCTCGAGAAAGATTTTGTTAATATTTTCTTGTCTTGGTTCTTGGTGTCGTTGGATGTAGGGTGGGCCTAGCTAACAGAAGAAAGGAGTTTTGTCCTTACGCTTGGCCTTTGGTATTCAAAGTCCCACTATTGGTTCGAAATGTTGAGAATTGTGTGCAGCCATTACGATGATATACATATTGCTCAATGGTTACTTATGTATTAATTATTTATATCCATATGGGAAGAAAATAAAAATAAAAAGAAGCAAAAATAGAGCTAATTGGTGGCTCTAGGTGCCCACTGCCCCAAATCCAAGTTAGAAACATATTGGTGACAGGGAGTACTTAAAACTAATTACATAAACAAAAATCACATTATTTTCTGAGTAAAATTTTCAAAGCCAGAGATTCAGGGGCTCTTGTTGTCAGTTGGTAAGCAATGGACAGCATGTCCAATAAAAACCAAACTATTTCCATGTTTTCCAGCTTTGGGATAATAAACATTAGGGACAAAAAGCTGAGCACAGCAGAGTTTTATATGGTGAGATACCATAACGACATTTTTAATGTGTGGGAAAATTAAACATAATAAGACAGAAGTAAATCTTATTTTTGTGGGAATCCATGCCAACATCTCTAGTCTTTTGACTGAAGTGCCACATTGTTAGAGAATCTATTTCGCTCAAACATATAAATCTTCATTGTTTCAGTGAACTGATCAGAGGAATGCCACTGTTGCTTTAATTATTCAAGATAAACAAATAAATAAATAAATAAATAATAGATTTTACAGTTTTCCCATCTAGTGTTTTGTGCAGCACCCATGAGTCAGACCATAGCCTTAAACATGTTTAGCAACAGAGAGGTATGGCCAGTGCAACAGTGCTTTTAACTGAGGATGCTAGACTTCCCAACAACATCATATAACCTTGAAAATGCTCTTCCCCTTTTTACTTCTGTGATAGAACTTGACTATTTACAAGAGGTATATTAACCCTTAGATATTATGTTCTATGTTTTCTAAAATAACCAATCACTCAAGGAATGCTGCTTTGTGGAGGCAAAATATGGGACTACATCATAGTAATAGGTGAACAAGATTCCAGGTTATCAATGGTCTGCCTTACCACACAATATAGAAAACACTAAGGGCAAAGGGTTCAAGGCAGTAAGCTTTGCCCAATAAAAAAAAAAAAATGGAAGACCAAAATAATCAAGATGATGGATGGTTTCTGCTATAGTGTGCCAAGTTCCCCAGCAGAAGCAAGCAAAAACCACATAAGAACTTTGCTGTCCATAAAACTTTCAGCAAATTCTTCTCTATCCAGAAAAACAGAAACAATACTTACAACAACGGTTACCCACCAAAATAAGACCCTTCACCCCAATAAACATAGCTAATACTTACAGAAGACCTTGAAATAGAAACCAAACCAGGTCCTCAAAGGGTCAACAAAACCAGGAGCAACCTGCCTGCCAATAATAAAATAATCAACGACTGCAGTTCCTACAAAGCTGCAGGTTTTTTGCTACGCCATCAGACCTTCAGTTTAATATACAATAACAATATTGCAGACAAGTGGATTGTCATCATCATCTGCTATCTAATTCCATATGCGAATGCAAGCCTTCTATACATGGCTTCTCAGTCATCTCATCTGCCACCTTTGCTTTTTCATTGTGCATCAGAAGTTCGTCGTAAAGTTTTAGAGAATCCTTTGAAAACTCTGTTAGTGATTCGAATATGCTAGCCAAGCCAATCTTAAATCCATTTAGGGTGACCTCATGAGTATCCTGCATGCGATCATGATGCTTTGCTTTCTCTGACTCCAATTTTTCCTGAATGCTTCTAACAGTTCTTTCCTCTCTGACAAATACTCAACCCGCTGTCTAACATCCAATTCAGGTTTATGTTCCAGAAGCTTGGACTCCAGAACCCTACTCTCTGCTCTCTGGAATGCTAGAACCCTACGGTCAAGCTCTTTTGCAAGGGTCTCCACTTTTCTCTTCTGTTGTTGCTCCTCCCCTTGCTTAGCCCACAAGACCCTCGCACTCTTGATGAATCTTCTCATTGCACAAGATACTTCCTTGTCGGGCAACCTCCCCATTGTGGTTGACCAATTGTGACAGATCATAATTAATGGAGGAGCTCCAGGCCTATATGGTGGAAGTGATGATCTAGCTCGAGAATAGAATTCCACATCAGGTACAATGAACTTGGATAGCCAACCATCAAGAGATTCAACATATGCTTTCTGTGCTGCAATATAGCCTATAAAGCACGTCCTCCAGTTCCGAAGCTCAGCCTCCAGCTTAAGTGTTGCATGACGCTGCGAGTCATTGCAGAATTTTCCATAAGCAGGGCATGTAAAGGAATTCACTTCAAACATTATCTGCTTTTGGGTTTCATGAGATTCCAGCATTATCTTCCAAGTTCCTTTTAGGCTGCAGTCAAATGAAAAGAAAAAGAAGGGGGCAAAAAACAAAAAAAGAGCGACCCTCAATTACCGATAGAACAAAGAATAGTGATGTTCTTCCATATGCATCAGGTTTCCATGCTTACCCTTGCAGCAGCTCAATAAGCTGAGGATGCAATTCTTCGTCTCTCAATTGCTGAATTCTTTCTGATATTGATTCCGCAGCCCGTAATGCCACCCAGATTCTTGTGTGCAAATCTCTCACTACAGCCCTAGTTTTGTCCACTGAACGTGAATCAGCACCCTTAGCATCTTGATTTCTTAGCTGTATGCATTTCTTCTCATAAAGTTGTCGAGTACAGTCTCCAGCCTAGAAAAGAATTAAAAATATATTCAACAAGATTCAGTAATCAATGTGGAGTCCTTGCTCAGAAAGCAACAAAAAGGAGGTTAGACATGCCAAGTTTGAATTTTAGTCATTAAACTTTGTTCATTTGTTGCTATGCAACAACGATAGGACATTGGAAATCATGTCAAGTTGCTGTTATTCAACATATACTAATTCCTAATGTGGATGAAGAACTGAAAGAAGCACGAAGGACAAATAAATGGAAACTTATAATAGTGTTTAGATGATGATTTTATTAATGGTATCTGATGTTACATTATGGTGATGTTAATTTCAAATAACCAAAGGTTACATTATTTATGCATACATAAAGATAAGAATATTGGTAGTGGGAAACAAAAATTTACACAGGTAATTCATGATATAGAAAGTGGGTGAATAGTTTGAACTAGAGGTAAACACCACAATTTACATGCATAATCAATCGGAGCACTGGCTTATCGGTTTTAAATATTAACTGGTAATAGATATGATAGGAGTGTCCATACAATCGGATGAGACAATTTTAACTGTTAAGGAGGAATAGCAGATACTCCAAGCTCTCATACTCTTTTCCCTTTTTATATGGGTACAGTACATTAGCAATGATAGAATAGTAAACAGGTCAATCCATTTAATCATATTAGCTTTTAGATAGTTCAACTTTACAGAGCAAAAATATCTCTCTTGAGAAATATGGTGGGAATTCCATTATTCAGATACAAACCCAGCATCTCTCCCTAGAACATGAACTTGGAGAGAGGTGGCAACAAGCAGACCCATGTCCTGTTAACCACAAAGCAATGATACTTTCAAATGGTATATCATGCCCACTGTAAGGTACTTGTCAGATGCTTTTGAGAAATATGTTAAACACCTTAATGTCTCATTTCTCCAAAAAAAAAATTTCAAGTTGTTTTTTCAAGTTGGGTTGTTTCCACATTTCTAGGATCTAAAAGTTGTGAAAGTCCCAATCAATTGAAATAAAGGACAGAAGCGTTAAATTATGATGAGCTGAGGAATGTCACAGCAGAAACTCCAGAGTTTCTTGCACATTGTATGAAATGTTTCAACGCACCAATGGAATATTTCATTCATTTAGAAGAGACGTGAATGTGTTTTCTTACTAACCATTTACCTTATGTGCCTTGGCATACACACGTATTTGACCCATGCAACTAAAAGTTAATTTAGCAGCAGAATATCCCTAGTGGTACCAACAACAGCCTTATGAATTTATCAAGAACACACCTCATGAAGATCCTGAGTCTGTGAATAACTATAAGGTACCTTTACTTCTTCATAAAGCTTCTTCTCCCACGCATATAACCTTCCTAGAGTCTGTGAATGACTTCCTGACTCCATCCCACTGTAGTCATCGAAGAGATCGCTCTTACTTTCTGTCCACGATGTGCTATTGGAGCTTGATGCAAGATGACTTCTGTAAGAAGAAGATAAAGATGGAGTACGATGCCATGTGATAGCGTGGATTATCTTTGATGAATTCTCTGCATTTGCAACAGATGCAATATGAGCTATAAGTCTATAACATAATTTTAATGCATACCCAGAGAAACAGACAACTTAAGATTTACATGTATAATCGATTCAGCACCACAACTCAAGAGTTAAAAATCAGCAGCTATGATAATTTGCAAAATGTATGTTTGATTCAGCAAGTCAGAGACAAATGCCAGCAAAGCGGTCCAACAGTGTCCAGGTTAATGAATTATTTATACCCTACATTCTTTATACAAAGTGATTGGGCCAGCAACTAGCAACTTGTCAAGTTGATTATTTCCATCTTCTAGATAAATCTAGCTTATTATTAAGCACTCTAAGTTTGCATCAACCATGGTCCCTGTGAACTTGAGATTTCATATAACAAGGCATTGAAAACTTCACAGCTCTAAGAAAAAGCACATTGTGCGTGAATCCAGTTACATCCAAGAGGGCTATAAGAAAAGACTGAAAACATGGGCAAAGCAAAATTTACATGTTTGCTTTTTTATTGTTCCATTTTCATCTCAAATCAGTAAGTTCTGTAACCAATTACATAAAATTAAGAAAATAATATCTCCTTATGAAGCATTCAAAGCTAACCTTATTAGATAAATCTTCCTAGAAATTTAAAGAAACAACTCTATACTTTTAATTTTTCTAACCTTTATTAGCGGTGGGCAAAAAAAGAATAACCTTTCATCCTATCAAGACAAGTAATAAGTACCTTTAAACTAATCAGATTCCTCAAACCAGTACAAGAGGTAGAAATGAGAAGACATTATAGACCAACATAAAGGTTAAACAAAGTAAGATGCAAAACTAAGAAGATATAAAAGAGAGCTAAAGCCTTCTACTTTGCTTCTCTCTCTTTCCCCCCTATATACCCCACAAAGTAGACCTTCAAGTACCAATCAGCTGAAACTAAAGCTCAATGAGATGAGGAATCCATAAAGGGAAGAGAATAAAAATCCCACCTTTAACATCATCAAGCCCATTTTGGAGGTTTACCCTACTGGCTTCCAGCATCCGTGACACCTCCTTTCCAGAATCATAAGCCCTTATGAAGTGGTCCTCCACACTCCTCAAAGCTTCCAGCAAATCCCTCCCCCTCGCCGGCGTCTCCGTCACGGTCAGCCCCTTCTCGTCCCCTCCGCCGTCCCCCACCTCACATCCTCCACCACCTTCCTCTTCCACCCCAAAAGATACCACCTTTTTCTCTTCCTCTACCTCCCTCACCTCCTCCTCCGCCTCCTCCAGTTCTGGAATCCCCTCCTGCTCCCGCACCACCCTCAAATCCTCGTCGGAGATCCGGCCGAGTCCCCCCACCATCGCCGCCGCCTCCTCCGCCGCCCGGACCCCGTCGAAGGGGTTAAAAAAGTCCCACCCGAATCCCCCTCCGGCGGCGACGGCGGCGGCATTGGCGTCCCCGCGTAGAAATACCCGCACCCCGCCTCCTTTCCCCCGTTCCCCTCCTCCTCTTCCCCTCCCACGTCTTCCAAGCTCGCGTCCGATGACGAGGATGAGGGGGGAGAGGAGACCGACGACTGGAGGGCGAAAGCCTCCGTCTTGGGTTCCGCTGGCGTGTGGCGGAGGAAGGCGGAGGGGGACGAGGGCGGGGAGTGGGAGGGAGAGGGGCAGCGGAGGGGAGTGTGATGAGGATGGGTGCAGGGAGGAGTGTCGGGCGACGAAGAGGCCAATGGCGGCGGCGACGGAGTGGAGAGAGTGGATGTAGCTGGAGTGGGCGGTGGCGAGGGCGTACCGGCGGTCGACCGCTGCCATGAGGAGGCGCTTCCGTTCGCGGCAGAGGGCGACGGGGTCGTCGTCGTCGCCTCCGCCTCCGCCGGCGAACCTGGAGGCGGCGCAGCCTCCCATTCTCTCCTCCGGATTGTTTTAGAGGTGGAAGAAAGAAGCCTTTTTTGTTTTTTGGCTTTCTTTTGGAGAAAAAGAAGGTTTTTTTTGGGGTGCTGGGGTTGAGACAGGGGTTCAGGGGAGTGGAATGCTGAGCGCGGCGAGGGAGTGAAGAAAGCGCAGCGTTAGAGAGAGAGAGAGAGAGAGAGAGAGAGAGAGAGAAAAGGGGTCAAAGTCAAAGCTTACAGGGAGAGAGAATGTCTTTTTTGTCAGTTAGTTTAGGACCTTAGGTGGAGGATTTTGGTTGGCAAGGGAGTGTAATTTTTCTTTAATTAATGTACTACTATAGGGTTTAACTTTTAATTAAGGACTCGACCGTGCAAGAGAGACGAGGCAGGGAGACACCTAAAGCTTCGGTTGCCAACTCTTCTTTGTGCATGACTCATGATGTCATGCTTTAAAGTTGTGGACTAGATTTGGACAGGCATTTGTGACATGTCGCACGTACAAAAATGCGAGCAAACATGATAAGTATTAGCAACTCGCTCGCTCAATTTGGAATGCACGTGAGATATAATAATATTATTTATGCGAATCAATCCTAATAGATTAGATATAAAATTTATTTTAAACCAAGTGTATAGGAGCCACTCAAATTCTAGATCCAAAAGCCAAATAATGAGCCACTGAAGCCATCACCCAATCCGCAGCAGAATTGGCTTCACGATAAATATGACGAATCTGGGCTCTATAGACATCCTGAAGGGCAGTCCAGATGTATGTAGCAATGAATTGGTATGACTTGGTTGCAGGCTTGCAGCAATCCTTTCGGAGCCATCGGATGATAATAAGCGAGTTCCCTTCAATGAGAAAGGCATATGAGCATGCCCAAGCAGTAAATAAAGGAACCAAGAAGTCTAGGAGACTAAATGCCGCCAACAGTGCTCCATCAAGTATAACAAAAGTAGAACCCACGTCTTCCCCAAACACTCCCATCGAAATTGATTTTAACAAACCCTGGGGGGCTCCCAAGAAATGAAAACCAACGTCAGTTTACTGTCGATGCAGCAGAACCCCAGAGGCCAGAGCTGTCAGAATAATAAGTATAGCGATGGAGTGTAAATTCAGACGATGATGAGATGGCATTCTGCACAGTTCTGTAAGGAGAAATAGTGCTATCAGTAAAAATGAGCCGATTCCGCGATAGCCAAATCTAATTAGCTGTAACAGCCCACAAGGCAATCTTCTACTGATTACCCCTCCAAAGATCACTCAAAAAAAGGGATCGCCAGTGACCCATATCATCCTCTCTAAAGAAATAGCCAATCATCTACCAAATCCGTCTTGTTCTAAGGCAGATAAAAATGGCATAATCAGTAGTCTCAGCCTCTTATCCACATAATGGGGCAAGCATATCCGCAAAAACGAAGGCAATACCTCTGCACCCAGCTTCCAAAAATCGTACTCTAAGGTTATGGCCTAAAAACCTTTATAAGAGTGGACAGGCAAGATCTTTGCTATAACCTGGTGTCAAATGTGTAATGAACGGGATAGAGAGGATTCGGCGAGATAGCTGCTCACCAAATAATTGGGTCACCATGGGGGTGTACCATGAAGCGAGATCCTGAGATATCATATCTGTAACCCTCATACTGCTAGGAACATCAGTGCTGATGAAAATAGGCCATCGTGAGAGGGAAGATCAGCAATCCAATTATTCTGGACAACATCAATCGAAGATCCATCTCCAATCATCCATGAAATGTTGCTCAGGATAGTTGGCGCACACCGACAAACCTCCTCCTTCCAGAAGAAGGAATGACCATGGAAAGCTGAAAATACATAGAAGACGTCCAGTCCTCATATCTAGCACGCATAAAAGAACTCTATAAACAGTGCGAATCAAGAAGGAACCGCGAAGCGTGCCTGCCAATCAGAGCCTCTCTCCTAACAATCATATATTGGATACAAGTCCTCCATCAGAGATTGACATGCAAATAGTATCCCATGCCAGCAAGTGAATCCCATGGCCAAGCTGCATAGAGGCTCAGAGAAAATCTCTGAAGCATCTTTCTATCCTCCTCAGGCAAGTGATCGGGACAGCAGAGTTGGATAGAAGATGCAAAGGAAGGAGGTAAGAACCAATGAATGAAGGTGATCCTCGCCATCATCGATAAACTAGTAACCTCCCAGTCATCAATGCGGTTCCGGACCCGGCGCTTAATATCAATAGTCACTGCTTCCCGTCATAGGGATCCCCAGGTATGAAAGGCAGTCAACTTGACTAAGTATACCCAGGGTATGGAGGATGGCCTCTCTACTAGCACAAGTAGTCTTTGGATTGAAGCAAATCATAGATAAATTTAATTAGATTTTTCACTAGGGATAAAATTAGAAAGAGAAAGTGGATGGTCATTCCACCTTTCCATGATTAAACAATTTAAATAACTTTATTAGATCGCTTAATTATTGACATAAAATGGTAAAATATTGAAATTAATACTAAAACAATATGGAAAGTAATATATAGATAACAATACAATATCTTAAGCTGGTATTTTTGTTATTAATGCTAATCATACGACAAGGTGCTTTTATAGAGAAATAGCATTTTTTTTCTTTTGAAATAACTAGTATTTACTTTGTATATAAATGCAAGCTATTTAATCAATTATATCACAATTTAAATCCTATATGATATATCATGAGATTGTTTTCCATTGCTTGCGAAAGGCATCTTTAATATTGCATGATCATAACAAATGAAAAGCATCTATTGGAATGTGCATTTTGATATAATTTGAATGGTTTCTTAGAAAAAGGTGACTAAAATTTGACTCAATTTTATTTTTCTAAGACAAAAAAAGTGACATACAAATAGAAAAATCCTACACTAGTTTCTTCATGAGTCTTCTTAGTTTCCCAACAAACTCTTCAATATCTTCTTGGATTTTGTTAATAAATTTTATGACTGTTTGTTTATCTTTCATTTAGAACTTCATTTCAATCCATGTTGCATCTCAAAAGATACTTAAAAGATAAATTACAATTACACCAAAATAATTGATAATACAAGGGTAAAAGGCTAAGAATACTAGTAGTATCACAAGAAAGTGAACAACAATCTTAAAATCCTTAAACTCTTACTTAAAATTCGTTTTGCCTTTAAATTTTAAATTGTTATATTTTAATTTCCCATCTTTTAAAAATATTGTATTATTAATTTACTAAAATTAATAGAATAATTGATGTACCACTTTAAAACAATTGAAAGTTTGGATGCTTGAATGGATTTTGAGTGGAAGTTTGAGAGGAATGCTATTACTGTAATTCGTTGGCTCCGTCAGGACCACTGCGATCATTGCCTACCAATCTTTTGATTTACGATATTCGTTCTCTTCTTCAGAGAGCTCACTGCATTCAGATTCGGCATCTATAGGAAAGTCAACTAGGATGGCCTATCACTTTGATTTTTGGAGCTGAAAGCTAGAAGACTCATATCCTCTTGTTCTAATTCAAATTTTGTACCCTAATATATCGGGTTCGACTCATTCTAGATTGATGGTCATTCGTCTATGTCAAAAAAAAAAAGAGTTTGAGAGGAAAAAAAAAATTGGCCTTTCACTTGCCTTTTAGCTTGGTGCTTATCAGTAATCTTCTAAGAACGAGATCAAATAATGGATAGATTTCGGTCCGAGGGAAACCTGGGGACAGAGATGGCTTCCAGATATGGAGAGGTTATGATCGCTCGCCCGGTTTCCTTTCCGCAATCAACCAATTTGGCCGACCGCGCCAACCTTTTGCGCGGTGGGATGCCCCGCGCTGCCCCCGCCGTTATCGCCACCATCATCACCGCGGTACAAAGCCTCGAGCCATCGCCCCGTCCGCAGGGAATCTTGAGCTCGATCCGCCCGTGGACCGTCGACCGAGATCATCCGGCCATTTCTTACACGAATAGGGAAAAAGTTGGCTGGCATCGGTCCGACCGCTCCCCGTTCTTGACCGGCAAAAGTGGTGGTCCCCCGGACCGATCCCTTTCAGGTCCGGGAGGATGATCGCCTTCTTTCTATTGATCTCTATGGCTTTGATGATGAGGAAAAATCCAACGTTTGATCTGCCCTCAGGGTCTGTCCAACAAATGAAGATGGTTGTGGTGGTGCTAAATCCTAAAAATATTTTGAAGCTTTTATATGCTCCATGCTTGCAGAAAATGATAGCAAGGAGAGGACAGACAGGATTCAGGTGAAAGCTAAAGTTAATTAAAAACTATCAATCTATCATCATTATGGTTGCGCCCAATTAGGACTGCATTAGATTATATCCGAGGCATGTAACGTATTTGCTGTAAATCAAATCGTTTATTTTTTTTAATTCATCTTTTATTTAAAAAATATTTGATGTTAGGTGAGTGATCCAAGGGGGGGAAAAGAGTTGAGATTTGATTATTTTCTAATCCCTGCAGTTCTTTGGGGTGAAGTAGAGACTTACTTAGAGCTAATGTCTTATAACAATACCAAGATAGTTCACTCGCTTGACTTGTTGGCAATTGGCATCCTTCAATTAATAATTATTAATTTTTAAATTCAGTTTTGTAGAAGTTGAAAACTAAATTGTTGTTTAACACTACTTTTTTTTTTTCTCTATTTTTAAAATATAAAAAAATTAAAATTTATTTTTTTTGTCTTTCTCTTTTTTAGTATATAAATATGTTTGGTTTTTTAAATTTTAAATAAGCAGGAGCAAATGAAAAATGGGGGAGGTGCTATGATAAAATTAATGGTTAAATGATTATAGTAATAATAGCAGTGACAAAGGAACGAAAGTAATAGTTGTACGATGAAGATGTATAGTGATGATAAAGGCATTAAAGATGATAATAAAAAATAATATATAATAATATGATAGCGATAATAATAATGATGACGATAATACTAACGAAGATAACATAATGATGGTAAAAATATATTTATTACTTTTTGAAATATTAAAAGTAAGAATTTAAATAATAACAATAAATTTTAAATTTTAAATTAATTGAAATATATTAAATAAATTATTTCTTAATCTAGCTTGATTTTAAGTTTATTTTTAATAAAATAAAAAATGTAAAAATTTTATTACATTTGCTTGTATAATTTTTGATCTATTTCTTTTTTTTATTCTATATGTATTAAATTATTTTTTTAAAAGAATATTTTTTACATAATATATAATATGCAGGAGTTTAGCTAGGATATTTTTATATATATATATTTTAAAAATTAAACTTCAATCCAATCCATTCAAGAGCCCACACAATCCTTTCAACCCTTTATTCTATCACCTTATGTCCTGAAACTCTCATTTATTTTTTGTACCACTCACATACTGTTTGAAGCATTTTAGAAAAAGCATGTATATATTTATATACAAGGAAAGAGGGAAAAAAAAAAGAAACTAAATGAAAAAGAGAGTGACTTAACTACATTCAAATATAGATAATTTCAGGATCTACTTTTGAATTCATGCAAATTTCAGAATCATTTCATTTTTTTTATCTTTTTCATCTTAGGATTCATAAACTTTGTGATTCCAATGAATAAAGTTAGCAATAAGATTTAAGCTTAAATATATTTAAATATATCTAAATCAAAAATTCGATCACCTTTTTCATCGTTGGATTCGCACAAATTTCAGAACTAAACTATACCATTATTTTTTAAACTTGCAAACGATGTAAATTCGAGGGTAGGAAGGTAATTGCAGCGAAGTTTAAGATTTAATCATATTTTCTACTTTTGAAACTATACAAATCTCAAAGCGACTCTATTTTTTTTTTTTTTATATTTAAAATTTATAAAATATTGATTAAGAATGAAAGAGATATATATATATAATCAAATTTAGAAACCAGTAATTCTTTTTATCCTTAAATCCGTGTATATTTAAAAGCCATTCCATCTTTCATTCTTTTATTTCTAGAATTTATGAGCTACATAAATATAAGGATATATATTCATTCATACGTGTATGTAAACGTATGCGTACAGTTCTATCCGTACAGAGAGTACTGCAGCCGAATAGTGTGCAGTCGACAGCTGGGACGGCAGCAGCGGCGGTGGTGGTGGTGGGGTCCGTGCGGAATGGATGGAGGAGACGCCAGCTTTCCCTTTGTCTGCCGCACCGTAACCACTGCCACCGCTTGCTCTCTCCCTCCCTTCTCTCTTTGTTTTATTATTTTTGGTTTTATTTTCATTCATGGAAGTTTGTGTAGGAGTTGATGGTCAAGAGAGGGGGAGAACGAGCTTTTGGAGAAACGGGCCATCTTCTTTCTTTACTCCCATAGCATCTGGGGATGCGTGAGCCATTGGAGGAATGGTCGGGGCCAAGCTTCCCTCTCCAGTCTCCAGCCATGAGACTGGAGCAGTACAGCTAGGGCCATGCATCCATCCCTGTCGTATATCTATCTATCTCTTCATGATCGTAAACCATTATATGCATTCCGTACGTAGGACAAAAAGTATATAACACAAAAAAAAAAAAGAAATCATTAAAGATTTATAATACCGACTGATCAATTAAAAATAGCCAACATCTCCTTTATCATCAATTGCAGGTTTATGACACTTTTATCTACTAATCCTCATAATTTCATGGAGTGTGATTATGAATATTCATTCCCAAAGGCTGAAATGATGCTTCTTTAAAAAATTAGAATTCCCGAAATATAAAAGATAGGAAAATTATATATATATATATATATATATATATATATATATATATATATATATATTCCTAGGTGCATGAATTTTAGGGAAAAAGAACAGTTTGGAACGCATTTGCATCTGAAAACCACCATGTTAGGTTACCTTGTTAAATGCATTTGGTTATGATTGTCACTGACTAGAAATTTTACATAGCCACTTTATCACCACTTTGGAATATTGGCATGTTTTTAAAAAGAAATAACCAATTTCTGATCATTTTGGACACCTCAATCCATCAAGCCTGCATTCATCACCAAGATATGTGAAGTCACTGTAATATATATATATATATATATATATATATATCCATTCCCATCAATACATTGAAAATTCTAAAATTGCACCATTTCTGCCCAAAACAAGAACCAAGGATTAACAAAAGAAAAGGTGAAGGGGATACTCTTGCAAAATCCTCTTTGACAAATGCTCAGCCATAGTTCATTACCATGATATTTTATAATAATAATAATAACAACTCATTACTTCTAGAAGACCACTTTTGTGGTACCAAATATCAAATGTAGGTTCCCTTTCTGAGATTCCACTGACCAACTTCCCTTGCCTTTGTTTACTTTAAACTTTAAAACACTTTTGGTATGTTATATCCTCACTTACTAATATGTTCACAGCCAAGCAACAAGAAATACATCAAAATCACTGGTAAGGAAACAGGCAGCAATAACAAAGAAATAGAATTGCGAAGAAGGGTTGGTGTTCCTTGGAATTAAAATACCAAAAGTTAAGAACCAGGAAAATAAAAGGGGTTTTAAATGAAGAAATCTAGTAAACGCTTAGCCTTGAATCAAGTTTCTTTCACTGCTTCTGACTGAAAGATAGAAGACTGAAAGATAGAAGAACCTCACCTAGTTCATATGAAGGATAGCACAGAAGGAACTATTCTCTGCAGATAAATATGACAGCATAACATATAACAGATACAAAGTTGCTCTATCTCCCCATTTTTACATCATTGAGGACATGATCATGGGAGTCATTCAGAGTGTTTAATTTAGTACAGAGTAGGGCAAGATGAACTGAGCTGGCTTAATCAGGAAACAGCCAGTTCCGTGGGTGTTGTACAAGGTGCAAGAGAATTGGCTGGCAGATTGATCCCACCACCTCTTACAGAAAGTGTGGGGCCCCTTTGTGAGCTCGCTCTGCTTACAAGATTTGAATCAAGAAACACAACAATGACAGTTATATCATCATGGAAATGCCGTCGGACCCCACGATCAATCTTCTTGAGATCAGAGTACCTCATCTCTCTTTTCTTGGCTGCTTCATGAAGTGCAGCTTTCACAAGCCTCCGAGCACTTCCCTGCATGAAATAATGGAAGACAAGTGGTTCAAACTGTTTACAGAGTGCAGTCAAGAGGTCCTTGACGCACAAGCCATGGTAGAATTGTCTTGAAAACAAGCATCCCTAGCAAACACCAAAACTTGAGAAGGCTGCATTGCAGCATCTCAACTTATATAAACACAATCGCTAGACAAAAATCATCCTCTGCATTTCAGGCTGATTCTACAGCTTGCAATTTGAGCCCTGGAGAATGCAATCGCTCATCCCCACCCAAAAGAAGACATACCTTGATACTTTCAGACGTTAAGGCATGAGAATTTTTGACGAGGCAATGACAAACTCAAAATGCAGAGCTGGAAAAGAAGCAAAAAAGAAAACATCTAGAGCATGGTATCCAACCTTAATTCACACCCGGCCATCTCTTAAGCAGTCATATGATAGAATTCTTTTCATTATGGTTGCTACAAGGGCCTATAGAAGCCAATGCAAGAATTCACAGTTAGCTAAAAATGCACTAATAGTATCCCTTCAAAAGCATATTCCGTCCTTAAAAATTTGTGTCCAAGGATGAAGGTTTCATTTTCTGGTTTCTTATCATTAAGTTCTTAAAAGAAGCCCTTGCGCATCATCTAACCATCCACTTACTACCGATGAGTCCTTCATCCTAGCTCTAGAATCCAAGACATTGGACAGAATAACCAGCAAGGTAAACCCAAAACCAACAGGCCTAGCCCCCACAAGTTTGGTCTTGATTTTAAGATCCCTGTTATGGATAAAATCCACATTGACACAAGCTTTTTTTGAGCCTTTTTTCCAATCTCTATGTTTTTTTTTGTTTTTCTTCTTAACATGATCACAACAACCCAAGCAATTTTCTTTCCCCTACAATATGCTAGGGTCAACTAAACTTCATTGCAAGACACATTCAACCAAAATTTCCATCTCTGAATTCTAGTTTTATGTGCCTATGTGTTGCTGATTGATCAAGAATCTTAGCCATACATCATGGTGGACCATAGCCAAGCAAACAAAATTTTCATGCAGCCTTGCCTGGAATCATTAAATAATACTCAAGACACGAATTCTATAGTTCACTGAAAACACTCTCTAAGTAAATATTAATTTTTTACTTGGTGCAGGATGCCAGCATGTTGGACTAGTTCCAAGGATAATGATAAATTGCAAAACAAGTCAAAAACATTAATTCTATTGTTTTTCAGTGGATTAATATGGTTCAACCAGGGCCTCACTGAAACCATGCCCACAAAATACAGCAGCGCATATTATTCGAGCCAACTTCATCTACACCTATAAAATTAATATCTTTCTACTTGAAAAGCCAAATTCTAGAGAGAGCACTTACACTGCGGGGATTGTTATGAACAATGTCGACTGCTTCTTGGTTACTAAGGTGTTCCCAGAGTCCATCAGACGCAAATATGAGAAACTGGTCTTGTGGTTGTAATTGATGCACAGCAATTGATGGTTCTGAAACAAGTATTGGCTTTTTGAAAGGTTCACGAAGGCGAAATTTTGCATATAATGGTTCTCGGTTAAACTCTGCCTTTTTTAGGTACGCATCACCAATTGACCTGGTAACCTGCAACACAGGGTTGTACAGATCAATAATAGAATAAATAAATTAATTGCAAGATGAAAAAATAAAATTGAACTTAAAGCATTCAATTGCCAACCGTATTACCATCATAATGAACATCAAACAACGGTTTTCATGGATGGCTGGTGTTCTATAACATTCTTCTCGACAAAAATGAATCGAATAATGATTGTTGAATCATCCTAAGCCATCTGATTCAGGGTGAACCATGCTGAACAAGGATGGTTTGCTTGTTCGGGTCGATATAGGGCCTGAACCGGGTTGTACTAACCTAAACCAAGTCGAACCACCTAGATCAATGTGGATCAAGCCAGTTTAGCTCGGTTTCACGTGGACATGGGGAGAGAAGGGGGTGTTGGAAATAAAAAACACAGAGAGATAGAGAGAGAGAGAGAGAGAGAGAGGGCGGAGGAGGGGGGGGTGAGAGTCTCCTATGAGCTCACTGCATCCTTAGCCTGATGGAGCAAGTGATTAATGTGATAGAGGAGCAGAATATCGTGCAGGTGGTCACAGATAATGGACCACAGTACATGATAGCCGATGATATTTTGATGATTAAGAGAGTGTATATTGTTCTAAACCTCATGTGCCACCCATTCTATAGATTTAATACTGATGGATATTGGGAAGATTTGTAGAGTGAAGCAAATTATAAAGATGGCCAATCCATCACCAAATTTATATAAACCATACATGAGTTTTGTCACTAATGATGAAGCACGCTAGGGGTGAGATATTGAGGCCCAAAGTTACCAGTTTACTACAAACTACATTGCAGTCGATGAATATTTGTTAGTATTGAATGACAGGAGAGTAGATACGAACGTGCTAGCATAGAAGGTAGTCATGTAAAGGGCATAATAATTAGACAACAGTTTTGGAAGCAAACCGGGCTGTTAGTGAAGGCAGTTGCACCTGCATTTAGCAGTCAATCTTAACTTCTTAATATAAATTTCAATGATCATTTTTTCAATATTAAAATCAAAATTGTTTATTAATGGACTTACAAGTGACGATATATGTTGGCAGCTTACTATCTTAACCCATAGTTTTCAATCCAGTGTCCAAGAAATGGACAAGGATGAGGAATTGTTGACCGCCCCGTGAAATGCCATTTATAAGATGAAGCTGTTAGTGTATGCCCTAAATCCAATCGGATTTGATGCTATTTTGTACACATTACATTATGAATTGAAATCAAATTTTATTCATTTTTTTATCTATCCAGGTGTTTTTCTAATAAATATATTTGGATATATTTTACCTACGAGATAAAGCCCAAAAGAATATGATCTGTGCATATAAAATTTGTAAAAAAGATTATAAATTGTGAGATCTAAAATTGTACATTATGGTTCGATTCTTTAAATTTTTCTAGTCGATGCATAGATGAAACCGGGCACTGTCAAATGCTCTGAGACTAGCACACATTGCATATCTTCACCCTTGTGGTGAGTAGTTAATCTCGCAAGTTGAGATATGAAAATACTTGGATAGATGTGTGGATGCTCATTATTGTAACGATGCATTGGATGACCTGCACAGAAATTTCATATAGATATTCTATATAGTGTCAGTGGTTGATTTTTGATGACAATGATGCGAGTGATCCTTTGACTTGAAATCTTCATTGCACCTCATGTGTGGAATGTCATGCTTTGACGATATGCAAATGTCGCTCTAGCCATGGGTGGCAAATATGGTATCGATTGGATATAACATAAAGCACGTGAAAAAGATGTTTGATTAAGATAGAATTTGTCTCCCTTGATAGAGAAGGTTATATCCCACGGCTACTTGATGGATATAATTGACTGTTAAATCCTTGCAAGGTTAAGTTGGAATTCGAAATAGCTTCGATGTTCCAATCATGTGAATCAATTTTTTCTGAGATTAAGTAAACAAAGATCAATTATAAGGTTAACACATTCTATACCACTGATTGATCTAGGATATATGACGAAGGGATTGAATCGTACGGTAACCGTTTATGGACAGTTGCTGATGACCATGTCAACAAAATCCTTAACACTTGGATGGTCATGATGTTTTGCTAGAGGCCGCTCATGATCTATAATCATGAATTTTTTGACTTAATTAAAGAGTCGATTTGACTAAATAATTGACTTGGACAATGTGTTGATCAAGTCAACCTTAGGGTCAATTAAGGGACATGATTATTGAAAACATGTCAAGGGACCTAATGGGTCACACGCATTAAGAAGATTTTGGATGAAATTAAAATGGAAATAAAGTTGGACTTAATTCAGATTAGATGATCAATTAACTAGGATTGGATTTGACTCAATCTTAATGAGAATATAAAATTGATGAATAGAATTCATCATCCAAGGAAGAGATTTTTTTTTTTTACATATGATGTACATATGGCTAGATACCCAATTAGGCTTGATCCATGTGATGGATGGCACAGATTGATTGAGATTAATCAAATGGGAAATATGGTGTATAATTGGGTCCATATGTTGGGCATGACCCATTTCCTGCCATGGAGCGCACGCCAAATTCTGGGCGTGTGGTCATGATTTATTTTAGTTCCTATTTTTTAGGGATGCAGCTCCATGTGATCATGGTTTATCTTGTCTCCTAGTTTTTAGGGATGCAAATCTCAATTAAATCAAGGGCTCAGATAGGGCCATATGGCGGATAGATCCATGCCTATGTGATGGGCATAATCCATCTCCACGACATGATGGAAAATACGCCTATGTGATGGGTGTGATCCATCTCTATGTCATGGTGAAGGCATGCTTAAAATAGGCATGGGATTATGGATAAAATCAACTTCTTATTTCTAAGGGATGTATGTTTATCAATTCGATCTCATCTTTGGGTAGTTGGAATCATATCCCTTTTTTTTGCGGAACCACACGCCCCCTCTTCATGAAATAAAAGAGAGATGACCCCCTTGAAAACACACGCCTAACTCCTCTCTTTCTTGGACACCCATGCCCCTCTTTCTCTCTCTAGAATGTCCTTTCTCTCTCTTGAACATCCCACATCCTTTTGAGCAGTTGAAGATGCCTCTCTCTCTTCTTGGGTGGATTGAAAGGAAGTTTTTTCTTCTCTCTTGGTTGACCAAAATTTGATCTTGATCAAGAAATTATTTTCTTAATAGATTAAGATTTGATCTTGATCAAGAAATCTTTCCTCTCTTCATTGATCAAGATTTGATCTTGATCAAGAAATTATTCTCTCTTGATTTGAAATATCAATTAAGGAAGAAAAGATGCACTAGCACCCTCATTGGAAAGGTCATTATCCAATCCTAAGAGGACATCATCCAAAGATCTCTGCGTGGATTACCATTAGAGGTCGGATGCATGAACGACTAGTGGTAAATCGTTTACCAGCTTCATCAATTTTTATTCCCAATAAAGAACACAGGTAAGATTTAGAATTAATTTTAGATTTAATTTTGTTAATTGAATTAGTTCCCTAAGGATCTTGGACTTTGGGAATTAAATTCGTGTTTATTTTATCTTCCGCTGCATAATATATGAATTGATTCATATAAAAATACACAAAATTCCCAACAAAAGCATGATTCAATTAATGTTGCTTGATGTCCGAAGGAGGTAACTTTTTATAATTTAATGGTACATAATTTCAATATGTCAAAGAGATGAAATTATTGATTTGCATTTACCAATATATCATATTTTCATTTACCAATATATCATATTTTCATAGGCTCAAGCTTTTAGGGAGGGTGCCTACAGCTTTTATAAGAGAGCAGTTGTGGCAGTTAGGGATAGCATAAATCCAGATATATTTTTGGGCATGAACTGAAAGTTTCTATAGTTTTAGACTTCTAATAATTTATGTTAAGTTAAAATGTTAAATAGACTTGGTCTCTTAAAGTTAGGTTTTTAATCTCTAACTGTAGCTTGTTTTATTGTAATTATAGCTAAGTGGTGGTTCCACTTTAGGCTCTCTAAAAATCTAAGACAATTAGCCATTTGGATTTTCTCACAAACGGTCTCCTCTAGTGATTGCGAAAGTAATTGGTCAACCTCTGTTTTAATACAAAATAAATAGAGGAATCAACTCACTCAGAAGCGGCTGAATGACCTCATTGATGTGCATTATAATTGAGGCTTAGATTGAAATACATACAAGATGTGGTGGAGCTGAAGCATGATGAGTCACTGTATAATGATATCATAAGTGATGAGGATCTGATAATTGGATGGCTTAAGAGTTAGTAACAGCAGTCAGAGCTTGATAAGCTAGGACCGTCCCCTGATTGACTAGTTTCATGTTTAGAGAGGCTATAGCGGATGCAAAACAATGGGCAAAACAACGCATGCCCATCTGCGAAGAGTTGACCAAGAAAAAAGGTCTGGAGGGAGCCAATCATCGTCACATGACTCTATGTTTGAGACATCCGTATAGAGGCTTGATAGAGAATTGCTTAAAAAATGTCACCACGGTACTCAATCTAGCCAAGGTGGTGGACCCACTCAACCTACCAATAGAGCCAAACAAGGGCAAAAAAAAACAAATTTTCAGACTATAAGAATGGAAAAGGAAAGGAAATTGCTTCAGCTCTAAAGAGTGGAGGAGTCTATTCACTTTGATTCAAAGACCTGCGAGCCCTTAGAGGACTGCTTGCCCAAATCAGCTCACAACAGTAGCGATAATGGCAGTTCCAGTGATGATAAATTCAATGGCCAGAGAGGTGACAATAGACATGACATAAGTACATGAGGCTCATAGACCCATAGTCCCACTTGATTCATTAGTGAGTCACGGTTTACTCATGCCACATAGGATAAGGACCACAGTGCACGAACTCAAGCCCATGAGGATACGATTGCGTACCGAAGAAAGGCACCTCATGGTGGTTCAGGATGTGGTTATACTGCTAACGATGATATTGCATGTAGAATAGGATCCTTGGATGTATTTGCATTCAAATCATATACTGAATCTTACTTCGTGCGGTCAAGCTATGACCCATACGGTTATCACATATCTGGTGTGTCCTACTAAGTGGCTACTCTCCTTCACCAACTCAACCAGATTTTGAATCAGATTTAGCTGCTTCAATCTTCCCCCAAACTGCATGACCATCTCAGTATGGAGTATCAAATTGGTGTCAGAGTGGATATCATGAAGAAACCGATTATCAAATGGAAAGATAGAAGCACTATCTAAGTTGGAGCCAAATTCCAAGCTCAGAGATCGGAATCTGGATATTTACGAACATCATAGACATTCTACTAGATAAGCAATCTCTTATCTATTAATTTTCAATCATTTTTAATTTTATATTTTTGTAGTTGTATGGTGATACAAACTCTGCATCATTGCATCATATTTTAATTTTAATTTCATTGAGTTAATGATAGATTATTATACTTAAGAAAAATTAGAAAATAGCATAAGTTTATGGATTCAAATTCTATATTTTTATTAATTTACATGTGAAAAACTTAAAAGTACTGAAAAATAAATAAATAAAAAAATTCTAGCATACCAATTCGAAACCAATATGCTAAAGCACACTGAGTGTCGATATAGTATCAAATTTATACCGCACCGAACTGCTCCAGCATCGATACGCTCATTGGTACCAGTTCAGTGGACCTTGCTTCCAAGGTTGTATATGAGATGGGAGGAAAAACAAACAAATATATTGTGAAAGGAGTAGAATTTAGTGAGCAAACAGTTGGCATTACTCCGCCACCTAACAATGTCAAATGAGTTATTACATGACCCATATGAATAACACTGCAGCACAAAATTGAGATGTATCATTAACCAAGATGGAGATAACCAGATCACTAAAGATTCGGATGTTTGTTTTGTATTATTATTCCGTTTTGAAAGATTTTTGGATTTGATTCCAATGCCAAATGGTGACAAAACCCCTGATTACTAGCTATTGCATGAGCCCAAGCTAAAAATAGATATTACTAATAGAAAATGTTCGAAAAGATATTATCAGCAGCTAATATAAACATATTTGCATATCTATATGCTGGAAAACGCTTGGATACAGCCATGCCTGGATTGGACATTGTCCTAATGATCTTTCATATATATCCCAAGCACAAGCATCTCCCATCTCAAATATTTCTCATATCTGAGAAGACTCATTTTTTAAAAGGAAACAAATCGGGGTTTGCTTCTCATATCTTATCCTCCAGAATCTCTCCCCACGCATCTTTTATTTGAATTTGAAAAGGAAAAAATAAGAGGGTTCTTTCAACAACAAATAGGCATAGCTCAGTCAGGCAAGCAATAGACTGAAATATACAGATACCTACTTCTTTCCTGTCCTAAACACTTGCCAAATTACAGTCAGAATAAATTATATCATAGATGGCTAGACAACAAAGGAACTTGGCATACATGTCTCATGCACATGTTTGTTTGCATATGTTTTATCAAAAGGGCACACATAAATGATATGATAGATGCCTAGACAACACAAGAAATTGGTATAGACATCCAATGCTCAGTTTATAATGTACCAAAAAAGCATAGAACCATCTGACACTTTCCGTAAGTTATCAAACTACATTATGGTTTTTTTTGTAGTAGGCATAAAATGACACTTTTTTTTTCTTATCTATATTATTTGGGTTTACAGATTTGGTTAATAAATAAATCTCCAGTACCTATCATCTAACAGACTGCCAACTCTTTTAGGAACAAGGGGTTTGCTTATTAAACAAAGGTGAAACATATTTGTCAGTTGGAAGGGCAATCATCTTCCTCTTGCTGGTGGAACAAGGTCTCAAGTTCTTCAGAAACCTATCATTGTATTTTTTTTCCCTATTTGCATGGTCCCATCACAGATGCTAGATGTGATGATGTTTTGTAAGTTACCATGCATGGACAAGGAAAAAGCTATGCAACGTGTCACCAAGGAGAAGCCTTTGAGACTGAAGCAAGGATTGGATGGGAATTTGAACAGTTTGAAGAAAAAAATTCTTCCTTACAAAGAGTAGGCTGTGTAAATGGTTGATGAAAGGCAGCTTGTGGAAATGGTAAGTAAGAGCAAAGTGCTGCATGGTGATGGGCGATAATCAACCCACTTTCATTTTCTAGGAAACAGGTGATAAATAAGAGTTTATAAGATTAGGGTGAATTTGAGTTGGGACACTGACAAAGTTGCCTTTTGGTTGAACGTTGATGCTTTATTAGAGGCTAGGAACAAACATTCACTGGGCTCTACATGACAAGTATGCAAAGGTATCGTACTACAGGCACATGAAAAATCCTAGAAACATTTGGTAATATTAAAAATTAGCATGGCATGTGATAAAAATTAGCATGGCATCAAAAATTGAAATGTTAGCACACACTAATCCTTTTTATATCATCTGCTTGCCAAATGCCACTTCTAATTATTAGGTTGGAGGCTGGCCTGTAACTCCCAAAGCACAACCCTCTTACAAGTTTATGATTCATCAACTTGGCGGTGGAAAATATTTTGAATTCGCTCCTTTGTATCAGGCAACAACAGGCCACAATATGCTCCACAAACCTTGTTAGGGGTAAGCATCAGTATCATGTGCTTCGTTTATGAGTCGCAGGCTTATCAAATTCTTCCATTTGCGCTGCCATGTTTGGTGTCCTTGAGCTAGTAAATACATGACAGTAAATTAAATGACACTTCTTAAACCTTCGTGCTACAAAGTATTTTGGCTCATCATTTTTAAGCTGAAGTCTATGTTTACGCATGAGAATGCCTTCTTATACTACTTTCCAACAGTTATCATCCTCTTGTTTTCTTCAATGTAGACGGCAAAAAACCAAAAGAATGAGTGGACAAAGTACTACTTTATGCAAATGTGCGCTTGCAATTGGTTTCTCCATCAGCCCCATGGCCAACAACATATAAGGAAAGATGTCAACAAACATATGAATCAGAACCCACAACACCCGACTGCCTACCTCTATAATTATCACAAGAGTACAACTTATACAAATTTCAATTCAGGTTCTAGGTCCCCTATGCATGAAGAAAGAAGATCCTAAGGGCTGATAAAGAAACCAACTAAGATCTAAGTGACAGAGTTGACAAAGAGGTTAGAACCTAAGAAAACATAATGAAGTTGTAAGAACATTTGGAAAAGCGGGTATACCACAGGCTATGGATCCTGATAATATGACATGATGGGAGAGATTCATAACAAACCTGTAATAGCTGAGGTAGCTGTTGATATAAATGGGGATCAAAGGGATTCACAACAAACCCCAGATAGCATCAATAAGACTTATATGATATATCATCTTTATGATAAACCGTCTCTATGCTCAAGATGTAAAGAACATGTAACCATCTAATTAAATTTTTGACATTTTAAAAAAACAAGTCCTTCAAAGAATCGTCATATGCAACAAGTTTTATCCTGATTATCTGGGGAGAAATTTAAGAATCCCTCTTTCCACTTTTTCTATTAAGGGCTATATTTAGAGGGGAAAAAGGCTTTTCAAACTCTTTAATTTAACTTTCATGTCGGTTAGATTAGGCCCTTTACTAATTTATCTGAACTCTTCCGCAGAAATTTAAGCCTCTCACTTCATAAGGGACTCTACAAACTAACGTTGCACCAAGAAAGACGGGGGTATTAATAGGTTAGTCATTATGGTGCAATTCAAATTAAGTCATCCATATGAGGAGAGGTGACAAGATAATAGAATATATGCAAAAGAAAGTGAATAGTCATACCCGTTAGATATTTTCAAGAATCTTTAACTGCAGACCAATGTCGTCAAGGAGAAGCAGGTCTAAGGAAATGCTCATAAAGGTGGCAAACATGTAAAGGACTATACAAACTAGAAAAGCACGTGGATAGAAAAAAACTTGGAAAAGAAAATTAATGTCACCATGTGGTTCTCACACTGAATATTCGGATTAGGATAAACAAGCAAGGATGGGTTTAGACTGTCAAACATGTAAAGGACTATACATAATCTTGACCTTTAATTTTGGTAGCATAACATGTTGAATTTCTTTGAACTTCTAAAGCATAAAAATATCAGTCTTCATCAGTGTTATTAAAATTTAAAAATGGTTCATTTGGAAAAACTTAAAAAGAGGTGAAAGAAGTAGGAGCCAAAAGTAGAAACAAAATAAATGCCATTCATTATTAACCCATATGATGCCACGTACATAGCAAGTATCAAATGAAATCCCTTAAAAGGGTATGCAAATTTTAAAGCAGGTCAGATGTTTTGAGAGAATCTCAAGAGAAATTGCTGGTATCATTCTAAAGATCTTGATAAGCTAGTATTACGAAAAAAAAAAAAAAGAAGATGATAATAACTTGCTAAAGCTTTTTCACAGTAAGAACTTCAATTTGTTTAGCTGTTACAGATTATGTATAATGTATGGGATGTATTCACATGATAATTACCTGAATGAGGCCCTTCACACGCCAAACGTTATGCTTTAGAACAACTACTCGTGAATCATCTGGGTGCAATGACTGCAACTCTTGTCTCACGGACTCAATACTTGCATTGTGCTCTGTTGACAACTGGACAGCCAAAACCTCTCCAGTTGCTTTGACAAGTTTCCCTAAAACAACACGGGAGTCCCCAAGATTGGCTATATATAGCGTACCACCACAGATAACACCAACCAGACAGCATGAGCCAACAGCAGCAATCTGAGGTTTCATAGGCCATTGTTGGTGACTAGAGAGATAAAACCCTCCTCTGTTGCCTGATATGCCTTCCTTATTACATCAGATGACATTGACTGCTGCTCAGATGTAAACCCTGCCAGGCAGAGGCTCTATTATATATGCTGTTAATTGAAACATCTCACACTATAACTGAAATGACATATTTAACATTAATGGATGGTGATCAAACAACACGCATGCATGTGCAATTAGAAATTCACTTCAAGCAGAAAAGTCGCATGCACCATAAAATTTGACCTAACGCAAGCGTGAAAGAAAATTGGGACATGATGAGGAATTAGTAAACTCTCAACTTAACTCATCTAAGCTTTTTCCCAACTACATGGGGTCGGCTACATGAATCCGCTTCCTCCACCCCACTCTATTCAAGACTAAGTCGATATTCAAATTATAAAACGGGGACGTCCTAGCTCTTCACATAGTTTAATTTAGTAGATTCATTTTTAAAGGACCTGACGGAGTTTTACGCTGGCTGTCAGCTACCTAATGCAACCCTCCTCCTTTACCCGGGCTTGGGACCGGCCTTGGCGGAGTTAGGAATTAGTAAACTCTATGTTTATAAAATATACCCAGATATAACTGAAGATGTGAGATGGTGTGAGAAGAAGACCTGCTGCTCAGATAAGTTTCAAAGGCCAGAAGTTTCAAGTGCAACACAAAAATGCAATAGAATAAAATTGATCATCATATTGTTCTTTTTTTTTTTTTTTTTTTTTTTTCTTTTTTTCCTCTTCAAACTTGAGGGAAGGCAGATGCAGAGCCCCTCCTTTTATTAAGGGGAAGGCAGGACATGAGCCCAGGTTGGTGGTACCAACCCAAGTGAAGTTACGCCATTGGCACCTTCCAACAATTGTAGTCTTCATATTTGGTCAAGATAGCAGATATAATTAAGTTCAAATGAGACACTAAGCCGATCAAAAAGTAAAACCATTACAAACTAAAACTCCAAATTTATAGGAGAAAGGTGATGTGCAGTTTTTTCCCCCCTTAAAAAAAAAAAATACTCAATCAGTTGCTGAAAAAAAAAATTGCACCATAAGCATGTATAAGGGTCTTTGGTCTCACAAATCATACAACAAGACAATTAACCAGTAGCATTAAATACTAGATAAATAATTAAGTCTTCCTAAAACAATATAAGCACCATCCAAATATGCAATACAATACATTCAGTAACCATTTCATGACAAATATGGAAGAAGACTAATTCAACATGTTCAAAAGCAGTTACAAGGGCGAATCATGAAACTCTCTTGTTCGGTGCTTACTCTTTAGATGGTGGAAAAGATTGTCGTTGATATAACGGGATGTTTCCGGACCACCATGACCATCGTAGACACCGACGAAGGTCCCATACGGGCCAGCCTCCAGTGAGCTCAGCGGCCCCGACTCGATCTGGCTCTGGTCCTCAAGTAAGCTGTTTGCTTGGACCACGGCCATAGAGAATTCTCCGTTCATGTGCTGCCCACTGTCCTTGTACCAGAGAAGCCCATCCTGCCGGCCAACCGTATCGGAGCCCGTATGGACATACCGATCTGACGACGGCCGCCAGCAGGCCTTCAGGAAGCTCATCAACGCCGCTAACATCCCTCATCTCACCCAGGCCCGCCTCCGAGTTCTCGACATCTATCCCAAAGCAAATTGATGCTATGCGAAATATAAAGACCCCGAGCTCCCTCTTCCTCTTCCTACTCTGTATCGAAATTTAGTAAACAAATCACATCATCAATTACATACGAAATAATTATGAGCAACAATAACTGAAGCAGATTATGTTACTTTCGATCAAGAGAAAAATGAGAACAGCTTCAAGAGAGAACCAACAAAACAACCTCAACTTGCACTCATTGCTTTGAAGAAAGATCAAAGTTTTTTTTAAAGAAAAAGAAAAAAAGAAAAAAATTTGATTGGATGCCGGGCAAAAACACACTCTTTGTCCTCTTTCGTTTCACCGTTCTCAAAAGGGATGAATCCTATGCAACTGGACATATAATAGATCATCAAAATCCACGACACGAAGCTAGATACTTATCCTTGTCTCGGTTACCTCGGATAGGAATCCAAGTCCTGAGGGGAAAACCAAGGATCATATCTCCCTCCTTCTCTCTAATAGGCCTTTCCACTCCGCAGCTCCTTATCTGATGGAACCGAGACACAATATCACAATCTCACCTCCCTTCTTATCCACCGATACGAAAACCCCCAAACACCCACCAATCGGAAAGCGCCCCAAAGAGCCATGCGATCTCCCCAATCTTCACCTCATGAACGCATCTGTCCACCAATTCAAACAATCCAAAGCTCTCAGCTTCGAGACAAAAACTCCAACAAAAACCCTCTTTCCTCCATGATTGCAAGCAACAGTCAATAAATCCACCATAACCCGCCCTCCAAGACAAAGGGGAGGGAAAAAAAAAAAAAAAGCACGACGCATTAGACACAAAAGAACAGGAGAAGACCCACCTGTGGCTCGTAATCAGCTCCAACAGCACCACCCCCCCCCCCCCCCCCCCCCCCCCAAAAAAAAAAAACCAAAAAACGATTCTTTCCGGTGGAAGATGACGGCGGCGGCCTCAGATCTCGCGACGACGTTGGAGAGAGGAAAGGAATTGGGATCCCGTCTAGGTTTCGATCAGCCGATTTGGACGATGCGACGACGCTTCTCTCTCTCTCTCTCTCTCTCTCTCTCTCTTTCTGAGAGTTTGGAGACAAAAAGCCCATAAAAAACCGACAATGGAGAGCCCAAGGCCAGCGAGGCAGAGGGGCAGCTCTGGGCTCCACCACCGCGCCGAGGGCGGGGATGGGGTGGGGAGAGGGTACCGAGGGAACACGAGGAGGTCGAGATTGGGAATAAAACTTGTCCGAGACGGGGCCAATCCGGGCATTGGATATATTCTTCTCTCTCCAGCATTCTCGAGCCAGGACCCAAATCTCAACGGTCCGTTCCAATAACCCTATCCCGTATCCCATTTTTTCTCCGCATTGGACCGTTTTGGACCCTGCCAGACCACCAAGAATCGTACACGTGTATCCATCAATAAATGGAGCAATAAAGTCGTACGTGATGTCAACCACTCCGGACCGACTTTGAAAAGTTTGACCAAGTTGTTTTGCGCCTTGGATAGGATTTCCCTAGATCCATACTTGATTGACTCCCTGTTAGTCGGATCCACTAGCATACGAGAAGGTCTCGAGTAGACTTACATGCACGTTGATCCACGTGTTGCTGTGTTAGGGTTGCGGAGACTTTATAGCTTTGGTTCGAGGACTAGTCGTGCACTCCTTTGCAGAGTCATTGATTGGGGGCATGGTATGAGAAAGATGGCTTTGTTAGCTTGCACGAAGAAGTTAATCGATCAAGATATGGTATCGTTAGCTTGCACAAAGAAGTTGGCAGATATGGACTTCTCACTGGTTTTATATATATATATATATATATAAACGGTTGATCTAATTGAAAGATGTCTTTGTACATCGCGTTATACGATGATTTGCATTGAGTATAATAATTTGTTTGTATATAATTTATGCATTTATGATACAATTTGCACATGAGAAATCATCACATTTGATGCAGTTTGCACTAGTGAATCATTTCATCCGGTGTAAGTTATCCTGCATAATGCCATGATGTACATAGATATTTTCATCCAATGAAGCATGCCTATTATTTTTTCATTTGAACTCATTCAATCAGAAATTGATCATCAGTCTGATTCAATTTTATTATTAAAGTTATTTTTTATATGATCGATAAAAATCAAAAAATTCATTGGATCGATAAGATTTCAAATTAAACTATTAATTTTTTATTTAAATTAATATTTTATATTTTATTATTTTATATTATTAAATTAAAAATTAATTATAAATTTTTTTTTTTTTTGGTTCGAACGAATCCATTGACCTACGTTCCAAATGTTAAAGATGATTTATTATTCGATCCAATTTTTAAAAGATTCAGCGACAGAACGAGCGAAGCATCCCACTGATCATTTAAGAGAGGCAGGGCGAGGACTCGTGCTCGGTCGCATCGGACGAGAACGGATGGTTGTTTCTGACCCTTTTCTCATGGGCGATCATTGCTCAGGATGACGACGACCAGATCAGATGGTGGCTGGCAAGCATGGGCTTCCCCTTCCCCATGTGAAGCCCCTCCACCCGTTTGTTTTTTTGCCTGAGAGAATTTGTTTACAAAAAAGGGATCGAGCCCCATTGGAAAGCCCTTGAATAATGGAAGGGCTCCACACGCACGCGCCCCTTCCCTTCCCGCGCCCTTCCCTTCCCGCGCCATGCATCCTCCTCGCCTCGGTGTCACGGATCGCAAGGACTCTTTGCCTTGTTCTTGATGGAGACGGAATGATGGGTCGATCGACCAAGAGGTACGATGGAGATGTGCCCTCTTGCCTAACTCCTTTCCATTGTTTGTTGTTTTCTTTGGAATCCCATTGGCCGGCTGTGTACTGTTCGGGCTCTGATAAGATTTATGGCAGTTTGCGGTTCTTGCATGCAAACCAACAGGCTTCGTCAATCGGACAAGGGTGGTCAGATTTTTTTTTTTTTTTTTTTTTTTTGTGCGAATCAAACCCGATAAATCGAATACATAATTTGCTATAAAATAGTAAGACAACAATCACTAATATGCCAGATAAAATCGTCATTGCATTGATAGTCATGCGAGGGGACTAGGACCAGCCCCATTGCGCCCATAAAGAACGAGCTAACTAATATGATCCTAAGCTGAGCTTCCATAGCTCGGCTTCCCCGAGCTTTCCATAGCTCGACCTCCATGAGCTTCCATAGCTCGGCTTTCCCGAGCCTCTCATAGCTCGGCCTTCCCGAGCTTCCATAGCTCGGCTGGAAGCTCGGCTGGAAGCTCGGCTTCCCCGAGCCTCCTATAGCTCGACCTCCCCAAGCCTCCCATAGCTCGGCCTCCTCCTCGAGCCTCCCATAGCTCGGCCCCCCGAGCTTTCATAGCTCAACTCCCCTGAGCAATCCATGACTCAATACTCACCTCCGTGGAACCCGACGCGGAAGAGCCTAGGCCTATCTAACAGAATCCCAAACAAAGAATCATATTGAGGAGTGGTCTAAGATCTAGAATAACGGCCTAGGACCTACGCACTCATCAGATCTCAGGCCATCAGGGGGCCCTCCTAGCCGTCGATCCTTTAACAAACAAGATACGGATCCCACCAGCTTCATAACAGCTTGATTCGAATCCCAACAACCTTCGAATCTTCCAGAAGGCGCTCAAGATCCATGTGATTGCCTATAAATGCAACATTCCCAGATTTTCTCAGGTATGCGTTCACAGCCCCTGGCTCACTCTCATTCTCACTCACTCTCTCTCTCCTCCACTGCTCGTCGGCGCTCCCCTGGAGCTCCCGATTGGCCACCCCTGGAAGGACTCCTTAGAGAAATCCTTCTCTCCATTTTTGTTGATCGCCAATCCCCGCTGACTTGAGCGTCGGAAGGTCTTCCGCGGAAGGCCACCCCTAACGCCTCTCGCATGAGGACTCTGTGCAGGTCCACCCAGAAGGAAGCCCAGATCAGGAGACCAACCGCGCCCGAGTCGAAGGATAGATCCCGGCAGCAACACTTACCGACCAGGATGACGAGCAGCAACAGAGGTAACCCAATCAACCGTAGTGTTGGCTTCCCGATAGACATGATGGATCAGCGGTGCATAGATGAACTAGAGAGAAGTCCAAATATCAGAGATCAGAGGATCGTAAGGAGTGCAAAGGTCTACATCCCGTCTAATCCAACGGACGACCGTTAAAGAATCTCCCTCGATGATCAATTGACGAGAGCCCAACTGACGGACCGCATAGGTGATACCTGCCAAGCAGTCTGAAGCTCAGCCATAGGAACCGAAGTATCGAGAGAGTCATGTCCATCTACCGCGAGCAACACTCCGTCTAACCTCCTAATAACAAACTCGGATCCAGTAAGACGATTCGATATAGTACCATCAAAGTTTACTTTGATATAATCCGGGAGTGGGGACTCTCAAAGATAAGGATCGTAGTATGATGTATTACCGAAGTAGTAAGGGAGTCCCAGTGGCTGGGTCTATGAGAGTGAATATTAAAAACTGAGCGAAAGTACTTCATTGCGAGAAAAATAATTGTATGGATGATCACCTTAGGCGAGACGGCACCTCCGCAAAGACCGACTTTCTTTCCTCTTTGGTGCTTTATCTTCTAATTCCCATAAGCGTGATGAGGAGGATATTGGATTGGGATGAAATTGATAATATATATTTATCAGTCATTTTTCATGTATAAATTAGAAGTCTCTAAATCATATGAACGGCTTGGACCATCAATGTCAGACTTTCATTACTTTATTAAATAAAAAAATACAATCCTACAGGAGTTATAACATGTTTGATTCTGATCATTTATAAATAAATGAATGTATGTGAGGGAGAATATACATATAAATATGAACATATTTTTGCCAACATGATTTTGACTTGTTTGCTATCATTTTTAGTGAGAGAGCTTCTTGGTTTGCCATCAAAAAAAAAGATAGCAGAGTAGGTTATACCTCATGTTCTATTGAATTTTTTTTTTACTTGTTTTAATAAAGTAATTTAATTTTAAAGAATATTATTGTAATAATTTAAGACTTTATCTTAAAAATGCTAGTTAATAATGTATTATTTGGGTTTCTTGAATCTATACCTAAAATTTTTGTAGTATATAACTATTGTAGAACTAAACATTCATACTCCTACATATTCTTTCCAATTAAATTCAATCATAAACACGTAAACTCTATAATGTCGGGTTTACTCTGCTACTATTTATAGCAACTCAAAATCTTATCCCAAAAAAGGTTAAATAAAAAAATCTTATTTATACTTTTTAATTTTATATAATACTTAAATTTTTATGGCTAAACATTGATCAAGATAAGCCCTCGTAATTGCCGTGCTTAAGAAATATTTTTGTGCCCGTAAGAACTAGATAATTGAGCTAGAGTTTGTTTTGAAATTTATAAACTTAAGAAGGAAAGGCTTTTTTTTTTATCCAAGTAGGACTAAAGTCTTACTTCAGGCTTATAATTTAGAAGAATGTATTTTTATATTTTTATAAAACTTGAGCTCTATCTATATAAAATATTGTATACTCTCTTTATAAGCATAAGCATATGTAACTTAGGTTCAGATCCGAAGAGCTCTATATGCTCTGTTCTTCTTTATGAATATGGGTTAATAATCGTATGTCTCTATACATTTTTATATTTTATATTTTATATTTAGAATATTTTTAACATAACAAATGATATCAAACTCGCAATTTGAACATCAATTAACACCTATCTTGATCTTTAATCCAAGATGTACAAGTGTTGTTCTTTTTGGATGACAATGACGTCATCCCAGTAATGTTAGAGGACCGTAACAGTGACGAAAACCAAGGTATTTAATCAATCAACAGTTGCCACTTGGATGGATTTGGTGGCCGTGCGTTCCATCAAGAAAGAAAAGAAAACTTGTGAGCAATGCCACCTGCCAGACGCCACGCATTTACCTCCATGACACTTCTCCCTTCCGCTAAAAGTAAAAATCATATATATATATATATATATATATATATATATATAATTGGAACCAAAGTATCAAAATTATCTTCTAACTTACTTCTCTCTTGTATGTAACTGATACTATTGATATGATAACTACTTAGTTTAATTATGTATTTTTTGTAATTAAATAACTAAATTTTTTATCTATTTTATAAAATAAATAAATGAATTATTTATATATATATTTTATATGTAATTAGTTACCAGCAATGATAGCAGCTTAACCAAAAATATCATGAAAATAGATTTTAAGTGATTCATTTATTTTTTTAAAAAAATTAAAATCTTTATTTTAAAGGTATTATAGACAAATTAGTTTTTCTTTGCAAATTATCTCTAGCTAAATGCACAAAATACCTTCAAAACTATTTTTTCATGCATTTTTTTATCAATTAAATATAATAAAAAATTCTAGAAAAATGAAGCTTAAAAAAATTAAAAATTTATTTCTTAAAAATATCAAACAAACCCCAAAAGCTTAGGATATTCTTCTTCTTTTCCGATATCTTTACCTCTTTCTATTTTTATGATAATATTTTGTATATATATATATATATATATATATATATATATATATATATATATGGTCCAAAAGTTAAGATTCCATTCATGGTTGTGAACTATTGTTTTCACTTCAAGCATGGTTCCTAGATGAGGATAAGCCTTATCTCCCCTTGGCCAAATACCATCGTTTTCTATTGTTTGTTGTTGTTGGATTAAGAATCCAATTAGCTCTAAACTTTATTTTGTAAATATTAAAATAATGATTGTGTTGCAATAACTTTCATTAGCAGTTAAAATATGATATAAAAGACAATAACTATAACTAAACAAGGGTGCTAATAATTGGAACACATTGTAAAAAAAAAAAAAGCTTGATTTAAACACAATCTAAAGTTAAACAAGATAAGCTTGAATTAATGCATTAGGTTCAAAATTAACTTTAAGTTAAGTTAAAAATAAATCTAACCTTATAAAGCTTAGCTCAATTAGGCTCAATATATATATATATATATACACACATACATGCGTACAAGTATATAATATTTAAACAGTGGCCTTTGGGTTTTAAATCTAAGAATTGGCAACATTAATATCATTTCAAGATTGAATAAGTTCGAGCTTGAATTAATTTCAAGGTTGTTATACAAATTCCAAGATCATTAATCAAGATTGAATTTGACCTGAGCTCAAAATAGTGATAAAGTTTGTTTCTAAGCTCGAAATTAATTTCAAACTACATCCCATTAAGCTCAACTTATCTATACCCTTATCACATAATAGTTATTTCAAGCCAAAGATAATAACATGAAAAGAACATTGTAGGCTAAAGCAATATTTTGGAGTTAAAATGGAGTTTTGCCGTAATTTAAGACCAAGGATGAATGTCAAATGGCATCCTTTATGCCTATTTATATTAGTTCTAATAATACAAGGAGCAACAACTTTATGATATTAAATATTAAATTTTTGTTGTGTTGGGCTATCCATTATATAATATGATGTGAGAAATTTTGCAGCGCTGCCATCAAGGGGAAGGGGGACCACTCGAGAGAAGCTTGGAGATTGCTCATATCCAAGTATGGGTCCCAATAAAAGTCCTCATGCTTGCTTTTTTTTTTATCATTAACAAGAAAATTCGAAAACAATCTACTTGCATGCCAAATTACTTTTTTTTATTATATATTATAGCAGACAAGAAACCACATTTATATAATTTTATTTTATTTATTGCTTCTCTCGATCTCTTGAATGGTTATTTAATCATTTATCTTCTTTTTCTTATTTTTTTCTCGAAGATAAGATTCCACTCCTGCTAGCTTTTCTCTGTCGTGGTTTTAATGGCGCTGGGGTGGCTGACACTGGATGCTAGACATGATTGATGCATTTCATAGCGCAATGATTAAAATATTTTAATTTTACTATTAGAATAGTAAGAGTAAGGGATCGATTCCATAGGGACTTTACGATTATCTTGAAATAAATTTATAAATTTAACTAAATAGATAACTAAGTAGATAATTAGTAGTGCAAAATAATAAGATATGGTCTATCTTATAAGAGCACGGCCCGTATCGTAGATCACGGCCCGTCCCTATTAAGCATAGATCAGTCTAAATTATTTTTACTTAAATATAATTTAATAATAATTAAATATGCATAAAGCTTTCTTTCAATAACATCTAAGAGTGCATATTAAAATCTAAAATAAAAGAGTTTTAATTTCTGATAGCAATAAGAGAGCAACAAATTCTTCATAAATCAAATCAAAGACCAGATGAAATGGACTGAAGACAGGCTGAACCGGGTTGAAGACATGAACCGGGCCACGAACAGAGCAACCACGAAATCCACGGACTCCTCTCCGGATTCACGGACGGCCGCCTGTACGGACTTCTCACGGATGGCAATCTGGAGCAGAGCAACCTTCCACGGACACAGAATAGCCGAACGGATGCCTCACAAATCCACGGACGGCTCTTGAAGACTCCTAATTGCTCTCCGTGACTCCTACAATCGCCTGGAACAGAGCTTCTCACAGCCTGGAACAGAGCTTCTTACGGCTGCTTCTTCGATTGAGGAAGAAGAGATCTCCCCGAATCCTCCAATGGCTCTCGAGGACTCCTTTGCTGCTATTTGTAGAAGCCCAGACGCGGTGAAGACGCGGCCCAGACGCAATGTTGCCAAAACAGAGGACGCGGGCGGCGCAGAGAAAATCCCGGATAAATCGTGAATAAAATCTAAATTCCTTCAGATGAATTTAATTCATTCAATTTGATAACTTTCTATCCAATTTATTTAAATAAGAGAAGAACGGTTGGATCTGAAACGGGAGAAGAATAGAAGACGGTGAAGTCGGCACTAGGTTTGCCGACTTTGCTTTAAAATACGTGCTAAATTCTTATAAAATTAATTCCAAGCTCGTTTTAAGTTCGATTCGAGTGCCGTTTGCGTCATTAAATTTATAAAATCGAGCTCTTCAAATTGATAAGGTTTTACTTAAAATATTATATAAAATATTAAAATATTAAATAATAATATATATGTTAAATATTAATTAATAGGTTTAGTGATAATTATTTATGCGTTTATCAATGACCAACAAAGCCAGCGCTTATCTTGGAAAAGGCCAAACTCATTCAGTGTTTTTTTTTCCTCCTATGGACGATCACACTAGTCTAATACGAATTAATTTAGATAGATTAGAATACAAAATTTGCTATAGAACAAAAGGACAAAAATTATTTGGCCTCTAAATCTATGATCCAGCATGCTAAGCCACTGAAACCACCGCTCAGTCACGAGCAACCAAATCTTCAAATCGAAAGATATGGCAACGAAAAGTCAGACTGATAGGGACGATGACACCTGAAACTCCGGCACGCCTGAATTTTCTGATGAAAGCTTCAGCCGAAACCCATTTATGGAAGGATCGTGCGAGAACGACCCTCTGTTGCCAACCAGCTATCTCAGCTTCCAGCTCCGCCACTGCAACACGAACAATGTCTGAAAATCGGGCTTCCAACATCGCCACCTCAACCGACGAAGGTGACGAAGAGACCCTTTGAACCCGAGATCTACAGTCCTTCTTCTGGAAACCCGGCCATCCATAGTTCCATCAGAAGTCATAGGAGAAAAGGGGACGACGGAATGAAGAACCAAAGAGAGACAAACTTAGAGACGACGAGAATCGTCGGAGATTGAGGAAGAAAGAGATCGAAACACGACTCTCGAAGCAAGGCCTTCGAACCGAACCAGAGAACAGGCACACGATTCATTCAGTGTTCAATGTTCATGGTCAAGCAAAAGTTGCAGCAGATTAATTTCATCAGCAACTTTATAAATTAACATCAAAATTTAAGAAGTTCCAATGACCTATGTTTGCCTGTTTGACTGTGCTTTGAATTTGATTGAGTTAGCCCTTATCAAGCTATATATCAACCTGAACATTATTAGCAGTTTACTGATGATAAACCACATGTCTGAGTTCCTTGCTTGTGGGCCTTAGTAATAATATCTTTTCTATTAGAGTTGGTAGGTCTATTCTCATATCATATATTATACAAGCTTAATTGATGTTCGGTTCTTTAAAGAACTAAACTTTAATGGTTAGCTCCGGCTCAATAGTGAGTTTATTTTTTTTTAATTGCATGCAATACGAAGATAACCATATTAAGAATAAAATTTAGTTTACCAAAAAACCGGACATCAAGTTGCTCTATAATACACACATGTCTACAAATGCCAGCTTGGATTTCTTTGTGTCAGGTTAAGTCTATTAAAAAATTAGATTTTTTTATTAAATAAATCAATAGAAAATTATGTTTACTATATTATGTTAGAAAATCAGATTTTTATATTAAATAAATTAATAAAAAATTATGTTTTATATATTAGATATATATATTTTTATTTAATTATAAATAAATTATTTTTTGAATTGATATAGAATTAAATTGAGTAGATACCATTTAGGGAACTATAAAAATCCTATATAAAAACTCTATTGGTTATGATTCCTAACACACCAAATCACAACATAATTTCTCTTCTTCCCATCAAGAAGAGAGATACGATCTCATTAACGAGCTAAGGCGATTTGTTTAAGGAAGATTACAAACCATACTCTATTGCGTTCAGTGTTTGATGGTCGTAGTAATTCCGTGATAGTCAACGATTGATATAAATGGATTCAAGTATTTTTTGGTTAACGTGATTAACATGATGAACTTGAGATTTCATATAGTTTATGGTTTTAAAAAAATTCTAACAAAATTCAACTTGGATATTTTTTTTTTTTTGGTACAATCGGATAATCATACTAGTCTAGTATGAATTATCCTAGATAGGTCAGAATACAAAATTTGCTGTAAGACAGAGGGGCAGGGGTCATCCAGCCGCCAAATCCAACCACCAGCGTGCTGAGCCACAGAAGCTGCCACCCAGTCGGCCACCGAGTTGGCTTCGCGGTAAATATGTCGAATCTGGACAGAACCAACTCTCTGCAAGATAGACCATGTGTCTCTGAGAATAGGAATACTGGGGCCGTCGAAAATATTCTCCTTTCTCAGCCATCGAATAACCGTCATCGAATCACCCTCGATAACGAGACGATGAGCATGAAAATGCTGAGAGGCGTAAGAAATACTTGCCCATGCTGCATAAAGTTCTGTCATAGGGACAGAGGAATCAAGGGTGCCAAAGCCACCCGTAGCCAGCATATCACCCTGAGGCCCACGGATGATAAACGCAGAACCAGCAGCTCTGCCATGGACACTCCCATCGAAGTTGATTTTGATAAATCCTGGTAGGGGGCTCCCAGGAAATGAAAACTGTATGCCGGTTCGCTGCCGAAGAAGCAGGGGAACCCCAGAGGCCAGAGGAGTCAAGACCAACAGCATGAAAAGCTTGGGCATATTCCGCAGATAAAGATCTGATCCTCCTAACAAGCCGATGTGGAGAGATAACATCATCGGAGAAGACGAGCTGGTTCCTCGATATCCAAATCTGATAAGCCGTGATCGCCCAAAGACCGCGTTTATGCTGGGAGGCCCTCCGGAGATCAAGAAAGAAGAGGGAGCATAGGGATCCCGAAACACCCACATTATAGGAATAACCCATCATCTGCCATATCTGCCTAGCTCGAGGACATATGAAGATCGCATGGTCCGTAGTCTCATCCTCCAATCCACACAGAGAGCAAGTCGGCTGGATAGGCAAACCCCTACAGGAGAGCATGGCACTCATCGGAAGACAGTCCCAAAGAAGCTTCCAGATGAATAACTGAACCCGGGGAAGAGTAGGAAGCGACCAGATCCAAGCAGCATCCTTCGTGACCTGGGGCTGGGGCCTGAAAACCTTCATAAGATCACTAAGAGGAGCTTTGGAAAGACAAGATCTCTGCCATAATCTAACATCCGTCGAAGGGCCAGAGGTGAGAGGAATAGAGAGAATCCGCCGAGAGAGCTCATCACCAAAGAAACTGATCACTCTAGTGGTATCCCAAGAAGGGAGATCCAGAGAAATCAAATCCCTAACCTTCAGCTTGGTGGGGACATCAATGTTGATAAAAGAAGGCCACCGAGAAAGAGGGAGCTCAGATATCCAGAAGTCCTGAATCATATCAACGGAATGACCATCTCCAATCATCCATGTAATTTTCTTCAGGATAGACTCACCATATTGATAAACCTCCTTCCAAAAGAAGGAACTCCCCTTAGGCGGCCCAATACACTCTCCAGGCTTCTAGTCACCATACCTCGCTCGCATAAGAGAGCTCCAGAGACTTGGATTTAACTTATTCTGTTCAAGCTTTGTGATGGGCTTCATTTAGGTCTTGCATGTGCTTCTCCTAAGCCATGCAGTGTACACAAGGCAATTATTAATTGGTGATGCCAGTGCAACACCAAGCCCACACTGTGCCAGAGAAGACCATAACCAATTTGTACATGAATCAAAAGAGTGTGAAGTTTGGTTAACCAAAAGGAAAGGAAAAAAAAAAAAAAATGGAAACTAGGGAGAGAAGAACATAATTGCTTGGGGGAGCACTTCAAAGACATGAACCTGAAGGGATATTTAGTCAGGAGAATGCTAAGCCTGTAGGGTTCTAAAGAAGCTCTTGAGGTAATTACCAGGAATTTTGACAACAAAATCCTCTCTTGAGGTCAAGACAGCCTGGTACTCCCGGGACAAACCGATCTCCATATCTTTGCTGAAGCCAAGCAATTTATTTTAAGTGCGAGACTGATCATAGAACACTGTCGTTAGTGTTGGGGAGTGCGAAATACCCCCAAGATCACGACTATAGCATATATGAGTAATACAAAAAAACTTTTACCGTTCTAATCTATGAGTATAAGACATACCTTCAAATTTGAACTTTGGAACACTTTGATTCGATTGCTCGGCCTCAACCTTTTAGCCTTCCGTCGTATTCCCAAAAATACCTTCCTTCTCTCACAAGATGGTGGGATCTCTCGGCCGATCTAGGGTTTCTTTTTTTCTTTTTCCTCAAAAACATTCACCCTAGCAACCAACTGAGAGGGTATTTATAGGGCTACAACAGGAACCAATAGGCAAATATGAAAAGGACTTCCCACGTAATTAAATCTCCCAATCCTATCCCGGGTTAGGATTCAATTACGTAAATTACAATTTATTCCACTAAAGAATTATAATTGTACTCCTAATCATATTCGAATTTATATTTTCGAGCCTTAATATTAAATACTTATTATCTCCCCACGTTAAGATTACAGATATCCACCAATTAAATTTAATTACTGATAATATAATTTAATTGGCTGTTATTATCCTTGAGACTTATCCACTTAACTTATTTGATGTATCGGATTCAAAATCCACTTGCAAGATTTGATACAATCAAAACTTATAAGCTTTCTCAAGGGATGTCATCAATCCAAATTAACAGGACGTGGATTCCTTCAACTATTAATATTCACCATATATATAATGTTATTGCCCAACCCACTGAGTTTATTGGCTCATATAGAATCTCACTCTATGTATAATCAAAGCAATAATCACTACATACACGTGTCTAGAAATAGAATTCAGATTAAGAGCATAAGTAATCATAATATTCATGAGTTTTAAATTATTTTATAAAGTCAGTATAAAATAATTAACTCAACTGGGTCCTGTTCAATACACACAAAGTGTACTAGCACAAATAGTTAGAATAAACCATTCCCCGTAGTCAAGACAGACCTACTAAAAATTTGTGCTACAGTTCTACTGATGGTGTGTCTAATTCCATCTAAAACTGTGAACAATAAACTTGTATTCCAAAAGAACCGATGATCTAGTCTTCTATGTGTAAGCCGTACTCTACACACTAGATCAAATACTCTTTGTAAATACTAGACACATGCACATATATAATAAATGGCACACATTGCTCAAAATAAATTCTCATTAAAATGTAAAAACATAACATAAAGCATATCTTTTAGTCTATATCTCTATCAGTTAGGTGGAAGATACTTTGAAGCTAGAGATTGGAAGGGAGGAAATAATTTCAAGTGAGCAAGTGGTTAATGGCCATGAAGCTTGGCCCATGGCTTGCACCAAGGATGTCCAAACGTTACATGGGAGTGAAAACAGGGGTGGTAATGCTTGTTCGTTTAACATGCTTGGCTTAATTCAATCAGTTATTGATAGCATTTCTTATTTGATGATATTTTGATCCGTTGGAAGGTGATGGCCGGCTATAGAATAAGCATGGAACAGCGGTGTTAAAGAAGAAATGATTCGTAGGCTCTGCTTTTATTATTCGAGGGACTGATGGAGCTCCATTGGTGATGGGTGGATTTAGTCTCTTAGGCTCTTCGGTTCCTCTAACAGAGCTTTACGCAGCTTGGGCGGACGTCTCCTATGCTGTTCGGATTCTTCACACTCATAGTCTCTTCATTGAAGGGAGCTCGCTTACTATCATCCAATGGCTCCGAAAGGAGTGCTATAATCATGTTCCTTCCAATCCTCTGCTACATGACATCTGGACTGCCCTTCGGAATGTTTATAGAGCCCAGATCCGTCATATTTATCGGGAAGCCAATTCTGCTGCGGACTAGGTTGCGACGTTAGTGGTTCATCATTCTGGTTCTGATCCTAGAATTTGAGTGACCCTGTTCTTTTATTTTTAATCAAATTTTATACTCTGATCTATTAGGACTGATTCACACTAGAGTTGTGTAATCACCCGCTTGTATAAAATAAAAAATGAAATGATTAAAATTTCATGGAGGAGTTGAAGAATAGATGATACGAGAAAGCTTGGAAAGGGAGAGGTTATTGAAGGGAGATTTTGTTGGCGGTTGGGAAAGGTTGAAATGTTCATACTCTATAAATTTTCAACCATGGTAGCATAAGATCATAGACTTTTGGTTCAGAAAACAGTGATTTTAATCAAAATGATGGAAAGAATTATTTGTAAGTTATATACTTTTGCAGTTATAAATTGAACATAAATTTTTTTTAATCACCTTTATATAGGTCAAGAATAATAAATAATATTAATATGATTTAAATAAATATATTTTTATGATTAATTGGTGAAAATGATAAATAATGAATATTATTTACACACCAATGTACAAAATAGTCAAAATGTTCATACTACTTGCCATGCTTAGATCATGCAATATTTGCTAAATGGTAGTCAAATAAAATCCAATAATATTTTTAAATTCACTCCTATTTTAATTAGAAGGACTAACTCTCCATTTGGTAAATAGTGTCCTGAGCAAATGATGCTCTCTCCTCCCTTAGTATGAACAATTTTTTTTTGAATTAATTATATTTATTTATAAAAATAATTTTGATAAAATCATGAATGACAACGAAGCTAAGTAAAGATATCATTGGATAACTTTGTTCTATGTATAATATTTTACCTTCTTAATTTTTATAATGATTTGAATATAAAATTATTTAATTCGTCTGTTTAAATTATCCAAATGGTTATTACTTTAACAAATTATTAAGCATAATGAAAGTCTCATTTGAGTCTTAGGCCTTATTTAAAATAGCTAATGAAAAATAATTGCTGTTGAAGCCATTCTAAATAAGATCTTTGCTAGTTAATCTTTATCTTTATTATTTTCATGTAACTAAACCTTACATAAGAATTATAGAGATTCAAATAAAAATAAAAATTTTTAGTTATTAAATTTAGGAGCGAGGAAAAAAGAAGTTCATGTTGAGTGGAACTAGTATAAAATAAAAGGAGGGATTATCCTGGCATTTTGTTACGAAAGGCGATCATCACAATCTCTTCTGGAAGAAGGACGATAGCGTCAAAATCCCTACGTACGCACGGCTGGAGAAAGGGCTACATCAGGCCGTGCCCCCTGCTCTCCTCCACACACGTGTGGGGAAGAAGGGGAAAAAAAAAAATTTATTGACGTGAACCAGATCTCCAAAATCTATTCATTAAGTATTTTAAAACATGAACCTTTTTCCTCGGTCCACCGGATGAGCAAAGTTAATGCCCAATCTAGAGATTTATACTATAATATTCATTTATTGATTCCTTCCGTCACATGTGATGAGACCTCTGTTTTTTTTTTTTTTATCTTTCTTTCCTTGTCAAGATATTTTCACAGACCTAACATCAACAATCATAGCACGCACTGCTTCAGCAGCGGACCGATGTATAATCTTTATATTTTGAAAGCTTTTACTTCTAGAATTTATCAAAATTAATTTTGATAAAATATTTAAGATAGATATATTGGATCAGTTTTTATAATTTGTAGACCGAAGGTGCGATGTTGATAGCGGAAGAATTCGATCTTCTTGACTTCTTGATGCCTCTTGCTGAGCTTTATACGGCATGGACTGATATTTTCTGTACCATTCGAAGCCTGAGCGCCCGCAGTCTTATTATTGAGGAAGATTCTATTACTATTATTCGCTTCGGAAGGAATCCAACATCTACTTGTCAACTATCCTCTTGATTTGTAACATTCGATCTATACTTGAGGAAGCTTTTAGCGCCTAAATTCGACACATCTATTGGAAAGCAAATTCAACGATCGATTACCATCCCCTTGATTTGTGACATTCAATCTATACTTCAAGAAGCTTTTAGCGCATAAATTTCGGTACATCTATTGAAAAACTAATTCAGCGGTCAATTGGATTGCTGCTAGGATGGCCTACACTTTGATTTTTGAAGCTGAAAGTAGGACGATCTTTGATCTATTATTCTTTTTTTAATATTATATTATAATGTATCAATAGTGTGATTATTCATTTATAATAAAAAATAAAAAAAATAAAAAATAAAAAAAATCATAGCACGCAAACCATGCATCAAACTACACCAACAACCTCATCATAAATTTAATCTATGCATCCAAAAAGAACGCGCGTTTAGCGTAGAACCATGAGAAGAGTCAACCTCACATATATCTATTTTTTTTCTGGTCAGCCGTATAAGGATGACCAAAGTCATCATCCAGCAATAATTTCAATGGCGACGCTTAATAAAAATAGGGTGTCTTATTGAGAGATTTTGGTGCAATGGCGACAGGACCAACATCCACCCTTCATTGTCTGAAGTTTATTCTTCATTGAAAAAGATTTAAGCTGGTCGGTGTGCGAGCAATAATCAACAAGCTACATTTCTATGATTGAGACCACCGGATTAAAATAGGAAAGTTCACATCAAATCAAATGGCCTGAGTTCTCTATTAGCTCCCATTTCCAAGCCTGCGAGACCTTTCAATTTTTGGTGCACAGGATAAGGTGGCGAATTGGGTTGTTTGATTAGGTTTTGATTGGGTCTAAATGTGGAGCACCAAAGTCTATGGCTGGTTGGTTGTACATGGACATTCAAATTTGATCTATTTGAAACCTTGGTTTCTAGATCAAGACTGGAGTGAACTTAGCTATCTATGTTTTGTGTTTTATTTGATCAGAGCTTTGGTGAATTGGCCATTAGGGTTTTTAATGGACTCATTCTCAGTGGGGTACTCTAAGGTAGTATTTGATAGAAAAAATATTATCCATAGATAAGTGTACGGAATATAGTTTATCCCCTGGCTATCCTTATGGATATCTTTTGGCTATCCCATTGATCATATCAAATGCAAAAAGGTAAATACATAGGATAATTTTTTTTACTCTTTATTTGAAGGGGTAACCAGCTATTCCTGTATTTTTTAGGAAATAAATTAAGGGAATAACCCATGGTCAACCATGATTAACCACGGGTTATTTCTTTGATTAACTTTATTCCTAACTATCCCTTATAGTTAGGGCTTTTGAGAATAAGAAAGGATATACTCTCTTATTTTCTATTTCAAACACTACCTAAAAGTTTGGTTGGATTATAATGGAATGTACTATTTGTTGTGGTTAATTCTGAAGCATAATTTTAAGATTGTTGGCAATAGAAAGGCGGATAAAGAAAGAAAGACCAACTAGAATGACTAGAATGAAGGTTAAGAGAGAGAGAGAGAGAGAGAGGAGCAAGCTCATCGATCGAGGTGCATTGATTTCTCCTTGGCTTTCTCTAAGGATTGATTGGAAGGAGTGTAAAAGAAAAGAGAAGGTTTAGAAATGCTATGAAATCCAACTGTATTTATAAAAGATAAGCTCATATTAGCACTACTTGATGTTGGCTCTTCAAAAAAAATGAACAATTAGCCTTTGATAGTACCAAAATCATCATGCGAGCATAGTAATATTGAGAAGAAAATTAGTAAAATCATATAATAAAATTGAGTCCAATTTTATTGATAAAACGAGTAGGCAAATATAGGACAGGAAGAGAACATGCTTAGATGCACCATTATGGCATTCTCATGGTCATACATCTAGCTAAGCTCGTAAAGTTATTTCATTTCATATGTCACACATGAATAGATGTAGTGGCATACCTTAAATTTTTTTTTTTTTTAAAAAAGAAAACATAAACATGGCTCTGTAGCATAAAGACTTTCTCTAATCTAAAATTAACCATTTTTAAAGTTTGAAAAGGTATTGCGCACCGCGCGAGATGCATGACATGTGTATCGTGTGCACATACTGAGAGAACATTTTTGTCTTTTTGTATTGGACGTGCAGCTATATGTGCATGCATGCATGCGCAGATCAATCATCGTGCACAAAAAAATTTCTTAAACTTTTAGCCTTGCTTGGCCCACCAATGTTATTGTTGATGGGCTCCCACTCGATGCCTCGCCTTGGACTCGGACTCAGGAGACATGGATCTGGGCTCTGGTATCATGTGGTGGGTGGGCGCTGGCTCAGCCATTTGACTCCACTTGGGATCAGAGTTCGGATCAAAATTTTGCTGAAAACTACACGCATGGGATCAGAGTTTGGATCCAATGACAAGACCTTTTGGGATCAATGTTTCTTCACGGTAGCAAGCTAAGGACACATACAAAGGCCATCAGGACCGGATCATCACCAATTAGTAATCAGCATCGACGTCCAATTCTGTCGTTTTGATTTTGGATGTTGAATAATAATTGCTCTTGTCATTACGTGAGTTTGATGAAATTTTATTAGTTGTTCGATTATCTTACGGATTTGATGTTATCATTGCATACTATTATTCATTAGACATATTCATCACAAGTTAGGTGGTTTTTTTGACAAATGATTGCTGAGTTTGAAGGACATTTATGGACGATTTGAACCAATTTGTCTATGTAAGGTAGGATCATTTATGGGCGGCAATAATGTGCTACCTAATAATCATTTAGCGGGGATGCATGAGGGCAATAGGGATGATAATTTTTTTTTATTTTTTCATTTATTCGGTGCCATTTTTAACATATCAAAAAAATTCTGGTTTAAATGGCTTAACGGGTAACAAAAATTTTTCGTTAACGGCTAAATGGGTAACGGTCTGAAGACGGTATTCTCCGCACCATCTTCGTCTCCATAGCTTTATATAATATATTTAAATTTTAATATATATATATATATATATATACACAGACAACCGGTTCAATTGGGAACCGGTCATCAGTCCGGTCCGATTTTATTATTAAAGTTGACGTTTATAAGACCCAGTAAAAACAAAAAACCCCACTGAACCGGTCGGGTTTCAACAGTTCCAACCCGGTTTTATTTTTTTTAATTTTTCATTTGAATTGTATTTATATTTTATTATTTTATTATTAAATTAAATTTAATTATAATATTATCCGGTCCGATCAAACTGATTCATCCAATTGAACCGATTGATCAGCGACCCAAATATTAAGCCGGTTCGTTCTTCGGCCCAATTTTAAAACATTGCTTCTTAGCCAATATATAACCAGCAAACAACTAGTACTGAACCAAACAGGTACAAGACCACATTAGTCATTATCTATAACATACTCTCTTATTTAAATTTTATTATCCTTGCTAAGTTTTTGGTTCAAATCTAATCAAATTCCATCATAAATGTCAAGATCGAGTCATGATGAAGCTTTAAAGTTTCAAGTCATACTATTTCTTTTGCCATAAACAGTTCTTATAATGGATGTTCTAATACTATAATATCTAACAATCTAATATCTTATTAAAAAAGAGTTATCCAGAATCAAGCCATCAATCTGGAACTAAATACACCTCGTATTGGCTTTAAATATTCTGTACTAAAGCAATTAATTGAGTTAGTTAATTAGCTCCAAATAAATATGCATGAATTTCTTTTTTAAAAAAGAAAAGCAACAAATTAATTAAGAAGAGAGTGTATATTTTAAATTGATCTTTTGATAAAATAAACAGCCTTTTAAGCATCAAAATGAAAAATTATTGATGGGCAATTATGATAAAAATATAGCTGTTATCTAATCAAGTAAATTACTATCTCTAAATTTTTTGACATAAAATAGTATCCACTGTGGCAAGTATTATATATCCACTATCATAAGAAATAATGGATGATAATGAAATAATAATCTTATCATTAAACCATGTGAGCATGTGCCACATGCATGGTTGGAAGAAAAAATTTGATGGATGATTGTGCTTCCACCTATCTTTAAAGTGAATTCGATCGGTTTACTTTATATATATATAGAGAGACAATTAAATATGATAAGATATATATATATATTTAGAGAAAAATTGCATGGAAACACCCCCACCCACTTCCGGAGCAACGTCATACGTGGGATATATAGCAGTTGGAGTAATGGCTGTTTCTTAACGGTGGAGAGAAGTGGAGGCAATAGAAAGAAGAGTTAAAGGCTCAGAGAGGGACATGGCCGGAGAACAACCGGAGGACGCTCTCTGGAGGAAGAGAAGGGAGAGAGAGACTTGGAAGAGATCAAGAGCCTGGACCAGTTCGTGAAAGAAGTAGTCAAGGAGAAGAAGAAGCTGTGGTACCTGGCAGGGCCGGCCATCTTCACGTCCCTGGCCCAGTATTCTCTCGGCGCCACCACCCAAGTCTTCGCCGGCCAACTTACCACCCTCGAGCTCGATGCCGTCTCCACCGAGAACATGATCATCGCCGGCCTCGCCTTCGGCATCATGGTATGTGTTTAAATTATTAACATGATCATATCTAACGAGGTTATACGCATATATGATCGATCTCTTGAGAATTTTGTTCGTTGATATCTCTCAACGAATGCTTGCATGCGTTGCGAAGCTTTCTTTTTTCCTTTCTTTTTCCATGGTCAATCATTAGCTCCTTCCCTCTGGAGTTTTGAAGCTTATTTTTCTCTTGCGATCAAGGGTTTAAAACCCTGAAATCTTGATTGGTAACCCATACCAAGTTGAATCAACGACTTGATTTTATGTCAGCCGAGATGAAGGCTGGAAAATTTACATCCAAGATAATCAAGATATTGATTGATATGGTAAAACCAAGATTTTTTTTTTTTTTTTGTTTCAGTGCATCACATTGGATATTTGATAATGATTTTTAAAATAAATGAATATTTTCAGCCTGACCTATTGATATATTATTATCATCTCATGGAGATACATTGTTTGTGAATAAACTGCATAAAAATTTTCAATATATTGACAAAAATCAAAACAAAGGAGTTAAAGAAAGTGAAGGAGAAGTGCTGAAAGGAAGAGAGCATTCTTCAAGGCTGCAATCCTAAATTACTCTATTTAAGTACCAAGTTGAGATACGATATTTAGAGAAGAGTGCTGCTTCCAGCACCCCCAGTGACAGCAATGGATCCCTTACGCTGCTCGAGTCCCGGAGAAAAAAATATTTATTTGTCAAAATGCAATGGCTTAATTTATAATTCATCATTTGACATTGACTGCGTCGATAGAATTTTATGCTCCTTAGAGCCATGAGGTTGCAAGTTTAATAGTCTAGAGAGATTGAACAACGCATACCAAACACATGGCTTTTTCTTGACCATAATCTTATACACAATGCATTGGAGAATGGTTTCTTTAATGGTGATTGTATTGGAACTTTCAGAGTCATTTTTTAAACCAATGTCAATGTTCTTATACACAATGCATTGGAGAATGATATCTTTAATGGTGATTATATTGAAACTTTAAGAGTTATTTTTTAAATCGGTGTCAAACTCTTTAATGGTGATTGTATTAGAACTTTAAGAATATTTTTAAACCGGTGTCAATGGTCTTATACACAATGCATTGGAGAATGATATCTTTAATGGTGATTGTATTGGAACTTTAAGAGTCTTTTTTTTTTTTTTTTTACCGGTGTTGTTTGACACCGGTTTTACGGTTTTAGTACGAAGGATAAAAATTACGTAAATAAGGTTAAAGAAAAAATATCACTTGAAATGATATTTTTTCACGAGTCAAAAACGTCATTTAAAATGGCAAAAAAACACATTTGAAGTTAAGTGGCATGCTTTCACGAGTCAAAAGCATCATTTGAAATGGCGCTTTGATATTTACTCTTCTCGTTTCTATGCAAAGTTTTTTCTTTTGTAAGTAGTAGTGGCTTTTAAAAACATCATTTCAAATGGCATTTTTTTTTAAACCTTATTTATGCAAAATTTTTACTTTCCGTACATGGTAAACATTTAACATCGGTTTGAAACTTTCATCATTAATATTAGAGTCATTACTAGTATTGAAGATAATAATATGCAAGTTCTGAAATATAATATAAAAATATAATAAATTATAATAAATAAAAATTAATTATTATTTTCATATTAATTAATAAACTATAATGATATTAAGTATCCTTATATCACTTCATATGATAAATAAAGAACTCTTTATGTTTATGTAATAGAGCGAATAAATCATGCTTATTATGCATTTCAACCTTAGTAATGGATTATTATCGTGATTTAAGCCATATAAAATTTTTACAACTCAAGCACCAATTGAATTTTTTGATGATTGAATATACATACATACATACACATATGTATGTACATATAAAAAGATACATAATTACTTATATGTATATACATGCGTGTGTGTATATATATATCTGCGAATATATGTAGGTTTATAGATGTACAGAAGTATATGTATGCGTTCATCTTTTTAATTTATACAATTTTCAATTGCTCAGGTTGCGAGTGGTTGAAATTTATATGTATATATATGACTTTTCAGTTTATGTAAGCATCCTCAACTGTCTTTTTAGTTTATACAAGAATTCTCAACTCAGTAAAATCATGATAGAAATTTTTTATACTAAAATCATAGATTGATGGAATTAAGTTGATCTCATGCACTCCCCTTACTCTAATGGTGTGTTTGGTATAAGGTTAAAAAGGATGAAAGATTTACTAAAAGGTTGTGTGGCATTGGTAAACACAATCAAACAAAATTATCAAATAATAATAATAATAATAATAATTACGGTGGTAAAATTTACACCTGCAAATATTAAGCCTAAATTTTTTTTTTTTTTAATAAGCCAGCTCGTACCAAACGCATCCTGACGGTGATTTATTTGCCTAATGATTTTCTAGTTAGGCATGGGAAGTGCACTCGAGACGCTATGCGGCCAAGCGTTCGGCGCGAAGCAGCTCCACATGCTGGGCGTGTACATGCAACGATCGTGGGTCATCCTCACCGCAACGTGCGTCTGCCTGCTGCCCATCTACTTGTTTGCAACCCCCATCCTTCGGTTCTTGAACCAAGACGATGACATCTCCCTGCTTGCTGGGAGACTCTCATTGTACATGATCCCCCAGCTCTTCGCATATGGACTCAATTTCCCCACAGAAGTTCCTACAGGCCCAGAGCAAGGTCATGACCATGGCTCTAGTCTCAGCAGTGGCCCTGGCATCTCACATATTCCTCAGCTGGCTTCTGATGGTTCACTTCAAGTTCGGCCTTGTGGGTGCAGCTGCCTCCCTCAACATAGCTTGGTGGATTGTTGTTCTTGGTCAGTTTGCTTACATTGCCATGGGGCACTGCCCTGGTGCTTGGACTGGCTTCAGCTGGGGGCATTCAGGGACTTGGGAGCCTTTGCCAGGCTCTCCATGGGCTCTGCTATTATGATGTGGTAATTGGCCTTTATAGCCTCTCATCTCGCTGTTCCATTAATTCCGTCTACTGGTAATTGATTAACTTCTCTAATTCCATCATCGTACTGGTCCAGCCTCGAATACTGGTTCTATACGTTTCTCCTCCTGTTAGTAGGCCAGCTGAAGAATGCCCAAGTAGCAGTGGCTGCTGTATCAATCTGGCAAGTTCTTTCAAGGGCCCCATCCTGTTCCCTTTGCTGAAGTTAAGAAATCCCATTAATTACTTAGCATCCATTAATTTAATTACCTCTTGCAGCAACAACTTATCTGGGTGGGAGCTCATGGTGTTCTTAGGCTTCAATGCAGCAATCAGGTGAGCCTGCTTGGCTTATCAGCACTGATGCAATCTGTGATTGTCTGTTAACTTGATTACAGTGATCAGTTTGAGAGGCTAATTAAGCATGATGCGTTCTCTGTCATCAGTGTGAGGATATCGAATGAGCTCGGAGCAGGGAGGCCAAGGGCAGCCAAGTTTTCAATACTTGTGGTGGTCATGTCCTCAGTCTTGCTGGGTCTCTTCTTCTTAATGCTTGTCTTGGTACTGAAGGATGTCTATGGGGTTCCCTTCACTAATAGTCCTATAGTAATCCATGCTGTCTCCAGTCTTGCTGTGGTCTTCGCTTTCACACTCCTCCTCAACAGTGTTCAGCCAGTTCTCACAGGTCAGACCATTTCACAGTCATAGTTTCACTAGCACTAACTCAAGCACCATTGCAAGCATATAATTTCAAGTTTCACAGGATTAGATTTTGGTGTCGATTTTAATGGTATATATATATCAATTGTCAAATTTTATTTCTAACTTATTTTCTGCTGCAGGTGTAGCAGTTGGAGCAGGGTGGCAGTGGCTGGTGGCCTACATCAACTTGGGATGCTACTATGTGGTGGGTATTCCAATAGGCTACCTATTGGCATTCAAATTTGGTCTGGGAGTGAAGGTATGATCACTGGCTAGAAGAATATACTCCATTATCAATCAAACTTTCTTTCGTTCTCTTTTTCCTTCTCTTGCTGATGCCAACTCTTGGTGATGATGGGCTTGAAATCAGGGAATGTGGACTGGTATGCTAACTGGAGTAGGCTTACAGACCTTTATACTCACTGGCATCACACTGGGAACTAACTGGAACAAAGAGGTCTCTCTCTCTCTCTCTCTCTCTCTCTCTCCATGCAAGCGTGCACCTGAAAGATTTGAACTCTACTATGCAGGCAAAGCAAGCAGATTCACGAATAAAAAAGTGGGGAGGATTTGCGATCGAGCAAAAATAGTTAATTTGAAGAACTTATATATGTATGTTTTAGAGTATTTTGTATGTTTTGTTTGGTACCAGCATAATTCTCTGGAGTGCAAAGAGCCTGCAGCTCAAGCAGTTGATTTTTTTAGCAGTACCAAACATTTCAGTATTGGATTTCACTCTCCTCCAAGAACAAAGAGGGAGATGCCAATCAACTGAGATAATAAAATTATTGGTTCAAATGACTGATTTATAAAACATAAATTCATTACAGATATACTTTTTGTTGGGTAATAGGCCAAAATAGGTCTAAATACTCTAATAAGCCTTGAAAGCCCATCACCTCCCTTTAGGGTGTGAATAAGAAATTGCGGGGGCATTTAGTCCCACATCGAAAAAATTAAGAAAGGAATGTTCACTTATATGGAAACAACTTCCTTGAAGCTTAGTTCCTTAGGCTCACCACAAGTGGAGAGCTATGCATCACCCTCGCGCATGTGCACGCATATATGCGAAGGGCGCAATGAGCGCTTTGTATGCACACTTTGCACTTCGCACCCGTCCGATCGTACGGTTGGAGATAAGTCGCGAAGGGCGCAATGAGCGCTTTGTATGCACACTTTGCACTTCGCACCCGTCCGATCGTACGGTTGGAGATAAGTCAACGGTATGATCATGAAAAGGCATATCAAAAGACGTGCAAGACGTGCAACCGCCTATCTGATAACGTGATCATCAGATCATGATAGTGAGAATGCATATCAGGATGAGGATAGGTTTATCTGATCGGTTGATCTTCATATCACAGCCATGAAAAGGCTTATCTGATCGCATGATCTGAAGATCACGATGTTAATGAGCATATCAAGGGTGATAAGCCTTTAACCCTCACATTCTTTGATCGAATCCGATCAAAGAATTCAAATTAAATTCAATTTCATAGGGTTGCTTCCAAGGGGCACCTAAAAACATATAATAGGACCCTAGATCCTCTCATTTCATTCATCTCAAACCATTCTGAATTGAGTTCAATCTGAATCAATTCTAGTCTTCTCCTCTCTTAGGCATTTGCATACTTTCCTAAGAGTAGTATAGCAATAATGCATTAAAAGAGAGTAGCATTCTTGGTTCAAAAGTTTTGGTGAATTGTAGTGCTGCTTTCATCAAAAGGAGACTGTTGTATCTTGAGAGACAATCGTCATACTGACCGTGAGCACTATTGTGGGACGAAATTGTCTTAAAAATATAGAGTATAACTTTAGCCTCAGTCTGATCAATTAGGTAGCCACCATCTGCTACAAACACCCATCAACACTTGTTTCATACTATTCAAAAAAAAAAAAAAAAGGAGAATAGCATTATATTTGTATTTTGTAAAAATTAACATATATATTACTATGTAGATGGATGTATGTATATATAGATACATATTTATATGATATATACAATGGTATTGATAACAATATTATCTGAATATTGGAAAAGTTAAAAGGACTTCAAACAAAATCAGACATGAGATTTACTTAAAAGAAGTTTTGAGATTATGATGCAAGCTTAAAGCAGAATTCATACCCATTTACATTCAACCATGATGAAACAACTAAATAATAAATATAAAAAACATAAGGTTATCAATCCATGTGTTCTGGGAGTGGATAAATTTGTGCTCCTCCGAGATAGCTCTGTAGAGTCATTGCACACCTTAGCCCCTATCCTTGGTGGATCACTAGATGAACCAGCATTGTAGTTTGACGTTTTCTTTGGCATCACCTTGGAGGAGACTAGATTTTTATTGACTCTTGCTTTGCCTTAACTGACTTATTCTGCTCGTTTTTCTTTTCTCTCTCTATACTTGTATATATCGATATTATCATTAGAGATCTATTAAAAAAATTTACATAGAAATTATATAAAAATAATAATAGGATCAATGTATTACCTCTAGCTATGTTTATGATCTATCTTTTGATGATCTGTATCAGAATCTTGATTGAATTAAGTTTTTTTTCTTCTCTCTATACTATATATATTGATATTATAATTAATAAATCATGGGGAAGTTCCTAACTTCTACATGTTCCCTTCCAAAAAAGAAAACCAGACACAAGGGTATAAAGATCACAGATAAATAACACTGAATCGAGCAACTACGAATGGCTAAAGCCTAAAAGACAAGTAAAAACATAATAAGCCTTGGCCGATGTGAGTGCTTGATATATACATCAATACATGATGTGATAATAAAATCTTAGCAGAAAATTAAGAATTGTGAGGAAAAATGAAATATTTGAAAAGTAGCCATGGTTCATTCCACCAAGACTGCCTCCAAAGAAAAGCAAAGCATTATATAATTGCAACTAACAATGCTTTGCAATTGCATGAGTACAACTTGTTTCAGTGCATGGAATTAGTTCTAAACATGGAAGTGAATATGTTAGAGTTGAGCCTTCTAGTAAAACCCACAGGAGCAAATTGTGTGAATCAAGAGATTAAAATGACTTGCCTTAACATTAAAACTTACACAAGGGCAATGCAAGGACTTATAAGATAGCAAGCCAAACACAACTGCATCTAATAGCATATAATAAGCACTAATGACACCACATCTTCTCTCATATTCTTCTCCTTCAATTCTACGTAGGGTTTTGATGTCTAGGGTTTATACAAAATCGTTGCAAGCAAAGAATTGGACAAGAACACTTGAAGCATGAACACGAGAAGGCCTTGACATAATATTTACAGGAATAAAAAGGGATCAGTAAATGTAATGTAATCACAACTACGAATAAGAACCTAAGAATAGCTGAAATCAATAAAAGTGACAATAGAAGAGATGAAAAGATCATCACTTTTCGCCAAAAATATGTCAAAGAATAATCGAAGAAATGAACTCAATGAGGATGATCAGAGTTACAAAACAATAAAGCAGCTCACAACATCATCAACCGTCAGAAACCTGCATGAGAGTTTGTTGCAAAGAGACCTATGGGAAGAGATAGAGATAGAGAGAGGATTATTTACCTCAAAATCTATAATTGATGGTGGTGGCGTAGCGACCGAGAAGGAATGTAGTTCGATGCTGATGATGGGCAGAGAAGAGTAAAGGATGGGGGAATAACTTATCCTATCAAATTAACATTTTTATTTTCATTCTATCCATTTCTATTTTTATTTTTTATTTTAAATAAATATTATTTTTTAAAAAATATAATTATTTATCTAATTTATTATTCCATTCTTCATCAAACATGAGACATAATTTTTATTATATTATATTTTTTCCCCTATCTTATCCCTTTTTTTTTATTCTATCATGTTCTAATTTATTTTTAAAAAAGTGTTGTGATTAAAATAACACTTGTTCATAAAAATCCTTTATCTCTTTATTAATTTATATGGGTTGAAATGGAAATAAAAGTTCTTTGATTAATTAATATAGTTAATATAATTTTGATTTGACAAGCGCTTTAATATAAGAAATCACAAGTACAATATATATATATATTTCAATCCTTATCATCTCAAATATTATAAATTAATATCTTTCGAGAAATATAAAATAATATTTATTTGATCTAAAATTAGTGTTATTGTGTAGTTTATATAAGGTTTTTTTTTTGAATAATGCATTTTGAAAATGATTTTCTAAACTAAAATATTTTTAATATATTTATGAAATTAGGGTAATTTGTACTAGCAATACAGTCATGTTAATCAAAGCACTGATATGATGTAAATTTTTTATGAAATAGATAATTTTTTGGTAGGAAATCGTCTATTGAATAAATAATTTTAGACTAAATATCATTAGTCTAATAGATGGCGCCTTTAATTTTAATATATTTTTTTGTTGATCTATACCTTAAATTTGAAAATCATGAACAATATTTATCGCAGTAGTAGCCTTAACTGATATAGCTATACAATTCATGCAAACTACTTTAGCTCTATCCATGGTTTAAAAGATCCTATTTTGAAGAAAAATAAAATACATTACTCCAAAGAATATTAGAGTTAGCCAAAGGAGATCAAGGTGATCAAAAAAGGAATGCAATAGAAAACTAAGTTGGCTAGAGTGGAAATAAGCATAATTATGCAAATGAAATTTAAGGCCATTGAAGGTCATGGTAGGTCAAAGGAGAAGGCAAAGAAAAATTATACTAGATAAAAATGATAGGAGCTTGAGGTTAAGAGAAGCCAAAAAAAAAAAAAAAAACTTAAGAACGTTAAAATTATTTTGGGGAAAGTTTGGAAGTTAAGGATTTTTAGACTGCAAGCTAGGGAAAAATTTGGAAAAAGTAAAAACATAAAGGCAGTGTTTGGATGCCGAAATAAGGCCTGGAATAGGGCCTTATTCCAGCTTATTCCTTCAAACACCCGTTTAAACCATCGGTGGGGCCCACTCCATCCTTATTCCGGTCAGCGCCTCGGATCCCCCTTTCTTATTCCACCTTGACCCCTGGAATAAGCTATTCCGGCACTGTAGCTATTCCAGGAGCAATCGACGAATGATAAAAATCGGGGCTAGTTTGGGGCCGACCTTCCTCTTTTGCTCTTGCGACTAGGGTTTTCCTTTCTTCTTCAACGCCCACCGACTTTCGATCCTTGCTCCTCCCCTCTGGCCATCTCTCTACGGATGCTCCGAAATAGATCTCCCAAGCCTATTTCTTGCTGGACAGTGGGGATCAACTGGATATAGCCAAGTTTTCGGTTCGCTCTTTATCCTCTTCTCTGAAACATATTTTCCTGAGAAGGTCCTTGAGGAAGCGGCGGATCAGGTACGCTCTCCCTTCTTTGATGCTTTTTTTTTTATATCAGCTAGGGTTTGACCGCTGCTGCTCTTGGACTGAACCGATTACGGTTCGGGGTCAACTGGTTTTCACTCCAACCTTATGACTCAAAGAAGCTTTTCTTTTTCTAAACCCAAATCTCTTCCCACAATTCCGCACATTCACAAGCTTAAGGGGAAATTAATTAATGCAGGAAATCCATAAAAGAGGTTTGTCTCTGCAAAACCTCAAGGCACTGGATGTGTCTGCAGCGTCTAATTTCTATTATTGATGGTATTCAACAAGGCTTTAATGTTTGACTGATGCTTCAACCTGCATGCCATTTTGAGAACCATTATATAGTGATTACTGTTGGATGCTCCCTTGAGGCTTCTTTTAAGTACCTTATTCCTCATCTATTCCTTGTGAAGGCTTCGGGCAATTCCTATATCTGCCTGTGATACATCTGTCGTATCTCTAGACATGAGGGCTTGGACTTTATCTTCTCCTCTTACCGATGAATGTTGCTCTTTTAATGACGAATATTTAGGTTATGTGCTCTGCTGTCAATTTCGTATTTGTATGGAGGTACGACACCCTATTTCAATGATAACTACATCATGGATTACGTAGCTGTAATTTTAGTTTATAAAAGCACAGACTATGCTATGTACATAACCTACCTACCCTTTCAGATTTAAGATTTTGACATCCATGAGGGAACATACATTCATATTCCTTTCATGTCGTAGCCATATACATGCTTAACAGTCTATAAAATGATTTCATACTATGTTATGTTCGTGCCAAAATCCATAACTGCAGTTACATAAATCAATGTTTTATTGTAACAGTTGGCCAAGTCAACGGATTGGCTGGTTATAAGAAGTTGTCTACCACATGCAAACAAATAAATAAGTTAGTCAGTTTCAACTTGAACACTACATAACCAATTAGGCTTATTACAATCGAAGACAACATTATGGAAGCGGTTACATGTGTTTATTTGCTTAATAGGCTGCTAATTTCTCATTTCTTAAGACACACTGTATCACAAGAAGGCTTGACACAGTTGGACCATCTCATGACGAGGTAAGCAAAATCAATAATAGCACTGTAGACAGTGAACACCGAATCCATGTTTGAGCAAGCAAACCTTGATTGTATCAATGATTAAAAGAATGAAAATTATGATCATAGTTAGGTCCAACTTCAGAAGAAGCTTATCAAATAAATAAATATTAATGACATTGATATTTAACTGCCCTGATTGTTATTGTTCTCAAATCATAGACACTCACTAGATTACTTGTGTTAGATTGAAATCTCAATAACATTCGATAGCATCACGTGTCAGCCTTATCCCAATAGAATCAATGTTGTCTTCCTCTAACGATTACTTATATCTGAGATGGCTGATATTCATTTGAACCTATTCTGACGATTATCTATTTTTATTTTCTTGTTTTGATAGAATTCATTAGCTTATACTATTGCATTGTTCTTCATCTGCCGTATTGTCTACATTACTCATGTACTGCAACTTCTTCATTTAGTGCATATAGTTCCATTTTATAGCATTGTGCCGCATGACAAAGTTTAACCAATATGATCAAATGTAACAAAATATCAACGATTCTCGATCTGTAGATAAAATGCTCAATCGAACAAAAATGGTGAGCCGTCATAGTCCAGAGAACGATCAGGCCGAACTAGGGCACCCAACTGGACCGATTCTCTTGACTCGACTTTCATGACCCTCATGAGGCAAGAGAATGACGACGGAAACTGATACAATGGTACTTTCTCACAAGAGACCTAGAAGAGAATTACCAAGTTGTTCAATGAAAGGACCAATATGTCGTTCACCTTTACAAACTTGAAGAATCGTTTGAAGGTTCTGAAGAAGACCTTCAATTTGTATTACAACCTAGCTAACCGTTCAGGTTGGGGATGGGATCCTGGACTTAAACTACCCACATGCAGTGATGAACATATGTGGGAGGAGATCATCTCGATAAGTAGTAGATTCCGATGTTATCAAATGTTAATTCGGCTGATATTTCGGTATACTTCAATAATTATTTCATCAACATTGCTTTACAGGTTAACAAGGACTACGCTCGAATCAAGGGTAAGTCCTTCCCTGTATATGACGACATAGACATTCTATTTTCAAAGAATACTGCCACTGGTAGACGGGGGGATACATATGCTATTCCAGAGGGAGTATCCGATAATGATACCTCGGACGACGAGGTCAAACGGATGAACCTTAAGGACATAGACTTCTGGCCCCCTTCACGTAAAGGTGCAGGACTCTCTTTCTCATCATCCAGTCATTTCGATCACTTATTTCATGATGTCTCCCCAACCAGCCCGAGCACATGCGCCTCGACCCCACCCACGGATTGTTCCTTAGATCCAGGATTGTCTACTAGTAGTGGAAAGAGGAAGAGGTCATCAACCGTTACTCTACAGCACGTAAATTTAAGTGCACATCTGAAGCTGGTGATGCCTTCCTCGAATTGGTGGAACAAGGTAAGAAGAGGTTGGAAATTGCCAACGAGATCCTTAGGAGAGAGCAGCTTGCTCGTCCTACTGTCTACTCAATTGATGAATGCATGCGGAAGTTAGAGAGTCTCCCAGGGATTACTCCGGAATGTATTCTTGTTGTGGGGGACAGTTTAAAAATTGAGATTAATAGGTGGTTCCTCATGCATTATGAAGGCTCACTCCTTGAAGCGTGGCTTAAAAGAAACAGACTTCTACCGTTTACCACCTTCAGTGGGAGGACCTTCCGAAGTTTCGCAGCCGCGCCTACGTTCTTTATGCCTCAAATGCATGGTGTCCATCATGGTGGCCCTTCTGTTTTTGTGCCTCCCGCTACGCATGCTTCCAGTCGAGGTGGACAAATTCCATTCATGGAGCCATTATTCAGGCCAAGCTGTGATAGCAGCATTTCCCAGGGTCCGACCCATTCTCCTGCTGTCGATGCGCAAGAATCCGTTTGTACCATACCTGCATCTATGACGCATGACATCGACTTTTCCTATGATCGTTGGACATGACTTTTTTTTGCTTGCATCATAATAGTTCTAGAATGATATGTTCTGGCTAAGATGCGTATATTTATGTCATTTTGGCGTAGACATTTCTATCTTCTGTTATTAAGTACCATCCTTTTTTGTTGTACTCTGCTGTCAACTTTTGCAATCAGCACTTACTTATGCATATGGTTGTATCATTAACTACTACAATTTTCGATTAGATGGACCTTTTTCAAGATGTCATGGCATATTTACTAGATGAGGAAAACTACTGGCAGACGTCCTAACTTGTTGATAAGTAATGGGTTCCTTTCTATACCAATGTTAATGTTAATTCAAAGGTCCCATGCCGCACTCGTCCATTCTCGGGTCACAAAATCATTGCTGATATTTTGAGTGGACATCCAAACAGAGGTTATGATCACTTTAGGATGACAAATACTATGTTCTTCAAGCTGCAAGACTTGCTTGTCTCGAGAGGGTTGGTGCGTAGCACACGTAACTTATCGATACAGGAGCAACTAGCAATCTTCCTATACGGCATAGGGCATGGTGTTAGTAATAGAGTGTTGGCTGAAACGTTTCAGCACTCAGGGTAGACAATATCTTGACACTTCAACAACATACTGAAAGCAATTTGTTTGCTTAAGCATGAATTTATCGTTCAACCTCAACAGAGACGGCCGTTCACCCACGGATCATGGCAACAAACTTTTCCATCCTCACTTCATGGTAGGTTTGGACACTCCCAGACACCGGAATTATTTTTCAATCTTCTCATTTCCAGGTCCTTGATACATTTGTTTGCATTACATAATACTGTTAGAGCAATCGATGGCACACATATACCTGCAACGATCAGGAAAAGCAAACAACCATGCTTTCATAATCGAAAGGGGACCATTTCTCAAAATGTCATGGCTGCAGTCTCTTCGATCACTCCTTCCTATTCGTATGTACTGGTTGGGAGGGATCTTCAGCTGACATGAGAGTCCTATGCTGGTGTGTCGAGTTGGAGGACTCATTGTACCTAAAGGTATATGCATATAACAAACTACTTGAATTACTTAATTTTAACATTTCTTTTAACCTGTGGGAAGACGTCAAGGCAATGTTGTCCTGTACAGAAAATTCTATCTTGTCGACTCTGGATATGGCATAGATAAGTTCCTTGCCCCTTATCGGGGTAATAGGTACCACCTTAGTACCTTCAACAATCCAAGGGCTTGCCGATACAATAATTGTCGAGACTTATACAACACCGACATGCTCAACTCAGAAATTGCGTTGAGAAGGCCTTTGGAATACTTAAAAAGCACTTTAAGATTTTAAGAATTGCCATTCCATTTCCCTTCAAGGTTCAGAAGCGTATTGTTATGGCTTGCTGCGTAATACACAACTTCATTCGACGCAGTCAAGGCAACGATAAATACTTCAACATGTCTTCTGAACCGTTGCCCGCTGATAATGATGATGTCGATCCTTATCTCATTATAGGGGATGACGAATCACGAAGAGGCGATCAACTACGCAATTCCATAGCTGAGAGGCTTTGGGATGCTCATAACACGCGAAGTAAATTAACGATGATTCGTTTGTTTTCGGTCGCTGCATGCTCGTTGATAAATTTATTTGTCTGTATGCCGACCATGAGTCACTTTATAAGTAGTGCAATTTATTAATTCATTTGAGTTTCACATTGAATCACCGTAATGTAGGAAATCAGGCTGCTTGCTCCTGAGACTTACTAATGCTGCCCAAAGTTATTATGTAGTTTTCGTGGGCCATAGACGAGGGGTTTATGATTCATGGGCTGAGTGCCAGCGTGAGGTTAGTGGGTTCAAGCATGCCTTGTACAAGAAGTTTAAATGTAGACATGAGGCAATTGATGCATTCCATAATTACCGTAAACCTTCCGACATTCAATATGTCGAAAAATACAATGAAATGGAATACGAACAAGGAAGAAGGGATGAACAGATGGCCAGGACTGTGGGTGCACCTGTCAGAACAACTATATTGCTTTTCGTATCCTTCCTTGTAGTCTTCCTCTTGGGTTACTGTTTGGGAAGGCAACGTTGATGCTTATGTAATGTAATATCGAATTGACTGCTGACACTGATGTTTCGCAATGTTTTGTATGGGCAGCGTACTATCTTACATTGACATGTTATGCAGCACTGCTATTGTACTTTAATTTGTTATGCTGAGATAATAGTAGGCAGACTTTCAACTGTTTAAAGTAACATTCTCTTATATTGAAGTTCTGATTATATTTCGTTGAATTGGAAAACTGACATGGGTTTTTTAAAATGATTCCAGTGCCATTAAACCTTCCTACGAATATTTGGTTGACCTAATTGATATTGAAGCGTCGGCTGTGAATTCATGACTTGGACGGCTTTTATAAATGCAACCATTGTGAAGCATCACAGTCAGGTGCTCTATCAACGATGAGGGCCATGATGATTGGTAGACAATAGCATTTCTGAATTGGATGCATGCAAAATGTGACCATCAGGAAATACCTGCTGAAACTGCCTTCTGAGTCCACTCAAGATAGCATCCATATTTTGAAAATGGATTACGTCGGTAATTTGCCTGAACAATGATGAAATTGGATTTAGATTACATCAACTGTCAAAAATTTTCATGGCATTTTGAACTTTAATTTTTGACATTTTATGGCTTTTTTGGAATTTTTCTCATGCCGTGACATTTAGGTTGTCATGTGCTCTTTTCGAATCTAGTTTTGAATTGTCTGGGTATTTTCATTGCATTTTTCAACTGTGTTTTTGGTTCTTCAGTAGGCATCAGAAGTTGGTTCGTTCGTGATGAAACGTAACTCCAATGTTCTGGTTCGGACTTGATACAATCGATTAAGAATTTTGAGTAGACTTCATTGCTTTATGGTTGCGTATGTGAAGTGTCGGCTGTGAGGTGCTCCTGACTTGGAGGGCATTTCAAAAATGCAACCGTTGTGAAGCAACACAGTCCAACATGACACAAATGCCGAGGGCAATGTCTTGGAGTATGCTGCATTGCATGACAAAGTCTAAGCAGAATCAGCCGATTCATCCACAAAACCGACAAGTGATGAACTTTTGATTCTAGCATTGAATGGTCTTGGGGTATTTTCATGGATTTGTTGAACTGTGTATTTTGGTTGTTCCTTTGCATATTTCAAATGTGTTTTTGGGGAACTTTCGTGGCATTTTTAAACTTACTTTCCGACCGTGATATCAACCTTCTGAGGTGGTCTGATTGTTTCTCGTATTTAATTGTCTGTTCAAGGTATTTTCATGGTAATTCGGAGTTGGTGTGTTATTATCTATTTTCTTAGCAATTCTGAACCGGGGTTTTTGGGCATCTTCTTTCAATTTTTGA
>UESW01004200.1:376964-413742 GCA_900491605.1 Calamus simplicifolius
TACTATCTTACATTGACATGTTATGCCAGTACTGCTATTGTACTTTAATTTGTTATGCTGAGATAATAGTAGGCAGACTTTCAACTGTTTAAAGTAACATTCTCTTATATTGAAGTTCTGATTATATTTCGTTGAATTGGAAAACTGACATGGGTTTTTTAAAATGATTCCAGTGCCATTAAACCTTCCTACGAATATTTGGTTGACCTAATTGATATTGAAGCGTCGGCTGTGAATTCATGACTTGGATGGATTTTATAAATGCAACCATTGTGAAGCATCACAGTCAGGTGCTCTATCAACGATGAGGGCCATGATGATTGGCAGACACATAGCATTTCCTGAATTGGATGCATGCAAAATGTGACCATCAGGAAATACCTGCTGAAACTGCCTTCCTGAGTCCACTCAAGATAGCATCCATATTTTGAAAATGGATTACGTCGGTAATTTGCCTGAACAATGATGAAATTGGATTTAGATTACATCAACTGTCAAAAAGTTTTCATGGCATTTTTGAACTTTAATTTTTGACATTTTTATGGCTTTTTTGGAATTTTTCTCATGCCGTGACATTTAGGTTGTCATGTGCTCTTTTCGAATCTAGTTTTGAATTGTCTGGGGTATTTTCATTGCATTTTTCAACTGTGTTTTTGGTTCTTCAGTAGGCATTAGAAGTTGGTTCGTTCGTGATGAAACGTAACTCCAATGTTCTGAGTTCGGGATTGATACATATCAATTAAGAATTTTGAGTAGACTTCATTGCTTTATGGTTGCGTATGTGAAGTGTCGGCTGTGAGGTGCTCCTGACTTGGAGGGCATTTCAAAAATGCAACCGTTGTGAAGCAACACAGTCCGACATGACACAAATGCCGAGGGCAATGTCTTGGAGTATGCTGCATTGCATGACAAAGTCTAAGCAGAATCAGTCGATTCATCCACAAAACTGACAAGTGATGAACTGTTTGATTCTAGCATTGAATGGTCTGGGGGTATTTTCATGGATTTGTTGAACTGTGTATTTTGGTTGTTCCTTTGTATTTCAAATGTGTTTTTGGGGAACTTTCGTGGCATTTTTAAACTTACTTTCGGCCGTGATATCAACCTTCTGAGGTGGTCTGATTGTTTCTCGTATTTAATTGTCTGTTCAAGGTATTTTCATGGTAATTCGGAGTTGGTGTGTTATTATCTATTTCTTAGCAATTCTGAACCGGGGTTTTTGGGCATCTTCTTTCAATTTTTGACCGTTGTGTCAAGCTGTGAGATATATCTTGTGAGGTGCTCTGTTTATTTTAGTAATGAAATCTCTGGGGGTATTTTCAAGCTACTTTTCATCCGTTGTTTTTTGGTACTTTCTTAGCATATTCGATCAGTGTTTTCCAGTATCTTCATGGCATATTTCGATCACTGTTTCAGGCCATGGCAATAGGCTTGTGAGGTTGCCTGGTTGTTTTTGTTATTCAATTGTCTAGGGGATTTTCATGGATTTGTTGAACTGTGCCACTGATAGTTCACTTGCAATGTTGTGTTGTTTTTTGGGTATTTTCGTGGCATTCCTGCATGTCTGCTTATGGGTATTTTCTTAGGAACTGTGAACTGTGTTTTCTGGGCATCGTCTTTACAATTATTGACCTTTGTTTCAGGGCGTGACATATGTCTTGGGAGGTGCTCTGTTGGATTGTAGTAATGAAATTGCCGGGGGTATTTTCATGGCATTTTTCATCTGTATTCTTTGGTTTTTTCTGAGCATTTTCGATCTGGGTTTTTGGGTATCTTCCTAGCATTTTCCGATCAATGTTTCAGGTCGTTTCTTTAAGCTTGTGAGGTTGTCTGGTTGTTTCTGTTATCGAATTGTTGGGGGGGAATTTCATGGATTTGTTGAACTGTGCCACTAGTAGTTCACTTGCATTGTTGTGATGTGCTTTTCGAAACTTTCGTGGCATTCCTACACTTTGTTTCAGGCCGTGACATAAACCTTCTGAGGTGCTCTGTTTGTTTATGCTATTGAATTGTTTGTTCAAGATAATTTCCTGAAATTTATCACGTATGTTGGTGGGTATTTTCTTAGCAATTGTCAACTGTGTTTTTTGGGCATCTTCTTTTCAATTTTTGACCTTTGTTTCAGGCCGTGACAGATGTCTTGCGCTGCGCTCCGTTTCATTGTAGTAATGAAATGTTGGGGGTATTTTCAGAGCATTTTTCACCTTTGATTTTGGTATTTTCTTAGCATTGTGGATCTGGGTTTTTCGGTTTCCTCATGGCATTATTTGATCTTTGTTTCACGCCGTGACATTAAGCTTCTGAGGCTGTCAGTTGGTTTCTGTTATTTATTTGTCTGGGAATCTATTCATGGATTTGTTCAACTGTGGATTTCGGTAGTTCCTTTGCCATTTTGAAATTATGGTTTTGGGTACAATCGTGGCATTTTGGAACATTAGTTTCAAGTCCTGACCTCAACCGGATGAGGTGGTCTTTTTGTTGCTAGTAATGAATTGTCTAACTGCGGTTTCATGGCAATTTCCAGCTGTGTTATTAGATTGATTTCATAGGTTATGCCAGCTTCTGGACATGCTGATATTGTATTCCTTTTAGTAAGGATTTATAGGACATGCTGATTTCATTGTAGCAGTATCAACATGCTGATATTGCACGAAATCTCCTAAGCTTTGCTACTACTAATTTTACTTAACTGCTGAAGCCTATTTTTGGTCCTTGAACAATGATCAACACCCCTTCTGCATGCTGCTTGGATAAAACTATTTCTGTACCGTGCATATCTTTTAAATTGGGATTAATAGTTTGCCTTGAATTGGCCCATGTTGGGAGAATAGAACTCAGGCTTGCACTTGTCTGAAGTAACCCTAGTTGATATTGTAGACTTCATAATATTTTATGAATTGTAGCAGGTTCACATATGTTGAATTTTGGTCGTTGCAGTGCCATCAATATGGAGTACTAATATTGGCTGGATTTGACGGGTAAATTTGAACAATGATGAAATTAGATTTAGAATCGATCATCCTTAAAGTTGGAGGCAGCTATGTCGTATTGTTGTCAATTTTGAAGGTTCTTCCATTATTTTTCTATGAAGATTTGGTCTGTTTCTTCTACTTTTCTCTTCAGATTTTATCACTGAACCGGTTTCATGTTTTAATCGTTCCCTTCTGTATTGGTTCACAGTTTATGTATTGACTGTCAGTTGGTTGTTAAGGTAGTGTGCCATGTGATGTTTCTCTACTTTGATTTTCGAATTTAATTTATGACCTAAAACGGCTATGGTTTCAAAGTTGCCTCTTATGGATGATTATACTGGATTCATGGCTATTTATCGTAGTGAAATGATAAAAGCTAAATCTTATGTTCCGAGTTCATGATTTTGAAGGGATTTAATAATTTCATGGGACGAATTCCAGTATGTAATTGCTGACATTGGAGGTGAGAATTTGGTGAGAATTTAATGGATGCAGTAAACCTATAAGTTGCAGTTTGGCACTCTATCTTGTATATGCATTACCACTAACTGCAGGTAAGGGCTTGGTGCGGTAGTATTCTCACGATTTTGGCTTAAGTGTGATACTCTGCATCCAGGTAAATTTCATAGTAGAATCATTATGGCGTCTTATTGTTATTATTTTGCATGTTGTGCTTTGAGTTATTGAGTTTTGCCTTTCCGTAATCCTCACTGAAACGTATCGTAGCATTTGAACATATGAATTATGCAACTATAAATTCCTGAAGGGGGCTTTTTAATTCGCAGATATGGAGAGGATTGTTGACACATTGATGGGACCAACTTATCTGACGCATTGATGGGCACTGGGAGAAATGATTCATCAAACAAATAGATGTGCTCTCTGGACGCTATTCGTAGTGGTGTCGTATCTTTTGTATCTGCTACCGTCTGGATCATTGGTGATACAGATTGAGCCTGGAAACATGCATTTGCATATAATTAGAGTGCTATTGTTTTTCTTCACTTGAAGAGCAATAAACTGATGTCATTTATATGCAGATTTTGTGTAATATTAACTCTTGTTCCTTTTCAGGATGTCTAATAAAACCTGGGGTCTGATATCTTCAGTTTCAATTATAAGATGACTTTGAGAATCTTGTAATTAGATGTTTGTTGGTCCCATAATTGAGCTCGCTTGGTGGGTACATCATCTACTTTCAAAATATGCTCATTAATGAAACACGCTAAACGATGTTAATAATAGAATCGTTATAATGTTTGATATCCTTGCGTCGACCTCATGTTGCTGGCTTTTTCCCTTTTTAAATAAAAAAGTGGAAATTCCTTTGATTGGAAATCATTAGTACTCTGGTTTGAGATTCTAAAATTTTAAGTATCGTTCCCATATATTTCGTTATAAACTTTTGGATTTGTTGCATTGTACGTTAAGGTCGATGCCCCTTAACTTGCTTTTGGAAGTTGCCAGGTACATTCATAGTTAAAAAAATTATCAAACGCTGCTGTAATTATTTAGAGAGACAAATAATTTAATTTCTTATTTTAATTATAAGTATAATGCAATATATAATTACATTAATTTATATTAAATAAAGTTAAAATTTTATTAATTTATTATCTCAAATTTAATAATAAATTTTAATTTTTGTTAACTCGTAATTTTTTACATTGTTATAAAATTAGTTTCAATACGTCTTTTATTATATTTTTAAAGAATAAAGTTTATTAAATATTAATTTTAAAATCAATTTTTTGCTCTCATTGACAAGGGGTAAGTTTGGGATTACCAAAAAATTCATCAGATATTCCAAGTGAAATAGAGGCTTATTCTCATGTCATCCAAACAAATTTGGAATAACATTACATTAATTGCACTGGAATAATATGGAATAGCAGATTTTCATCCAAATAGAAATTTGGAATAACAAGGGGAATAAGCTATTCTTGAAGAATTCGTATTTCTATTCTCGAAATAACTTTTTGATATCCAAATACAGCCAAAGTGTGATAAGGAAAGGGGATAAAATAATATTTAAATTTTTTAATAAAAAATATAAATTTATAGGAGATTAAATCATAAGTCAAGAATTTTAAAAATACATTACGATAATTTATTATTTAAAACTTTTATTATATATTTTTTAAAAGAATTCTCATTGAAGTTGTAAAATATTTGGCCCAAATCATATATACTTTCTTTGTCAATCAAAATACCATACAATTAGTATTTATCGATACAAGCATCAACAACTCATGTACAAACTCATATACGTACGCGATGGCAGTCATCCATCATAAAAATATGAGTACTTAAAAGAAGTCTTAAGTTCTTTAAAGCAATTTTTTTTTTCTATTTTAATTTAAAATGGGAGGTAAGATAATTATCTCGCCTGATCCGTTTAAAATAACGTCTGGCCTTTTTGCTTTCTTTAATTTACTCAAAGGGAACCTCCTTTTTAGCCATTATTTATTTATTTGTTTGTTTATAATATGTATTGTATATGCACGTGCGCAAGCCACACGCTTGCGTTGTAGCAAGTTCATACAACTGGAATTGGAGAGGATCCAATTCCATCCCCTCCTGCCCGTCTCTGGGTTTCTCCTCCCCTTCCTTCAAAGGCCTCACCTTTCGCACCGCACCGAAAAGCCAAGCACTCAACCGAGAAGAAGAAGAGCCATGGCCATGGAGAGAACTGTTGCTCTCCCTCTATTGATACTAGTCCTTGGCCCTTGCCTTTGCTCCAATCCCTCTCTCGCCCAGACCCCGATCCCCCCCAAGCCTGAAGGCTTCGTCTACGGATGCGCCCCGGCCTGCACCGATTCCATCGTGGTGGACGCCTTTCTTGACCCGCTGTGCCCCGACAGCAGAGACTCGTGGCCGCCGCTCAAACGGGCGCTCGACTACTACTCCCCTCGCTTCTCCTCGTCGTCCATCCTTTCCCCCTCCCGTACGTGCTCTGTTGTCTCTCCCCTGGTCTCCATTTCCTCTCGTTATGCCGATTTCTTTACTGTTCTTCGTTTCTTTAGTCTCCGGGAATTGTTTTCATGATTGTTCCGAGGTTAACGACCCCCCCCGCCTTTTTTTTTTTTTTTTAATACTGCGACTGTTTAGAGATGTTAATTATAATCGCTACTGCCGATGAATATAACTACAAATCCCCCTAGGTTTTCCATAAAGAAAATCGAATATTGGGAAGGTTTTGAACATTCTTGCATCCCAAATTCGAAATGGAATTCGGATTCTATAGTTTTAATGATTTCCATAGAAATTAGAATTTTAATTCTTGTGTTTAGAGTAAAATATAAAACTACAGAATTGAATTCTAATTTCTTTGTTGGAGCCAACATGGAAATGAAATTCATAAATGATGATGACGTTAAGTCACCTTCTTCAAGTATCGGGGAAGACGAACGTCCTTCTCTCTGAACTAAGTTTTCGGAGACCGGATGCTCCAGTGATGACCCTCCGACGCTCAAATTAATTAGTTGGGATCAGACAAGAACCGCTCAGCAGAAGGGAGCTGAGACAGTTAGAGTTTTACTAGTAGGAAGAAAGCTAGAAAACCAGAGTTCGAATTCCTACTTATAGCGCGGGCGCATATTTTTATACATGTCCGAATGTTCCATCTTTCTGTTCCAGAAGATTGTCGTTGTACCATCACTGTGCGCGCCAGAGGCGTCCCGCATTACCTGTCAATATGGCTTTACACGTGTCTAGCAGCCGCGGTTGTATTTGGTGCGCACCATTGCTTGACATGACCGCGCACAGTTGCAAGTGGTAGTGAATCGTACTCCGTAACGGGGCACAGTCATGCACAGGGACATATGCAATGCACCATACGCTGTTATGAGGCATGGCCGCAAGCAGCCACGGCGCACGGAGAGTCATGTGGGTGCGCCGGTGGCCCAGAGTTGTCGTTTAGTTCGAAGGCTGGTTCGCGTGCTAAACGTTGATGCATGCGCACCCCAAGGCCAGAGCGGGTCTCGAGGTGGAGATATAGTGACCTCACCCCGAGACCGGAGGAGGTCTTGGGGGTGAGATGGTGCTGGTGCACTCCGAGGCCGGAGAGGGGTCTCGAGGTTGAGATATGGCGACCTTACCCCGAAACCGAAGGAGGTCTCAGGGGTGAGATGGTGCTGGTGCACCCCGAGACCGGAGGGGGGGTCTCGGGGTCGAGATATGGTGATCTCACCCCGAGACCAGAGGAGGTCTCGAGGGAGATGGTGCTGGTGCACCCCGAGACCGGAGGGGGGTCTCGGGGTCGAGATATGGCGACCTCACCCCGATACCTCCTTCGGTCTTGGGGGTGAGATGGTGCTGGTGCACCGAGACCAGAGGGAGGGACTTGGGGTCGAGATATGGTGACGTCACCCCGAGACCGGAGGAGGTCTCGGGGGTGAGATGGTGCTTGTGCACCCCGAGATCGGAGGGTGAGTCTTGGGGTCGAGATATGGCGACCTCACCCCGAGACCGGAGGAGGTCTCGGGGGTGAGATGGTGCTTGTGCACCCCGAGACCGGAGGGGGGGTCTCGGGATCGAGATATGACAACCTCACCCCGAGACCGGAGGGGGTCTCGGGGGTGAGATAGTGCTGGTACACCCCGAGACCAGAGGGGGTCTCGGGGTCGAGATATGGCGACCTCATCCCTAGACCGGAGGAGGTCTCGAGGGTGATGGTGCTTGTGCACCCCGAGACCGAAGGGGGGTCTCGGGGTCGAGATATGGTGATCTCACCCCGAGACCAGAGGGGGTCTCGGGGGTGAGATGGTGCTGGTGCACCCCGAGACCGGAGGGGGTCTCGGCGTCGAGATTCGGTGATTTCCGTTAGCTGCTGTTACCTTTTATTCTAACAGCGCTGGATCAGCCACATCAGATGCCCTCTCACCCCTGAGGCGAAGCGGGCCCCATTGGCAAGGCGAAAGGGGTGCTATCTACCACGTGGCTGATCCATGTCCACATCTCTATACGGACGACATGGGGAATGTGAAAAGGCGGCTGCTTCCGTACACTGAGCCCGCCACGATCGACCTCGAGGCAAGGTTAGCCCTTCGAAGTCCGCGTGGAAAGCTGCATCATCATTACCTCTCATAGCGGCAACGTCAGCGAAGTCCCATCATTGGCTGGAGGCGTACCGTATCACGCGCTGGGCAACCATCGAGGCGAACCAGCCTATAGTGGGGTCCATGTGGCTGATGAGACGAGGTGGGACAATTTGAAAACCCAATAAAACTCGAATGGGGTTGAATCTGGCCTCACCACTGCTGCCATCGTCGTCTTTCTCTGAGCCTACGTTTTGGTCTCCCCTGCAACCCGTGAACCTACGCTTAGCTTTCCTTCCCTCAGGTCAGTTCTTTGTCCATTCTAGGCTCCTCCATCCCTTCTTTTACCCATGAGTTCTCCATCTTGGACCTCGGAGGACGATTCGGAGAATCGTTCTCCCTCTGAGAGGCAATGCGCCTCTCCTGTACCTTCCCCCCTCTCCTCTACTAGAGTGGTCCACTGATTCAGAGGACCGCGTCCCCCTGGCCCGGCGACGGATCACTAGTGGAGCCCCATCGAGGAGCCGTAGGTCAGAGGCCGGCACCTCCTCGAGGGTGGAGGGGTCCCCGGAGGGGACCGCCTCCACGGTAACAGGTCTGGATTTGGCAAAAATCCGGGCCCGTTACCAGATTCCCCGGAACATCGAGCTTTTCCTGCCGACTTCCGACGATAGAGTCATCTCCTCCCGACCCGGTCGGATGGCCCTTTATGAGATTTGCCTGAAGGCGGGTCTCCATCCACCCTTTCCTTCCTTTTTTATCAACCTTCTTGACTACTACTCCTTGACTCCTTCCAACTGGTCCCAAATTCTTACCGGGTCATTAGCGCCTTTGTTATTCTCTGTCATTGTCTTGGCATCACCCCCCGAATCTTTCTTTTCCGGTCTTTTATATCCTCCGATCCCAGAAGGGTTGGTGGCTGTTCCAGCCTCGACCCAATCGGGTCCTTAAGCTTTTTCTTTCTTCTTCGATCAAGGGATGAAAATTCCGGTTCTTTTTTGCTGGCCTAGACCAAATCAGGCCCCGTTGGGGAGACCCCGACCTTTGAAGCAATGCGAACTCCACAGTCCACCCTGGGGATCGAGAAGCGTTGGGTTAATTGTTAGCTGCCGAGATCCCTCGGTACACCTTGCTCTTGACGGAAGATAACCTCCAATCGGCGGGTCTTATCTCCCACCAGGGTAAGCCATTTCCACACTTAGCCAAAATTCTGCTTGCTTCTTCTTTTTCCTTTCTTTTTTTTTTAATCTTGACCGATATCATGCAGCCATGAAGATATCGACACAGAAACTCTTGAAGGCCATCTCAAAGAAGAGGGCTCGGGAGGGGCCGAGTGAAGGCCAGCAAGCTTCAGCCCCAAAACGCCCGACAGCTCGGGTTTCCCGACCACCGGCACCACAAGACCCCCGGCTGCTTCAGAAATCGACCTCACAGCCGACACCCCGCCAGAGATGGGGCGACCGTGGGGGTCCCAATAGAGGAGCCAGCTGCAGAGGAGCCGGCGGTGGCGGAGGAGCCCAGTGGCGGAAGAGCTTCCTGCCTCCGACGAACCGACCCCACCCGAGGCAGTCAGGGACTGGGGCGAGGGGCCATCAGGGATAGCAAGCCCACCCCCCGAGAGGACGCATAGGAGCAGCCCGCGCGCCGAGCCGGAGGATGCTGAGACGGCCGAACGGAGCAGGGCCAAACCAGAGCCGCCCCAGGACTCCATCTTGAATGACGGTCGCTGGGCTGAACGGGTCCTTTCTCCAGTTTTCATGCCCGAGGTCCTGGAAGAGCTCTTCCACCTGAAGGCGAGTACATTCTTCCGGGAATCCTACGCAGCCCTTGTCAGGGTAAGCGGTCTTTTCACCCTTTGCCTTTATATTTCCATCTTTTTTTTTTGCTAACTTGGAACTTTCATGCAGCTTGCGCATTCCCTAAGGGCCGCGAGGAAGGCGATCCATGGTGGGAAGGCCCTTCTGCGCGAGGCACAGAAGGAGGCCGAAGATGCCCAGCACCGCGCGGAGGCGGCTGAGGCGGCGCTGGAGTCGACCAGAAACGCCTGGGCCAGCGAAACAAGGGCCGCCGAGAGCCGAGCGGAGGCTGATGCCAACCGTCTGCGGGCGGCGCTCCACCAAATGACGGAGGCTGAAAATGCCGTGATGGCCAGAGACTTGCACATCTCTGAGCTGACCTTGGCCATCCAAGAGAGCGAGGGTCGGGCGGTCGCGGCTGAGGAGAGAGTAGGGTCTGCGGAGGAAAAGGCAGCGGTAGCGGCAGCGGAGGAAAAAGCAAGGGCTGCGGAGGAGGAGGCAGCGAAGGAAAAAGCAAACCAAGCCGGGGAGGAGGCGAGCCGCCCCAAGAGGCCGAGAGGGCTGCAGTGGCAGCCCTCGCCGCGGAGGAAAGAGCTCGGTCCGTTGAGGTGGAAGCTGCCATCGTGGTCAGGACCGCCGGAATTATAGAAGAGTACAAAGCGTCCGAGCGCTTTGCAGATGATTTGGTGGAAGCTTCGACGACGGTGTTCCTTCAAGGGTTCCAGCACGGGAAGGAGAAAATTGCCAGGGACTTGAACATTCCCCAAGCCCTGGAAGTCGAACCAGATCACTTCTCGGATTCGACCCCCTCCGACGATGAGCCCGCGCCAGCAGAACCGTGAGCTTCCTTGTATTTTTTTTTTGCAAGTCCGACGACGGGCATTTTGTAATCCCTTCAAATTAATGAAATACCTTTTTCCTCCAAGATAAATTGTCTATTTGCGACTCTTATCCCAAATTCGTTGGTTGACAATGCGCGGCCCCTTGGTCCCATTAGTGCCAGGGGATAACTCTCAACTCACACGAGCTATTCCATCTTAGCCATCTAGGACCGAAACTCGGGGCCAGGAAGATAGGTTTCTTGGGGTTGAAGCGCCGGTCGTTGGAGGTTGAGGTAGGCGGGTTCCTCAGGACCGACGGCGCACCGCTCTGCCAGGGGTATGTCGGGCCTTGCGTCAGGTAGGCACATGGCTTTTGGTGCCGACGGGGGTCAGACTTTATGTCTGCCGGTCCAGGACTTTAAGTGTCGTCGGTTGTCAGGCTTTATGTGCCGTCGGGTGTCGATTTTAGGTGTCGTCGGGTGTCGGGCTTTAGGTGTCGTCGGGTGTCAGGCTTTATGTGCCGTCGGGTGTCGGGCTTTATGCCTGGCTGGCCCAGAGCTTTAGATGCCGATGGGTGTCGGGCTTTATGCCTGGCTGGCCCAGGGCTTTAGGTGCCGACGGGTGTCGGGCTTTATGCCCAGGGCTTTAGGTGCCGACGGATGTCGGGCTTTATGCATGGCTGGCCCAGGGCTTTAGATGCCGACGGGTGTCGGGCTTTATGCCTGGCTGGCCCAGGGCTTTAGGTGCCGATGGGTGTTGGACTTTATGCCTGGCTGGCCCAGGGCTTTAGATGCCGACAGGTAACGGGCTTTATGCCTGGCTAGCCCAGGGCTTTAGATGTCGATGGGTGTCGGCTTTAGGTGTCGTCGGGTGTCGAGCTTTATGTGCCGGGTGTCGGCTTTATGCCTGGCTGGCCCAGGGCTTTAGATGCCGACGGTGTCGGGCTTTATGCCTGGCTGGCCCAGGGCTTTAGGTGCCGACAGGTGTCGAGCTTTAGTGCCGTCGGGTGTCGGTTTATGCCTGGCTGGCCCAGGGCTTTAGGCGCCGACGGTGTCGGGCTTTATGCCTGGCTAGCCCAGGGCTTTAGGTGCCGACGGGTGTCGGGCTTTATGCCTGGCTGGCCCAGGGCTTTAGGTGCCGACGGATGTCGGGCTTTATGTGCTGTCGGGTGTCGGCTTTATGCCTGGCTGGCCCAGGGCTTTAGGTGCCGACGGGTGTTGGGCTTTATGCTGGCTGGCCCAGGGCTTTAGATGCCGACGGGTGTCGGGCTTTATGCCTGGCTGGCCCAGGGCTTTAGGTGCCGACGGGTGTCGGGCTTTATGCCGGCTGGCCCAGGGCTTTAGATGCCGATGGGTGTCGGGCTTTATGCCTGGTTGGCCCAGGGCTTTAGGTGCCAATGGGTGTCGGGCTTCATGCCTGGCTGGCCCAGGGCTTTAGATGCCGATGGGTGTCGGGCTTTATGCCTGGCTGGCCCAGGGCTTTAGGTGCCGACGGGTGTTGGGCTTTATGCCTGGCTGGCCCAGGGCTTTAGGTGCCGACGGTGTCGGGCTTTATGCGCCGTCGGGTGTCGGGCTTTATGCCTGGCTGGCCCAGGGCTTTAGGTGCCGATGGGTGTCGGGCTTTATGCCTGGCTGGCCCAGGGCTTTAGGTGCCGGCGGGTGTCGGGCTTTATGCCTGGCTGGCCCAGGCTTTAGGCAAAAAGAACTCAGGAGCTAAAATTGGAATTTGTTAATATAGAATGAGGGGCGAAAGCCCAAAAGAATACATGCAGGTATTTAATATGAGAGGAGAAATACGTTACTGATAATACCGACGAAGGTTGTCTGCATTCCATGTCCTAGGAAGCGGCTTCCCATCAAGCTCTTCAATCTTGTAAGCTCCGTGACGAAGTGTCTCGGCGATCCGATAGGGTCCTTCCCAATTTGGGCTAGCTTGCCTCTCTCGTCGGCTTCGAGACTTCAGCCCGTCGAAGGATCAGGTCCCCCGGCAGGAAAGTCTTGGGACGCACACGGGCGTTGTAATATTTGGCGGCCCGTTGCCGGTAGACCGCCATCCGAAGTCGCGCTCGGTCTCGCATTTCCTCCACCAGGTCGAGGTTGGCTCGCAGCTGGTCTGGGTTGCCTTCCTCGTTGTACGACTCCACCCGAGGGCTCGGTGAGCCAACCTCGACCGGGATGACGGCTTCGGATCCAAAGACTAAGCTGAATGGGGTCTCGCCGATGGGAGCTCGCGGCGTTGTGTGGTAGGCCCACAGCACGTTGGGGAGCTCCTCCACCCATCGTCCCTTACAGTCATCCATCGAGTTCTCAGCCCTTGAAGAATGATTCGATTAGTTACCTCGGCCGCCCCGTTGGTCTGAGGGTGCCCGACGGAAGTGAATTTCTGACGGATGCCCAGTTCGGAGCAGAATTCCCGGAAGGGCGCGTTGTCAAACTGCCGGCCATTGTTGGTGACCAGGGTGTGCGGCAGTCCGAACCGACATATAATGGACTTCAAAAGAAGGATCTCACTTTGTTTCCGTGATCTTAGCAAGGGCTTCGGCTTCAACCCACTTGGTGAAGTGATCAACGGCCACCAGGAGGAACTTTCGCTGTCCGAAGGCCGAGAAAAATGGTCCCAGGATATCCATACCCCACTGGGCGAAGGGCCAGGGTGCCACCAAGGGGGTTAACTGAGACGTCGGCTGTCGCTGAATATTAGCATGGCGCTGACAGCTATCACATCTCTTAACGAGCTCGGCTGCGTCCTCCTTCATGGTCAGCCAAAAGTACCCCTGTCGTAGGGCCTTGTAAGCTAGGGCTCTGCCCCCCAGGTGACTTCCACAGATGCCTTCATGGATCTCCCGCAGGATGTAGTCTGATTCTGCCGGTCCCATGCACCTGAGGACCGGGTATGAGAATGATCTTCGATAAAGCTTTCCATCCATCATCAAGAACCTCGGGGCCCTCGCCTGTGAGTAGCTTGGCCTCAGCGGGGTTCTCTGGGAGAGTACCATCGGTCAAATATCGGACGTAGGCGTCCATCCAGGAGGGCTCTTGCTCCACCGATAACGCTTCATCCGCAACTTCAATGCTTGGGGCCTGGAGGTGCTCCACATATGTTCTTCCCAGCGTCCCGTCGGCCGAAGTGGCTAAACGGGATAATGCGTCGGCTCTGGCATTTTCCGCTCGGGAATGTAGCTGACACGGAAGTAAGAGAACGAGAGGCTTGGGATTGCACCTTGCTCAGATAGCGGGACATGGTTGGGTCCCTAGCTTCGTACTCCCCAGTGATCTGCCCAGAAACAAGCTGAGAGTCCGTGAAGGCCCTCAAACGCCCGCACCTAACTCCTCAGCCAACCTCATTCCCGCTAACAGGGCTTCATACTCCGCCTGGTTGTTAGTTGCGGGAACTGGAATCTAAGAGCATACTCCACCGCATCCCCTTCAGGGCTCGCAAGAATGAGTCCGGCTCTACTTCCTTGAGAATTTGCTGCTCCATCCACATGCAAAATCCAGTCCTCTTTTTCTGCCTCCTCGATCGAGGGAGGGTCCACACACTCCTCCGGGCATACCTTCTCCACACCCTTCTCGGTCCAGGAACACTCAACCAAGAAATCAGCTATCACCTGAGACTTCATGGCCGACCTTGGTCGGATGGATAGGTCAAATTCACTTAGTTTAATGGCCCATTTGGCTAGCCGACCGGAGGTGTCAGGGCGAGATAGATGGTCCGAAGAGGTTGGTCCATGAGCACCACGATGGGATGAGCTTGAAAGTAGGGTCGGAAGCATTGGGCAGAGACCACCAGGCAAAAATGATCTTCTCGGTTCTAGAGTATCTGGTCTCGGCATCATGAAGTGCCTTGCTGGTGTAATAGATTGGCCTCTGACTCCATCAACATCCATGCGCATGAGCACAGAGCTGACAGCTTCGGAGGAGGTTGCAAGATATAGGAAGAGCTCCTCTCACTCTTTGGCTTGGACAACAGCGGGGGAGTGGATAAAAATTGCTTCAACTCCTCAAAGGCATCCTGACACTCCTTTGTCCACTCGAAGCCATTGACCTTGCGCAGCGCCTTAAAGAAGGAAAGGCACCTTTCTGCCGATCTTGACATGAAGCGACTCAAAGCCGCCACCCTCCCAGTTAGGCGTTGCACCTCCTTGTTAGCTGGGGACCTCATCTCCAAGATAGCCCTGATCTTGTCAGGGTTGGCTTCAATCCCTCGCTGGGTTACCATAAAGCCCAGAAACTTGCCTGCCGCCACTCCAAAGGCGCACTTGTGGGGGTTAAGCTTCATCCGATACCGGCGCAGGTTGTTGAAGGTCTCTCGAGGTCGGTGACATGGTCAGCAGCACTGGTGCTCTTGGTCAGCATATCATCCACGTACACCTCCATGTTGCGCCCTATCTGGTCCTCAAAACCTTATTCATCAACCTTTGATAGGTGGCTCCGGCATTCTTCAGCCAAACGGCATCACCTTGTAGCAGTAAATCCCCTTTTCTGTAATAAAAAGGTGGCTTCTTCATCCGCGGGTTCATCCTGATCTGATTGTACCCGAGAATGCGTCCATGAAACTAAGAGTTTCATGCCCGGACGTGGCGTCCACTAGCTGGTCGATCCGGGGTAACGGGAAGCTGTCTTTGGGGCATGCCTTGTTGAGGTCGGTGAAGTCCACGCACATCCTCAGCTCCCACTGGCCTTGCGAACCATCACGACATTCGCCAGCCAGTCCGGGTAGTGCACCTCGCGGATGTGACGGCCGCCAGTAGCTTCCGCACCTCCTCATCCATGGCCTTCTGTCGATCGGGGCGAAACTCCTTTTCTTCTGCCGGATAGGTCGGCACTCCGCCCAAATGTTAAGTTGGTGGGTAATCCTCTTCTGGAATTCCTGGCATATTGGACGCCGACCAGGCGAAGACATCCGCATTAGCTCGCAGAAAGGTGAGGAGTCGGTCACGAGCCTCCTCCGGGAGTAAGGCTCCAATCCGGACTGTTCTCGTTGGGTCCTCCCGAGGGAAAGTAAGCAGTGCTCGGCCGGCTCTCCTCTTCTCTCCAGGTCTCAAGGATCTAGCGTCTCAGGTACCGGCACGGGTGCCGCCCCCTGCGGACTAGGGGCCATGTGGTAGCAAAGTGAAGGTGGATTCTGCTCTCCCCGCATCTCCCCGACTCCTTCGCTGGTAGGAAACCTCACGAGGAGCCTCTTAGTGGATATGACAACATCCAAAAGATTGAGCCCGGGCCTCCCGAGGATCGTTGTAAGCAAGGGGCACACGAACCACCAAAAACTTCATGAAAACCGTACTTTGACACGGGGCTGTGCCAGCCGTCACAGGGAGAGTGACCTCCCCCTCGACTTTCACAGAATCTCCAGTAAACCCCATCAGGGGCATGGCGACGGGCCGGAGTAGATCAGGCGACAGGTTCATGCGAACAAAAGCGTCATAGTTCAAAACATCCACAGAGCTCCCACTATCAACTAGAATTCTCTTTACAGGATGTTTAGCGATCGTCATGGATACGACGACGTTGTCATCATTTTTGTTTACTACCTCCTCTAAGTCCTTTTTAAAGAAAGGAATTACAGAATCCAACTCCCCCTCCCCTCTCGGCCTCTTCGGCGGGCCTCCTGCCCCCCAGGAAATCATTGCCACCGTCTTCTCCGTTGGGGCATTGTCGATCATCGGCGGCGGGGCGCTGACGGGCCAGGAGCTCCCGGGTTGTTCCTCTGGACGAACTTTCCCAGGTGGCCCCGCTGGATAAGGTCTTCGATAGCCTTCTTCAGCTGGCGACACTCGTCAGTATCATGACCGTGGTCCCGGTGGTAGCGACAATAGAGGTTCTTGTTGCAAGGGATCTTCGGGTTTAATGGAGGAGGGCGCTGAAGATAAGACTCCCCTTCAATCTCGAGCAAGATCTGAGATATCGGGGCGAGCAGTGGGGTGTAGGGTCCATCTCTTGGTGCAGGGGCTCGGGGACGGTTGTCTGGCCGCGAGGAGGCTCAGGTCTTCTGGGGCGAGCTTCGACAGGTTCTGGTCGGGCCGGTTTCTTGGGACGTTCCCGCAGCCTCGCACCGGGAGAAGTCGGCCTCGTCAGCTCGAATGTACTTCTGGGCCCGGATCAAAGCTCGGCGTAAGAGCCGGGTGGCTTCTTGTCGAGGGAGTACGCGAAGCGAGACGGGCGAGCCTCGCTTCAAGGCCAAAGTGGCCACCGAGTCTTCAAGATTGTAGACCTCCAGGGCCGCCTCCTTGAACCGAGCGACATAATCCCGTAGGGACTCACCGCTCTTCTGCTGGACGGCGAAGAGGCTATCTGCTACCCTGGGGATCTTCGGCAGGCATCAAAATGGGCCAAGAAAGCCCTCTCCAACTGGTGGAAGGAATCAATGCTCCGTGGTGGCAGACGGGAGTACCAAGCTCGGGCGGCCTTCTTCAGGGTGGCTGGGAAGGCGATGCACATGAGTGAGTCGGTGGCCCCCTGGACTTGCATGAGAACTTTATAACTTTCCAAGTGGTCCAAGGGGTCTGTGGTCCCGTCATAAGGATCTAGCTGGGGAAGGCGGAACCGGGTGGAGATGGGTTCTTCCATGATGCGGCGAGACAATGGAGGCCGGCTGTCGTAGTCCGTCTCTGGCAGGTGGGTGATCCGACGGCTAAGTTCCTCCAACCTCTGGTTATACTCGTCAAGTCGACGCTCGGCTCGACGGGCCATCCGGCCATCAACAGACCCTTCCCCAGAAGATTCAAAGGACGAGAATGGGGACGGCGATGTCGGCGAGGGCGCTCTGCCTCCTTTCCATGCCGCCGCTTAGGAGAAACACTAGCGTGGCGGGAAGGCGACCGGTGTCTTTTAGAGGCTTCCCGGTGGTGAGGCTTGGGCGAGCTTGATGGTGGCGATCCCTAGGCACCGGTGATCTCCTCCGGGAGGAATGCTGGCTGGGTTGCACCACCCCTGGGACTAATGGATTTGGCTCCGGCTGCTGCGCGGCCGCCTGTTGGTGCTGCAGGCCTTGAACCGCCGCCGCCAGAGATTGGACTTGCGTGGCCAGGGCGGTGAATCGATCTTCTTGGAACTGCTATGGAGGAGGCGCAGGGACATCGGCCGAAGGAGCGGAAGGTCCAGCCTCATGGGGATGCAGTGGTGTCGGAACGCTGGCCGGGAGAGCTGAGGGGGCCTCCGCGGGTGGACCGGCTCCGCGGCGCTGCCCCCAGCACAACTGGCAGAAACTCCCTTCGTTCGGATCGTCACCATGGCTTCAGGAACTCGAGAAGAGAGATCGCAGATTGCTGGTTCGATGTCTTTCTCTTTCCCCCCTTCTGGCGCGTCAATCTGATGACGCCAAGTCATCTTCTTCAAGCGTCGGGGAAGACGGACGTCCTTCTCTCCGGACCCCTGCAAGAAAAGTCTTCGGAGACCGGATGCTTCGGTGGGGACCCTCCGATGCTCAAGTTAGTTACTTAGGATCAGATAAGAACCGCTCAGCAGAAGGGAGCTGAGACAATTAGGGTTTTACTAGTAGGAAGAAAGCTAGAAAATCAGAGTTCGAATCCTTACTTACAGCGCAGGCGCGTGTTTTTATACCTGTCCGAATGTTCCATCTTTCTGTTCCAGAAGATTGCTGTCGTACCATCACTGTGCGCACCGGAGGCGTCCCGCGTTACCTGTCAATATGGCTTTACACGTGTCTAACAGCCGCGGTTGTATTTGGTGCGCGCCGTTGCTTGATATGACCGCGTACAGTTGCAAGTGGTAGTGAATCGTACTCCGTAACGGGGCACACTCACGCACAGGAACACAATAATGCACCATACGCCATTATGAGGCATGGCCGCAAGCAGCCACGGGCGCACGGAGAGTCACGTGGGTGCGCCAGGTGGCCCGGAGTTATCGTTTGGTTCGAAGGCTGGTTCGCGTGCTGAACGTTGATGATGCCTGCGCACCCCGAGACCAGAGGGGGTCTCAAGGTGGAGATATAGTGACCTCACCCCGAGACCGGAGAAGGTCTCGGGGGTGAGATGGTGCTGGTGCACCCCGAGGCCGGAAGGGGGTCTCGGGATCGAGATATGGCAACCTTACCCCGAGATCGGAGGAGGTCTCGGGGGTGAGATGGTGCTGTTGCACCCCGAGACCGGAGGGGGGGTCTCGGGGTCGAGATATGGTGATCTCACCCCGAGACGTCTCGGGGGTGAGATGGTGCTGGTGCACCCCGAGACCGGAGGGGGGTCTTGGGTCGAGATATGACGACCTCATCCCAAGACCGGAGGAGGTCTCGGGGGTGAGATGGTGCTGGTGCACCCCGAGATCGGAGGGGATCTCGGGGTCGAGATATGGCGACCTCACCCTGAGACCGAAGGAGGTCTCCGGGGTGAGATGGTGCTTGTGCACCCCGAGACCGGAGGGGGGGTCTCGGGGTCGAGATATAGCGACCTCACCCGAGACCGGAGGAGGTCTCGGGGGTGAGATGGTGCTTGTGCACCCCGAGACCGGAGGGGGGGTCTCGGGGTCGAGATATGGTGATCTCACCCCGAGACCAGAGGGGGTCTCGGGGGTGAGATGGTGCTGATGCACCCCGAGATCGGAGGGGATCTAGGGGTCGAGATGCGGTGACTTCCGTTAGCTGTTGTTACCTTTTATTCTAACGGCGCTGGATCAGCCACATCAAATGATTTTGCCATATTATCCTTATTATAAAAAAATAATAATTTTTAAAGATAAAAAACTTATAAAATAAAAGAACTTAGGCTGATGATTTAAAACAATAAACATAGATAGCAGGAAACATGTGCCAAGGTCATATAAGAAAATAAAGCCATTTCCTTATACCCCCCCCAAAAAAAATAAAAGTAATTAAAAAAAAAAGTGATTTCATAAACTACGAGTGACAGAACCAGAGATTTGAATCTTAGCGGAGATTGACAACATGAGAGAAATGAAAAGGAGCAAATAAAGTTGAAGCATTTTAATTGAGGATTTGAGAGGGGTATTGTTTGGTTGGATGGATTTTTAGGGGAATACAAAATATTTTACCATAGGCCCCGTGAATTCCAATTTAGTTTTCTCATAAATCTGATCATTTTTTGGTAGTATTTTTGATTCCATAGTTTTTAAAGATTCAGAATTCCAATTTATAGTTTTATTTCATTCCAGACATTGGAATCATTAAAAATATCGGATTTCCAATTTCATAGTTTTTCATGATCTCAAACGGGCATCATTGTAATTATATTGGCTCTTAATTTGTTGTTTACTGTTACTTGCCTGTGTTGTCGCCATAACCATTTGGAGTTTGTTGAGTTCTGGTGGCTTCATTTATGAATCTATTTGCTTCACTTTTCCTCAGCATCTGTCATCTGTGGCTTTATTTTATTTTCTTTTATCTCTGTATCAGTGGTTTGTAATGAATTTCTACTTTGGGTGATTATCATTTTTGCAGGAAACAAGGGGATGTTTTGAGAATTATATATGTTCATTATTGCTTATTGACACATAATTGTCAATTATAAAATGTGGCAGCGCTTGAGATGTCTGTGAACTGTAGGTTGAATTGTGTAATGCTGCAATCTGAGTTTATTTATTTTATCCTTGCATGTCATCTTTAGTGTTTTGATCACATTATCTTCCATGTTCTGTAGGCTTCCTCTTGTATACATGTTTTCTAGTTGTGCTTCCCATTGTCATCGCGCATCCAACTCAATATTCTTACATATGCTACACTCTTCTTATGCATCCACACCTCTTGCATGCCCCTTTTTGTAATCCATAGTTCATACAAGCTGTTCATGCCATCACTTATGAAATTCACCACAAGGCCATCTTTTTTTTTTCCCTAAAAAGAATGTTAGCTTCAAACTGAAGCAATTAATTTCAAATAAAGCAAACTTTGGCCAATTGCTTCCAAGCTCATAAACAATAACAAAAAGAAAAAAACCTTGATCCCAAACTAATTGAGGTCAGCTACATAAATCTTTTTTCTCTATTAGATATTCCTAGAATGTGACTATAATTTTATGTTGGCCTTCAACCTATCGTAACCCTCCTTTGTTTGAGCTTGGGATTGAGTTTTGTGAATACACGGAGTTGCTTTGAAGCTCATGTGTAACTTTTCTAATTTGCTTCTAAACTTGGGTTATAAATATCTAGACATCTCTGCATAGGAGGACTTTGACAACTATTTGTTTGTTGCAGTGATCATGGTTCATGTTCTTTATCCAATCCGAAATTTTAATTGACCTAGATATATTATATGGAAGAATGAAGAACAGATCAAGACATACGAAATTGAACCATAATCAATGAATGAAGAACAGATCAAGACATACGAAATTGAACCATAATCAGTGAATGAAGAACAGATCAAGACATACAAAATTGAATCATAATCTGGTGAATGAATTGAAAGGTGGTTTTTGGTTGTATGCATACTGTAGGTGCATTTGATGTTAATGGACTAACTATGCAAGGCTGATGAAGCTCACTGCTTTGAATGGTTTTTAATGCCAGGCAATTAAGAGGATCTAAACTCATGACACAAATGTGCCAAAGATGAGAACAAATATGGGGGTGTGCTGAAGAGTGAATGCATTTTAAGAACTGTAAAAATTGCTTAAAAACGACAAAATGATGGAGGATGATTAAGATGCATTGACATCTGCGACAATAATGTGAAATGGACCTGTTAAGGAGGTAACGTCAGCAAGCCATGAAATATGTTTTGCAAAAGCTGGCTGCGACGTTGCCTTAAACCTTAACAGGAATGAATTGCAAAGATTTGCAAAGCTGATGCCAAGTATTGGTGTGAGACCTATCAATTACAGTCTTTTTGTTTGGGGACTTAACGTATCAAGAATTTAAATGTAATCTACCCAAGGCTGTTGATGTGGTTTCGTCAGATCAATCCATTCTCATGGCCCTGCACTTCTTGTTGTTGCAAAATTAATAGTGCAAAAAACGAAATTCATACTTTCCTGAACCAAAGTTTCCATTGGTGCACCTTAGCTTGTTGGTTTTATTTTCTCTACAACAAACTGTTGGGAGTCTGTTGGCTTGAAGCTTGTTGTCATGGAACCATGACAATGGATGAGATGATGCCCATTATTTCTGGAAAAACACCACATCTGTTTCACAGATTGTGTTTATGATCTGTTTTTGGACACCCCTTCTTCTCCATTATTGTTTGGCCATACAAAAAACCTTTTTTCATGTAAATGCGATCAAGGAGGATTTTTTTTTGCTCTCTGTACAATGAAACATTGAATGGATAAATTATTTGCAGACAATTTCTTTGTTTAGCTCTTTGAAGCTATTAAGCTTGATCGCTGTTTTATTTACTTCTTGTTATGGAAATTGCAGTTTCCACAATAATGCTTTTCTTGCCTGTCGTGCACTTCATATTGCAAACAAGTTGAACGCATCCTCAACGTATCCCTTGCTGGAGCTATTCTTTAAATATCAGGTTTGAAGCTTTTTAATACGAAAAGCTATTTCAGTTGATTGTTTTCTTTTCTTTTTCTTTTTCTTTTTTGGTTGTACATAGCCAAGTCACTTTGGTTTCACCTTAGTTTATGAACAGCATTGATGTGGTCTAATGGATTAAAACTTTTCAGTGAGATTCACTGGTCTGTTGATGACTAAAGATGCAAATGTAGGTGATCCAGAGAATATGTTTTCTGGCTCAACGTTTTTTTATCATAATAGATTTCATAGCTGTTGAGGCAGGTGACATGCAACCAATTTATAACTCCTGCAGAGTTATCTCTAGAAAGAAGCATATATGGGGCAACTGTAATCTTAAATAGGATTATTGTGGTACTTTCTAATACTTAATTCTTTTAAGAGATATCCAGATTATTTTGGCATTGAAGTCTTATTCATTTCAGTTTTTAGTTATTCCTGAAAGAATTTGCAGCAAATGCTTCCTCATGACAACATCTTTCCATGTTCTCTTGCATCTCAGTGGTTTTTCCCCATGTACACAGTTCATGGGGTACTGAGGTGCATTGGCATGGGATGCTGCAGCACCTCTAGTCAACGTTGAACAAGCATGCAGTACTCAGTTTGGTTCTTCATTACCTGAATCAAATCCTGGTGTTTCTTAGTGCTGCCACACATTCAACTTGGCTTTCTTATCTCTAGTGTCTGGCCCTCCTTAGATCCAATACTTTGCATCTTAATGCCATGGCCTGCCAACTGCTGCAGCCAAAGCACAACTCTCAATTTCATCCAGTGCATTTAAGATTAATGGTAGAGGATTTTCTAGGTGAAAAATTTAAGGCTTCTTCACATCTCATTATGTTTGTCCTCTTTCTTGTTGTCAGTGGTTAAACTGCCCAGGCAACAGGCTTATCCTAGAGTCTGGTGCACAAGCAATTGCCAGGTCCACTGACTTAGCTAGTCTTTGACATATGTACTAAAATTAATTCGCAGATTTAACATGCAGCAAGTATTAAGCTGTGAGAATTTTGTACAGATACTTATCAACAATAAAACCACTGCTTAAGATATATTATAAATTGAAAATCTATGTTCAATTTATAAGCAACATATGATATTTAAACAGCATTTATCATCATTGTTTTAGCTCAAATATTAGAGACTATTTAGCTTTTTTGGTGATTGAACTTGCTCGAGGTTGGACTCATTTCTAGCATTTTAAATGAAAAAAAAAAAAATTCAGATGCTTGTGTCAATGAGACAGATAGAACTGAAACACAAATAGTATCACATGGACCGAGACACACGTGCACAATGACATATATGGACAGAAATGCGTATAAATGCATATGCGTGCACATTCACATGCACTTTACATGTACATGCACCCATTCATCTAGACCTGCGCACATGCATGCATGTGTATGCACATCCATATACCTGCAGACACATTAATAAACACATGGACATGTATATGCATGAAAATATGGACACAGCTTGACAGCATGAAGGCTCAGTAAGATAAGGATGGATCTTTCTCTGGTTTTAGGTTATTGTGTATTGCTTGAGTCTGAGTGCTTGAAGCTTGATTGAATTCGAATAGGCTTGGTTTGAAAGATTTTGGTAAAATAAAACTGAGCCTGATCTGAGCGCGATCCAGACTGACCAAAAAACTCAGGCTAGATTTGGGCTTGGCATCCTAGAACGGCTTATGGCCTGTTTCAATCCAGAGGTTTCAACGCAAGCTGAAATTGGATATCTGCCTGGTGCGCCTGGCTCATTGACACCCTTATTTGACTCCCATATCATCATGGTCTATGCAAGGCTTGCTTAGGCTTCTGAGACCCATCATCTACCGAGGCACTGAGCCAACAATCAATAATACTATTTGTTTGGATTGTCACACTTTATTCTGTCAAAACTTTTGAAAAAAATGTTTTTTTTAAACCAATCTTAAATAATAATATTCTTTTGAAAAAATTAGTAAATTAAAAAAAGGCAGCTTCCATCTTTGCAGGGTCTAGGAAGATTATATATATATATAGCCTTAACCTGCATGCATAGATATTGTTTCCATGTTTTCAATCAGCAACCTTTAGGTTACCATGGAGCAGGGTTTGCTGAACCATATAGAACCAGCCTGGAATCGGATGTTCATTCTAAGCTGGTTTGGCCTCTTGATTCGGTATAAGAGGCAAACCATCCTGAACCGCTTGTGCCATCTCTGTACTGAACTGAATTGCCTGGTTCGGTCGCTGATGTGGGTGAGGCCTCTTGGTTCACTTAATTAGTATGTTGCTAGTTTAGTAGGTATGCATTATACCGGAACATACCTGTTTGATATTGATAGGGTATAAGTACCCAGTATGGCGGGCCTTATCATGAAGCAACCTTATCATTGCACTTAGGTTCACCTTTTAGAAGTATAATGAACTAAAAGAATATAAAATTAATCCCACAAGTCAAATTGTTTAAAGATTTAATTACATCTTTTAGCTGAATTACTTTTATCAATCAAATTATTAAAATTTGAAATGATTGTATAAGATTAGTGGATGTTGAGAAAATATTGCTGGTTTTGTTGTTTTCCTTCAATTATTATCGTTAACTCAGCGGTCAAAATATTTCAAAAGCTTATGACAATCTAAATGAATGAATATATAGGAGATTACTTGGAAGCAAGTTTGAGTCCTTCGGTGTTTATGTTTCAGTATTCGGTGTTATAAGAATGTATAATAATTTAAAAACAATTAATTTATTATATTCACCTTTTGCAACTTTTAAGTGCCATTCTCTTGGCTAAGTACCTTTCTCCATATCGAATTTCATGGTTGTCTACTTTGTGGACTGTGTTTCTAAGGTTATTTATGTTGTCTAATGAGTATTAAATTCTTTGATTAGATTTACATTAAAAGAAACTATCAGGTTTTCCTTTTCTGATGTGGTTGACTATGCAGTATCATACACTAAAATTTCCTCTCCTATCATTAATAGATTTCACATGTGCAATGTCAAAAGAAATTAAACGATTTTGTGGCTAAGATTAATTGTCTTTTTGGAAGTTCTGTGTCTCTTACAAGAGGTTTCAGGCAACTTTGTTCCCATCTTTACACTAGCAAGTTAACAGGTATCACTTCCCCATGTTGCTTATCAAACCTCTGCATCCAAATTGCAATTCTGAACCTGTTTTTTATGGAAAAAAGTGGGGAAGATATTTAAGAAGCATAATTGTATAGGTTAATTTGATAAAGACTAGTACTATACACAGATGAGACGGAAATATTTTATCCTGTTGGCAAGTCATGAGCTCATATACCTTCTTGCAATTGTCATCCCTGATATCTAACATTATGGATACCTTCTGCGGCTCATTTTTTGAAGCTCCATTACTGAAGCTGGTTTATGACATAGGAAAAATATTACAATGAACCGACAGAAAACATGGCAAGAACCTCTGTAATTGATGATATGGCAAAGCTTGCTGTGCCTGCTGTCGGGACTTCCTTGTTTGAAGTTTTATCAGGCTTTAAAGATTCAAATACTGATACTGCAGCCAGGATTTCCTTCAAGGTGGGAAAACAAGCTGGTTACTATGACCTTCCATAATATGATGTGATTCAATTTATAATTTTGGTTTGTTGTCTTCTAGTATGGGTGTTCAAGAGGGGTGAGTTCTACGCCTTCCTTCTACGTTAACGGATTCCTCCTACCTGATTCTGGCTCGCCACTCGATTACAACACATGGAGAAGCATCATTGACCCACTTTTGGGAGAGGACCGGCAAGAAGTTGAAGAACCTCTGCTCTTTCTCTGAATCTGTATGACCATAAGAAAATATGTTAGATAAGATGTAGTCTTTGTGCCTGTAATGCTCAAAATATCTTAAAAAATGTTTATTTATGTAGGGTTGACATCTGACATCCTTCCTTGAGGTAATCCTGCTGTCACCAATTACCTTTGAGCTAAAAAATGGTTTTTTATGTAGAGTTTATAATGGCCTTTATCTTCTTGCCCCCCTCCCGAACGTGATGTATAATGTAACAAAGGCATGCTTGAACCATTATGCTCAGTTAAACTCAACTCATCTAAGTCTTTTCTCAACTACATAAGGCCGGCTATATGAATTTGCTTCCTTCATTCGATCAAGTTGATATTTAAATTATAAATAGTTATATCTTTTTAAATTATTTCTATTCATATTAGTTTAGGTTTATCTCTATCTTTATTCTTACCATGGATTATTAAAAGTTTACTCTTTCTAACTAGAGCATCTAAAGGTTACGTTGTATTTGTTCAAACCATCGTAATCAATTTTCTTTCATTTTATCTTCAATTGAGGCTTTTCCTATCATTTTTTTATATGTTTATTTCTATTTCTATTTTTAAAGTCTTTACCACATATTCATTTTAACATGCACATTTCTGTTATACTTAATTTATTCACATATTATTTCAATATTGTTCAACACAATGTTTCATATAGTATAGTTGGCTTAATGGTGTTTTATAGAATTTTTCTTTCAATTTTAATGAGATGTGTTGATCATACAATATTTTCAAAGCACTTTTTACTTAATCCATCCTGCTTTAACTAGGGTGCAACTCGAGCTCATGAAACTTGGATTTTCCTCAACCCTAGCCCTATTTGTAAAATGCAACCCTAACCCTAACCCTATTTGTAAAACCTCAATCCTAACCCTATTTTTAAAATCGGGTTCAGGCTAAGTTTCGAATTGAAATTCGGTTGATGAAAATGTCGCGTGCCCGCTGGATAGCCATCTCTCTCTCTCTTTGATATATATATTTGTTAATTTTATATATTCACTATCGTCAAAGTAGCTTAGTGTTAAAAAATCTAAAGCAAAAAACAAACAAAAGTAAATCTATCCTCATGCATAACACAACACTGATAAATTCTTCAAATCCAACCACAGTCCTGGGTCGAGATATAAGATAACATAGATAAATAATTAAATTACCATATGGTATAAACTTGGGCTTTGGATGAGCTTTAAAGAAGTCACAGGTCACCCCTTTCTCATCTCAATCCCAAAATATCCCCCTTTCTCCAAGTGAGATGGCGACGAAGTCGGCGAGCGCGGAGCAATGGGTTAGTAAGGCGACAACGGGTGGTGGGGGCATGCTGAGACTCCACCAGATCGTCATCGACGTGGCAAGCCCATCGTAGCCGGCACTGGCCTCAAATGGGATCGTGCAGGTGAACCCCCTGACGCATGGGATGGTGGTGATTCAGGGGAACCCCGAGCTGATGGTGGAGCTCCTCTCCGGCCGAGGCTGGTGCGTGCGTCGATTGAGGCGATGAAGATGGTGGAGGTTGAGCAGGAGGAGTGCCCCGTGTGCCTGGACGAGCTGGTCGGAGCGAAGGCTACGATGGTGGTGAAGGAGATGCCGTGCTGACATAGGTTTCACGGGCCATGCATCGAGAGGTGGCTGCGGATGCACGAGTCTTGCCTCGTGTGCCAGCTTCGGATGCTGCCGAAGGAGGAAGGCGACTCGAAGAAGGGCAACGGAGAAGACGGGGATGCTAACGAAGAGAGGAGGACGAGAAGGAGGGAGGCTTGGGGTATGATCTATTTTCGGTAGGAGGGAAGAAGAGAGCAACAATAGAAGATGCAGGTCCGGATTACCTCGGGTTCGGTTGATCAAAACCCGAGACCGGATCAATTGCAAATCGGTTCAGGTTCACATCTTTACCCATTTCACTTTCTTGCTGGATAATGGATCTCAAATTCTTAAATTTTTCATTCCTTGATATTTCTTGGCTTGCAATCTTCACTATTTTTTCATTTGCATTTCTACTTCCACTAAAATTATATTTTATGTATTCAGTTTAGTTCTACTAATCTTAAAATATTTAGATTCTAAAGCCTCTTTTCAAATCTCTACCTTAGCATTTACTCCAGAAAAAGATTATATGAATGTCTTTTTTATTTTCCATATAACTCTCCATCAATCTTCTTAATAAATAAATAGTTTCAATGGTCGATCTTCCATGCATAAATTCAAATTGATTATTTACATCAAAGTTTCAGTTTTATTTAATTTTCTATTACTTTTCTCATAATTTCATTGTATGACTCATTAGCTTAATCCATCTATAATTTGTACATTTTGAATATTTTTTATTTTTATATATGGATATTGATATTTTTTCTTCAATCATCCGACATTCTTTTAGTTGCTACAATCCTGTTAAATAAATCGGTTAACCATATGACTCAAATTTCTTTTACATTTTTAGACCCTTAAATTTCTTTTAGTTGCTACAAGCCTTTCCAAACCTCAATAGAGATCGCCTATGGTCCTAATGCCTTTACATTTTTCATTATACTCAAAGCTAACCTTAAATATACTAAATCTACAAAAAAAAATTTATATTCATTTGTTACTCCTAGATTATTGCATTCTTCTACTCTTAAATTTACTTAATTATTTTTATTTAATAAATTTTTAAAATAACTTTTTTATTGTTATTTTATCTATTCTTTTTTACTAAAACTCTTTCATTTTCATCCTTAATACATTTAATATAGTCAAGATCTTTTTTCTCTTAGTTTTACTAGTTTATATATAGTCTTTTTCACCTTCTTTTGTATCTATTATATTATATAAATCATTATAGGTGATGACGCCAAGTCACCTTCCTCAAACGTCGGGGAAGACGGACGTCCTTCTCCTCGGAGCCCTGCAAGAAAGTCCCTGGAGACCGGCGATACCGGTAGGGACCCTCCGACGATCAAGTCAGTCACTTGGGCTCAGACAAAGAACCGCTCAGCGGAAAAGAACTAAGGCGGCCAGGGTTTTGCTGGGAGGAAGAAAGCTCAGAAAAACCAGAGTTCAGATCCCTACTTACAGCACGAGCACGTGCTTTTATACCTGTTCGAATGTCTTATCTTACTGTTTCGGAAGATCACCGTCGTATCATCGCTGCGCGTGCCGAAGGCATCCCGTATCGCTTGCCGATGTGATGTCATACGTGTCCAACAGCCGCGAAGGCACTCAGTGCGCGCCGCCGGATGATATGACCGAGCACAGTCGCAAGTGGTAGCGAATCGTACGCCGTAGTGAGGCATGGTCATGCACAGGGACATGCAATGCACCATACGCCGTTATGAGGTATGGCCCTCCGTAACCGGAGTGCAATCACGAGCGTACTGAGAGTCACATGGGTGCATCGTGCGGCCTGAAGTCGTCATTTCTTTCGACGATTGAACTACATGCCAATCGCTGATGATCCCACCCCGAGACCGGAAGGGGTCCCGGGGGTGGGGAGATGCCGGTGCACCCCGAGACCGGTGGGGGTCTCGGGGTCAAGAGATGATGATCCCATCCCGAGACCGGAAGGGGTTCCGAGGGTGGGGAAATGTCGGTGCACCCCGAGACCGGTGGGGGTCTCGGGGTCAAGAGATGATGACCCCATTCCGAGACCGGAAGGGATCTCGGGGGTGGGAAATGCCGGTGCACCCCGAGACCGATGGGGGTCTCGGGGTCAAGAGATGATGACCCCCCCCGAGACCGGAAGGGGTCCCGGGGGTGGGGAAATGCCGGTGCACCCCGAGACCGGTGGGGGTCTCGGGGTCAAGAGATGATGACCCCACCCCGAGACCGGAAGGGGTCCCGGGGGTGGGGAAATGCCGGTGCACCCCGAGACCGGTGGGGGTCTCGGGGTCGTTAGCCACCGTTATCTTTTATCCTGATGATGCGGGGTCAGTCATATCAGATGCCCCCTCACCCCTAGGGCGAAGCGGGTCCCACCGTTGAGGCGCAAGGGGTGTTCTCCACGGGCTGATCCTCGTCCTCGTCTTTTATGCGGACGGCCTGGGGAATGTAAGGAGGTGGCCCTCTGTACGCTGTGCCCGCCACGATCGACCTCGAGAGAGAGAACTGGCTGTTCGAAGTTCGCGCGAAAAGCCGCATCATCATTACCTTTCCTTACGGCGACGTCAGCGGGGTCCCACCACTGGCCGGGGGCGTGCCGCACCACGCGCTGGGGCACTCCTCGAGGCGAGCCAGCCTATGGCAAAGGGGCCATGTGGTCGACGACGTGGCGGGATGATTTGAAAACCTGCTAAAACTAAGCGAGGAGTTGAATTGACGCCATACCGCTTCTCTTATCATCGTCTCCTTCTGCGCCTACGCTCCGACTCCCCTGCAACCTGCGGGCATGCGTCTGGTTTCCTCCCTTCCAGGTTAGCTCTTCCCCATCCTAGACTTCTGTTTCTGCTCATGAGTTCTCCTTCCTGGACCTCGGAGGACGGTTCTGAGGATCGTCCTCCTTCCGAGAGGTGCCGTACCTCTCCTGTTCCTTCCCCTTCGATCGAGTGGTCCTCTGATTCAGAGGACCACGTCCCCCTGGCCTGGCGACGGGCCACCGGTGGAGCCCCATCGAGGGGCCGCCGGCCGGAGGCTGGCGCCTCCTCGACGGCGGAGGGTCCCCAGAGGGGACGGCCTCCACGATGATGCGGCTGGATTTGGAAAAAATCCGGCCCGTTATCGGGTCCCCCGGGACATTGAGCTCTTCTTGCCAACTCCCGACGATAGGGTCATTTCCTCCCGACCCGGTCGGGTGGCCCTCTATGAGATCTGCCTAAGGGCAGGTCTCCGCCCACCCTTTCCGCCCTTTTTTGTCAACCTCCTTAACTACTATTCCTTGGCCCCCTCCCAATTAGTTCCAAACTCTTATCGCGTCATCTGTGCCTTTGTCATCTTTGCATCGCCTGCACATTACCCCCCGAATCAGCCTTTTTCGATCTTTTACACCCTTCGGGCTCAAAAGGGTTGGTGGCTATTTCTGCCCCGACCCAATCGGGTCCTAAAGCTCCTCTTCCTTCTTCAATTAAGGGATGGAAGTCCCGTTCTTTTTGCGAATGTTGACCAAGTCAGGCCCCAGTGGGGAGACCCCCGACCTCCGGGGGAACGCCGTTGCCATCCACCTTGGGGACCGGGAGGCGTTGGGGCTATTGTTGGCCACCGAGATTCCCCAATACACCCTGTTGCTGTCGGAGGATAACCTGGAGTCGGTGGGCCTCATCTCCCACCGGGGTAAGTCCTCTCCATCCTTAGCCAAAAATTCGTTTCTCTCCCCCTCTTTTTTTTTCTTTTTTTTTTTAAAGCTCAACTGATGTCGTGCAGCCATGAAGATACCGGCGGCAAAACTGCTGAGGGCTGCCTCCAAGAAGAGGGCCCGGGAAGGACCATCCAGGGGTCAGCAGGCCCCAGCCCCGAAGCGCCCGATGGCCCGGGCCTCCCCACCGGCTCAAGTCTCCCCACCCCGCTCCGCAAGATGTCCCGGCTGTTCCGGAGGTTGACCTCACGGCCGACACTCCACCAGGGTGGGACAACCGCGGGAGTCGCGTTGAGGAGCCCGCCGCGGAGGGGCCCATATTGACCGAAGAGCCCCCGGCTTCTGGGGGACCGACCCCGCCGGATGCCACCAGGGATTGGGGTGAGGGACCATCTGGTCCCGCGAGTCCACCCCCTGAGGGGTCGTCCAGGAGTGGCCCACGCACCGAACCGGGGACATCTGAAACGACGGAGCAAGGTGGGGGCGAGCCTGGGCCACCCCGAGACTCCCTGAACGACGGTCGTTGGGCCGAGCGAGTCCTGGGCCCGATCTTTGATCCTGAGATCCTGGAGGACCTCAGTCACCAGAAAGCGAGCGCGTTCTTTCAGGACTCCTATGCTGCTGTCGTCAGGGTAAGTGATCTTTTTGCCGTTTACCTTTTATTCCCTTCCTCTAGCTGACCTGGAGCTCACGTGCGCAGATTGCATACTCCCTAAGGGCCGCCAGGGAGGCAATGCGCGATGGGAAGGTCCTTCTGCGGGAGACGCAGAAGGAGGTTGAGGACGCTCCGTGCCGTGCGGAGGCGGCCGAGAAGGCGCTGGAGTCGGCCAGAAGCGCCTGTGCGAGCGAGGTAAAGGCCGCCGAGAGCCGGGTGGAGATTGAAGCCAACCGTGCGCGCGTAGCGCTCCTCCAAATGACGGAGGCTGAGAACGCTGTAATGGCCAGGGACATGCATATCTCTGAGCTAACCTCAGCCCTCCGGGAGGCCGAAGATCGAGCGGGCGCAGGCAGAAGAGGCGCAAGCGGCGAAAGAGGAGTCAGCTGGTCCAAAGAGGAGGTGAGCCGCGCCCGGGAGGCTGAAAGGATTGCGACGGAAGCCCTTGCTGCAGAGAAGGTCCGGGCTGCTGGGCTCATAGAGGAGTACAAGACGTCCGGGCGCTTCACAGACGACCTGGCCGAAGCCTCGGCGGCTGTATTCCTCGACGGGTTCCAGCATGGCAAGGAGAAGGTGGCCAGGGACCTGAACTTCCCAGGCCCTGGAGGTTGAGCTGGAGCGTTTGTCTGACTTGGCCCCTTCTGATGATGAGCCCGCACCGGCAGAGCCGTGAGCTCACACTTTTGTTTTGTTCTTTCTTTTTTACAAGTCCGACAACGTCGGCATTTTGTAGTCCCTTCCAATTAATGAAACATTCTTCAAGATGCATTCTGTCTTATCATGAACTTCGTCGATTGACAACACGTAGCCCTGTGATCCCATTAGTTCCGATAGCACCGGGGGACAACTCTCAACTCGAGCTATTCCGCCCCAGCTGTTTAGACCCGAAAGTTAGGACCAGGGAGGGTAGGTTTTTCGGAGCGGAAACGCCGGCAGTCAGAGGTTAGGTAGACGGGCTCCTCGAGGCTATCGGTGCAACGCCCTGCCAAGTGTTGGACCTTGTACTAAATAGGCATGTGGCTTTTGGTGCCTACGGGGTCGGCTTTTATCTGACCGGCGGGACTTTGTGCTGTCGGGTGTCGGGCTTTAAGTTCAGCAAGCCCAAAGCTTCTTGTGCCGTCCGAGGTGGGGCTTTAGTGCCGACGGGTGTCGGGCTTTTGTTGCTGAGAGCGGTGGTACACGCTCTGCCAGTGGTACACTGGGCTTTGCCTGGCTGGTGCAGGGCTTTGGTGCCGACGGGTCGGGCTTTTGTTGCTGAGAGCCGGTGGTACACCGCTCTGCCAGTGGTACACTGGGCTTTATGCCTGGCTGGTGCAGGGCTTTGGTGCCGACCAGGGTCGGGCTTTTGTTGCTGAGAGCCGGTGGTACACCGCTCTGCCAGTGGTACACTGGGCTTTATGCCTGGCTGGTGCAGGGCTTTGGTGCCGACCAGGGTCGGCTTTTGTTGCTGAGAGCCGGTGGTACACCGCTCTGCCAGTGGTACACTGGGCTTTATGCCTGGCTGGTGCAGGGCTTTGGTGCCGACCAGGGTCGGGCTTTTGTTGCTGAGAGCCGGTGGTACACCGCTCTGTCAGTGGTACACTGGGCTTTATGCCTGGCTGGTGCAGGGCTTTGGTGCCGACCGGGTCGGGCTTTTGTTGCTGAGAGCCGGTGGTACACCGCTCTGCCAGTGGTACACTGGGCTTTATGCCTGGCTGGTGCAGGGCTTGGTGCCGACCACGGGCTTTGTTGCTGAGAGCCGGTGGTACACCGCTCTGCCAGTGGTACACTGGGCTTTTGCCTGGCTGGTGCAGGGCTTTGGTGCCGACCAGGGTCGGGCTTTGTTGCTGAGAGCCGGTGGTACACCGCTCTGCCAGTGGTACACTGGGCTTATGCCTGGCTGGTGCAGGGCTTTGGTGCCGACCAGGGTCGGGCTTTTGTTGCTGAGAGCCGGTGGTACACCGCTCTGCCAGTGGTACACTGGCTTTATGCCTGGCTGGTGCAGGGCTTTGGTGCCGACCAGGGTCGGGCTTTTTGTTCGAGCACTCTTTAGTGGTAACCGGGTAGAGCCAGAGTACACTGGGCTTTTGCCTGGCTGGTGCAGGGCTTTGGTGCCGACCAGGGTCGGCTTTTGTTGTGAGAGCCGGTGGTACACCGCTCTGCCAGTGGTACACTGGGCTTTGCCTGGCTGGTGCAGGGCTTTGGTGCCGACCAGGGTCGGGCTTTTGTTGTGAGAGCCGGTGGTACACCGCTCTGCCAGTGGTACACTGGGCTTTGTGCCTGGCTGGTGCAGGGCTTTGGTGCCGACCAGGGTCGGGCTTTTTGCTGAGAGCCGGTGGTACACCGCTCTGCCAGTGGTACACTGGGCTTTATGCCTGGCTGGTGCAGGGCTTTTCTGTGAAAAGATTTCAGTAGCTAAAATTGAATCTCGTTAATATTGAATGAGGGGTGGAAACCCAAGTGAATACAGGGGTGATACTTAACATGAAGGAGGAATACATTACTGATAATACCGACGAAGGTTATCTGCATTCCATGTTCCTAGGGAGTGGCGTCCCATCAAGTTCTTCAATTTTATAAGCTCCGTGGCGGAGTGTTTCGGCGATCCGGTAAGGCCCCTCCCAATTTGGGGCTAGCTTGCCTCCCTCAGCTGGCTTCGAGACCTCGGCCCGTCGAAGGACCAGATCTCCTGGCAGGAACGTCCGGGGGCGCACGCGAGCGTTGTAGTACTTTGCGGCCCGTTGCCGGTAGGCTGCCATTCGAAGCCGCGCCCGGTCTCGCACCTCCTCCACCAGGTCGAGGTTGGCTCGCAGTTGGTCAGGGTTACCTTCCTCGCTGTATGCTTCCACCCGAGGGCTTGGTGCACCAACCTCCACCGGAATAACAGCTTCAGAGCCAAAGACTAAGCTGAACGGCGTTTCGCCGGTGGGGGCTCGCGGCGTTGTGTGGTAGGCCCATAGCACGTTGGGGAGCTCCTCCACCCATCGCCCCTTGCAGCCATCTAGCCGAGATCTCAGCCCCTGGAGAATGATCCGATTAGTCACTCGGCTGCCCCGTTGGTTTGAGGATGCCCGACGGAAGTGAACCTCTGACAGATACCCAGCTCGGAGCAGAACTCCCGGAAGGGCGCGTTGTCAAATTGCCGGCCATTATCAGTGACTAATGTGTGCGGCAGTCCCGAACCGACATATGATGGACTTCCAGAAGAAGGATCTCACTTTGCTTTCGGTAATCTTGGCCAAGGCCTCGGCTTCAACCCACTTGGTGAAGTGATCCACCGCTACCAAGAGGAACTTTCGCTGTCCCGGAGGCCGGGGGAAATGGTCCCAGGATATCCATGCCCCACTGGGCGAAGGGCCAAGGTGCCACCAAGGGGGTCAGGTGAGACGTCGGCTGTCGCTGGATATTAGCGTGACGTTGACAGCTATCACATTTCTTAACAAGCTCAGCCGCGTCCTCCTTCATCGTCAGCCAGAAGTACCCTTGGCGCAGGGCCTTGTAGGCTAGGGCTCTGCCCCCCAGGTGACTCCCGCATATACCTTCGTGGATCTCTCTGAGGATGTAATCTGATTCAACCGACCCCACACACCTGAGAACTGGGTATGAGAAGGATCTCCGATAAAGCTTCCCGTTCATCATCAAGAATCTCGGGGCCCTCCGCCTGAGCAGCTTGGCCTCAGCGGGTTCTCCGGGAGAGTACCGTCAGTCAAGTACCGGATGTAGGCGTCCATCCAGGAGGGCTCTTGCTCCACCGGCAACGCTTCATCCGCGGCCTCAGTGCTCGGGACTTGTAGGTGCTCCACATATGTCCTTCCCAACGTCCCGTCGACCGAAGTGGCCAGACGGGACAATGCATCAGCCCTGGCATTCTCCGCTCTGGGGATATAGCTGACGCGGAAGTAAGAAAAATGAGACGCCTGGGACTGCACCTTGCTCAAGTATCGGGACATGGTTGGGTCCCTAGCCTCGTACTCCCCGGCGATTTGTCCAGAAAAGTTGAGAGTCCGTGAAGGCCCTCAAACGCCCAGCGCCTAGCCCCTCAGCTAACCTCATCCCCGCCAGCAAGGCTTCGTACTCCGCCTGATTATTAGTTGCTGGGAACTGGAATCTGAGAGCGTACTCCACTACGTCTCCCTCTGGGCTCGCGAGAATGAGTCCGGCTCCGCTCCCTTGAGAGTTTGCCGCTCCATCCACATGCAGGATCCAGTCCTCCGCCTCCTCAGATGAGGGAGAGTCCACACCCTCCGGTCGCGCCTCCTCCATCCTTCTCGGTCCAGGAACACTCGACCAGGAAATCCGCCAACACCTGGGACTTCATGGCTGACCTTGGCCGGATGGACAGGTCGAACTCACTTAGCTTAATGGCCCACTTGGCCAACCGACCGGAGGTGTCGGGGCGAGATAAGATAGCTCGAAGGGGCTGGTCCGTAAGCACCACGATGGGATGGGCTTGGAAGTAAGGCCGAAGGCGCTGAGTAGAGACCACCAAGGCGAAGATAATCTTCTCGGTTTCGAATACCTGGTCTCAGCGTCATGGAGTACTTTGCTGGTATAATAGATTGGCTTCTGGGCCCCGTCAGCATCCATGCGCACAAGTACGGAGCTGACAGCCTCGGGGAAGCGGCCAGATATAAAAGAGCTCCTCTCCATTTTCAGGCTTGGACAACAGCGGAGGAGTGGAGAGAAACTGCTTCAACTCTTCAAAGGAGCCCTGACACTCTTTCGTCCACTCGAAGCCGTTGATCCTTGCGCAGCGCCTTGAAGAAGGGCAGGCACCTCTCCGCCGACCTTGACATGAAACGACTCAAGGCCGCCACCCTCCCCGTTAGGCGTTGCACTTCCTTCTTGTTGGCTGGGGCCTCATCTCCAGGATAGCCCTGATCTTGTCGGGGTTGGCCTCGATCCCTCGCTGGGTCACCATAAAGCCCAGGAATTTGCCTGCTGCCACTCCAAAGGCGCATTTGTGGGGGTTGAGCTTCATCCGATACCGACGCAAGTTGTTGAAAGTCTCCTCGAGGTCAGC
>UESW01004200.1:415745-500050 GCA_900491605.1 Calamus simplicifolius
AGGATGTTTGATGGTATGGTGCGCACTCTTACCAGTGTGAAGCATGTTCCAGAACTCAAGAAGAATCTGGTATCACTGGGGTACTTGGAGCGGACTGGATACAGCTTCAGCAGTCGTGCCAGGAGTGGAGTTCTGAACATCTCCAATGGAGCCATGGTGGTGATGAGAGGGAGGAGGCTGGAAAATAATCTATACAAGATGGAGGGCTCTGTGATGACTGTGAAATCTGAGGTGGCAGCTGTGGAGCAAGATCCCCGGGATGTGTACAGGATGTGGCATTACCGCCTGGGCCACATGGGAGACAAGGGGATGAAAGAACTGAGCAAGAGAGGTCTGCTTCCAGACTTGAGTAGCGGAGATATGGAGATCTGTGAGCCTTGTCAGATGGGAAAGCAGAGGAGAGTACAGTTCTCAGTCAGCACAGCTAGGAGTGCTGAACCCCTGGAGTTAGTACACACAGATGTCTGGGGACCAGCCCCAGTTTCTGCAAGGAATGGGGCCAGATACTTTATGACCCTGATAGATGATTTCTCAAGGAAGCTGTGGATCTACTTTATGAAGGAGAAATCAGAGGTCTTCACCAAGTTCAAAATCTGGAAGGCTGAGGTGGAGAAGGAGCAGGGTAAAAGTGTGAAGTGTCTGAGGTCTGATAATGGCGGGGAATACACCAGCAGGGAGTTCCAGATTTTTTGTGAGGAGTGGGGCATCAGAAGGCACTTCTCGGTGATGGGAACTCCTCAACAGAATGGGGTGGCTGAGAGGATGAACAGAACACTATTGGAAAAGGCAAGATGCTTAAGGCTGCAGGCAGGGCTTCCAAAGATGTTCTGGGTTGACGCAGTAGATGCAGCTAGCTACTTGGTCAATCGGTCACCGCACACCAGGTTAGATGGAGACATTCCAGAGGAGATATGGTCTGGAAGGAAGACAAGCCTAAACCATCTAAGGGTGTTTGGATGCACAGCATATGTGCATGTTGGAGCTGGGGAGCGGAGTAAGTTGGATGCCAGGTCTAAGAAGATGGTGTTCCTAGGCTACCCGCGAGGAGTCAAGGGGTATCGGCTATGGGACCCCTTGGAGAAGAAGGTTGTCATCAGCAGAGATGTAACCTTTGATGAGAGCTCAATCCTCCAGAACAGAAGTGGCATGGATGCACAGCAGGGACTACAGGAGGTAGAACACGGTAACACTAGTCAGACAACCTCCTATACAGTTGTGCCATTTGCTAGTGGACCAGGAGGATTTGAGATTCAGGTGGAGAGGACTGACAGAGGGGGTAGAAGCCAGGGAGTTCAGCAGGATGCAGCTGGACAGGGGACTGATACTGGGATCGCACAGCAAAGGCCCAGGAGGAACGTGCGACCACCAGTTCGATACGGCTTTGAGGATTCGTTGTCATATGCCCTGGTGACAGCGAATGGAGACCCTTTCACCTATGAGGAGGCTATGGAAAGTCAGGATAGAGATAGGTGGATCCATGCTATGGCAGAGGAAATGCAGTCTCTTCACAGCAATAATACGTGGCAGGTGGTCCAGCTGCCACAAGGAAAGAAACCCATTGGTTGTAAATGGGTTTATCAGCGCAAGGAAGGAGCTTCAGAACAAGAGGGTATCAGGTATAAGGCAAGACTAGTGGCCAAAGGATACTCTCAGAAAGAAGGCATCGATTATGGTGAGATATTTTCTCCAGTTGTCAGGCACACTTCCATCAGACTATTATTGAGTATTGTAGCAGCTCAGGACTTGGAGCTGGAGCAGATGGATGTGAAGACAGCATTCCTCCATGGTCATTTGGAGGAGAGCATCTACATGGAGCAGCCACCAGGGTTTAGAGAACCAAGATCAGATGGGAAAGTCTGTTTGCTGAAGAAATCTCTGTATGGGCTGAAGCAGTCGCCGAGGCAGTGGTACAAGAGATTTGACACTTATGTTAGGAGCATTGGACTTTCCAGGTGTGAGTATGATTCTTGTGTGTATGTTAAATCTCTGGATGATGGGTCTAGGATGTACTTACTCTTGTATGTAGATGACATGCTGATAGCATGCAAGAGTGAGAAGGCTGTACAGGAACTGAAGATAGCTTTGTCTCGGGAGTTTGAGATGAAGGATCTGGGGCCAGCCAGGAAGATCCTAGGGATGGAAATCATCAGAGATAGATCCAAAGGTGTGCTGCATCTGAGTCAGGGTGGCTACATTAAAAAGATTCTGGAGCGATATGGGATGAAGGATGCCAAACCGACAGCACTACCTTTGGCAGCACATTTTTCCTTATCGAAGACCATGTCACCACAGACTGAGGTGGAGGCTCAGGAGATGGAGAAGGTACCATATGCTTCTGGTGTTGGGAGCCTTATGTATGCCATGGTATGTTGTAGGCCAGACATAGCCCATGCAGTGAGCCAGGTGAGCAGGTTCATGGCGCAGCCTGGTAGGGAGCACTGGCGAGCACTGAAGGGAATCTTCAGGTACTTGGTAGGTACAGTTGGGGTTGGTATTTGCTATGGACAGCAAGAAGATGCTGAGAGATCCAACTTATCCAAGGAGGCTCGTGGGCAGTTATATGGGTATGTGGATGCAGACTTTGGTGGAGATGTGGACACTAGGCTTTGTGTTCAGCCTGTTTGGTGGTCCAGTATCGTGGAGATCATGTCTGCAGCCCATCACAGCCTTATCTACCACGGAGGCAGAATACATAGGTATCACAGAGGCAGCAAAGGAAGCTCTTTGGCTGAAGGGCTTGATGCTGGAGATGGGACTTGATCAGAAGGTTGTCCAGGTGCATAGTGACAGCCAGAGTGCTCTGATGCTTGCGCAGAATGCAGTCTATCATGCCAGGACGAAGCACATTGACCTCAGATACCACAGGATCAGAGAGCTGGTGGAAGATGGTGAGGTGGAGCTGGTGAAGGTATACACCAAAGAAAATCCAGCAGATGCACTGACTAAGGTTCTTCCACGGGACAGTTTTCAAAAGTGTATTTCGTTGTTAAAGCTGATGGACACAGTGGACGTGCTGAGGCCTTGAAAGCACCAAGGTGGAGATTGTTGGGCCTGGTGTGGTGCTATCAAGGCCCAGGTGGGCTAACTTGTATTGGGCTGGGTTTGAGTCCAAGGGTTGAGATTAAATCAAGTCACGGGTGTACACGGGCTTGGGGATTAGTTTAATCTCATTGGTTTCCATGGGAGTTTTTTGTTGAGTCTGGGCCTGGCCCACTTCGTGGATGTATTTAAACCCTAGTCTCTAGGGTTTGGATGGAATAGAGAACAGATTCTTTTCTCCCAAAATTCCCTTCTCATCATAGGGCGGCAGCCCTTTCTTTCTCCTCCCCATCTTCCTCCTTTTTCAAGAAGTAAACCTAACAGGATTAGAAATCCTTAGTTCTAGTTCTTGTTGAACAGGGAATCCCATTGCTATTCATCAAGGTCTAAACCTAACAGGATTAGAAATCCTTAGTTCTAGTTCTTGTTCAACAGGGAATCCCATTGCTATTCATCAAGGTCTTAAACCCTAACAGATTCCACCTGAGGCTTTCGTTCGGGAATTCAGGCTAGCGGGCGTCTCCGACGACATCCACTCGGTATGTCTTGCCCATCGCTGTTACATTTTCCGGTTTGAGGATCCTGGTGCCAAAGAAATGGTGGCTGGTCGGCCCTGGGTTGTTAACGGGCAGTCGGTGGCAACAGAGGATTGGCATCCGGAGTTTGTTCCTGCCATCGACTCCATTTCCTCGGCCCTCCTCTGGGTGCGTTTGCCTTCCCTACCTATGGAATACTGGACTGATGCAGTTCTAGCAGCCATCCTGGAGCCGACGGGTCAGTTTGTCTGCTCTGATCCAGCTACTAGGGCGATGACCAGGGGGCGTTTGCCCGTGCGTGTGTCCGAATTGATCTCTGGTGACCTCTTCGGCCTAGTGTCAGAGTTCAGGGGGTGGCTTCTCCCTTCTGGCAGCAGTTTCAATTCGAGCACCTTGGCAGAATTTGCCCCTGCTGTGGTTCGATTCATCTGTCTGGCCATTGTTCTCCGTTGCCTGAGTCTGAGAATTCTTCCTCTGGCCCGTTATTTGGCCCTTGGATGTCGGCCACTCGCCAACGAAAGTCCCCTCCTTTGGTTCGGGAGAGGTCAACGCAAGCATCCGGGACTCCCCCTGGTGCAACGGTTCCTCCATCGTCTGTTGCGGTGCAGCTTGGGACTGTAACCAAAGGTTGGTTAGTTCCAGCCAAGCTGGCTCGGCGGCGCTCCACGAAGTCCGGCTCTCATCGTGATGGAGTTGTAGTGGCCCCGGATCATCCCACTAATGAATCGGCGTTGGGTGGTGGATTGCAAGGGGGTGACAGTGTTAATGCAGCCGTGCCGATTCAACTGATGCTCTGAGGTCTGATGCTCAGATTGCAGCCACTGGATCTTTGAATTCAGACATGAAGATTATGCAATTAAAGAACCCATTTGCCCTTCTTGGTGCGGGTGATGGTGACTGTAGGCCATCGGCTCGTTCGGATGTCAACCCGGGCCCTTCTAAGAGAGCTAGGCCCGAGGAATCACTATCCCAGCGAGCTGTATCTAAAGGTGGGAAACGGAAAGGTAAAAGCATCATTTCTACTTCTAAGGAGCAGAAGGAGAAGCTCTTATTGACTGATTCTATGAATACTAGTAAGGGTCCTGGCTCTTTGGTTAGCAGGGCTGATACGGCCTCTTGTAGTGAGGTGATTAACTGTGATGAGAATATGAGTAAGTTATCCAAGGGTGAGAATCGAAGCCATGACTCGGTCCTATCTTGCCTCAAAATGGCGATTAAGGATCATTCTATGGATTCCACTCTTCCTCTTGATGTTGTCCGGGCTTCCGATACTGTATCTGAGGTCGGCTCTCGGCGGCTGATTATAATCAGATGGACTGCATTTCTCAGGCAGAAGGGGGTGGTACCCAGTCTGCTGGGCATTCTTCGGATTTGGCTATGGTGGAATTCAGGGTGGGCTCCACCCTCCCCTCAATTGCAAATGAAAATCCTTATATGGAATGTTAGAGGAGCTCGAAAGCCTTCTTTTCGATCCTCCTTTGGTAGGCTCTTGCAGATTCATAATTTTGATATTTGTATTCTATTGGAAACCCGGTTATCGGGAGACATTTGGTCCGTTTTCGGAGACAGGCTGCCAGAACGTGGTCTTCTTATGCTGTGGAGTCTGACGGCCTATCTGGTGGGATTGTTGCTTTTTGGTGCCACTCTGCGGTTACGGTGAATGCTTTTCATCAGTGTAACCAGCAGATTGCTCTTCTTGTTTCGGAAGGGTCTTGTGACCCCTGGCTCCTATTGGGAGTTTATGCTAGTACTGATTTTAGGGAACGTGGATCCTTTGGTCTGAGAGTCTCTCTCTCCTTGCTCAGGGTATTCCCTCTATTTCGGCTGGTGATTACAATTGTATTGCTGTTGCTAATGAAAAGAAAGGCGGAAGACGGGTTACTGATTCACCTGATATCTCGAGTTTAGATCCTTCATCTCCTCAGCTGGTCTATTGGATATGGGATTCTCGGGATCCCAATATACATGGTGCAACAATCGTCAGGGCTCCGCTCGTGTCTGGAAAAGATTGGATAGAGCCTTGGCCAATGCTCAGTGGACCCAGATGTTTCCCTCTGCCACTGTCACTCACCTACCTCGGATTGCCTCCGATCACTATCCTATCTTGATTTCCACTAACACTGATTTCATTCAGCGGCGTCAGTTTAAATTTGAGCAATTTTGGATGCCCTATCCCTCGGCTCAGTCTATTATTGCCCAGGTTTGGCATCTACCGATGAGAGGTAATGCTACTTATCGTCTCTCTCGTGGTTGGAGTTAGCAAGACGTCGCCTTTCTAGGTGGAACAGAATTGAGGTTGGGGACTTAGTGAGAAATATTGAGCAGGTGGAAGCCGATATTGCTATCATTCAGGACAGGGAGGATCATGACAGTTGTCTCCCTGATTCGGACCTTTTCTCTCTTCGCTCTAAGCTGGCTGTTCATCACTCCCTTCTATTGCAGCAGGAGTCCTACTGGAGGTAGCATTCTAGGGTTCAGTGGATTCGGGAGGGGGACCGAATACTAGATTTTTTCATCAGGCTACTCTGAAGCGGAGGGCTGCTAACAGGATTCGGCGGTTAGTTGATGAGGATGGAAATATTCAGGAGGATTCTGTTCTTATCCGGGATCAGCTGTTTCAGTTTTTCCATTCTAGATGGACTGAGTCTTCTGGTGCTGGGGTTCCTATCTTCCGGGTTCCTTCTGCTAAGAAGGTCTGGCTATTCAGAATAACCTGCTGATTAGGTCCATTTCTGCGGATGAGGTTCGCAGGGCCTTATGGGACCTTGGGCCTAATAAGGCGCCTGGCCCGGATGGCTTTCCTCCCTTATTTTTCCGTTATTACTGATATTGTTGGTCAGGAGGTCACTCAGGCTATTCAGTATGCTTTTCTGTCTAAAGCCATTCCTTCTGATTGGAATCGGACTCTAGTCACTCTTGTGCCGAAACGCTTGATGCCTCGTCCCCCAGCACTTTCGGCCGATCAGTCTTTGCACCACCTTGTATAAGGTTTGTACGCGGCTTTTAGTATCCCGGTTGATGATGGTGATTCCGCAGCTCATCTCTGCTGAACAGGGGGCTTTCATTAGAGGTCGGAGTATATCTGATAATGTCCTCATTGCGCAGGAGTTTATGCATGATCTTCAGAGAGCCCGGCCAAGCAGACTCTTATGGCTGTTAAGCTTGATATGGAACGAGCCTATGATAGGATGAGCAGGGTCTTCCTGCACCGAACTATGTGTGAATTTGGTTTTCACGATTTGTTCATTGATTGGATTATGGCATGCATCCAGAAGCCTTCATTCTCTATTACCGTTAATGGTATGCAGACTGCTTATTTCATTCATCAGTAGGTTTGAGATAGGGATGTCCATTGTCCCCATTTCTGTTTGTTCTGGCTATGGATGACCTGTCTCGTGCTCTTCATCAGGCACAGCAGGACTGTTGTATCACCCCTTTATGGCTGCTTCCTTGGGGCCCTCTGTTTCCCATCTTCTTTTTGCGGATGATGTATTCTGTTGGGCCAGGCCTCTCTTCATAATGCTGCTACTTATGCCTCTATTATACAGCGCTACTGTCGTGCTTCTGGCCAGAAGGTCAATCTTGATAAGTCCACGATTTGTTTCAGCCCCAAGACTTCCAGGTCTTCCAGGGAAGTTATTCATCAAGCGTTGGGCATCTTTAATAGGACTGAAGGTCTATCTTATTTGGGGATCCCTCTTTTGGGGAGACGTCCTCGTATTAGTGATTTTGCTAATCTAGAGCGACGTATTCGTGATCGGTTGGATGGATGGCAGGTGACTGGATTATCCATGATGGCGAGGGTTACTCTTATTCGCTCGGTCCTCTCGTCCCTCCCTTTGTACATCCTATCTAATGTTGCGGTCCTATTACTTGTCTCCGAGGATAGAGCGCTATTTTAGGATTTTCTATGGGCTTCTATGCAGGACGATCACGATATGCATCTTCTGGCTTGGGATCTGATTTGTATGCCACTGCATGAAGGTGGTCTTGGTATTCAGTCTCTGCTTGTGAGGAGAGAGGCCCTGATGGCTAGACATGCTTCGAGGTTTATTCTTGATCCTCACTGCCTTTGGTCCTCCTTCATGCGAGCTAGGTATGGTGTTTGGTCTCCTTCTATGGATCCTATTCCTATTCGGGGATGTTCTTTCTTCTGGAAGGAGGTGTGTTGTTATGCTCCAACTATTCTGAGCAATATTTCTTGGATGATCGGCGATGGCTCTTCGATTGATGTTGCTCAGGATATATGGATATCGGATCTCCCCCTCTCTCGGTGGCCGTCTTTTATCAGTATGGATGTCCCGCTCGGTATGCGAGTTCGGGAGCTCATTACACAGGATCTCTCTTCCTGGAACACCTCGACGGTGACCAGGTTATTTGGGGATGAGCTTTCTCGGATTCTTTCTATTCCCATTATCCTGGGTCACACACCTGATACGATGTTATGGCGGAGATCTTGTCTCTCTAAGGCTCCCATTAAGGACCTTATTGTGGAGTATAGACCCCAGCCCCAGGGTTTCAGGGATGCTGCATGGATATGGAAGCTCCTCATTCATCCTAGGGTCCAGTTATTTATTTGGAAGATCTTGTGGAATTGTCTCCCTTGTAGCTCCTTGCTTTCTAGGAGGGGTCTCCCTTTTGAGAAGATTTGCCCGCTGTGTGGGGAGGAGGAGACCATTGACCATGCTCTTTTTACCTGCCCCAGATGGAGGTCGTTCTGGCTGAGGATGGGTTATACTTGTAGAGTGGATGGTTCTGGTTCATTGTGTTCCCTTTCCTTGAGGATCTTAGGGGAACTACCGACATGAAGTATTCTTTGGGCTATCACTGCCTATCAGATATGGCTGTCGGGAACCAGCTAATCTTTACTGATGATACTATCTCTATTCACAGATTAGATCGGAAGATCAAATCTATGGTTGCTGAAAGTGCACTTCTTCTCAATGGTTTTGATTTTTGCAATCCTGGCCTTTGGGGATCCCTGCTGCTTTGGCAGCGAACCGTCGCACGGTTTACATTTCTTGGGAGCCCCTCCAGGGTTTGTTAAAATCAACTTTGATGGAAGTGTACGGGAAGACTGCTGGATCAGCCTTCATTATTCGTGGGACTGATGGAGCCATGTTGTCGGCGGGCGGTTTTGGTTCCTTAGATTCTTCAGTCCCTTTGGCGGAGCTTTATGCGGTGTGGGCTGGTATATCACATGCTGTTCGAAGACTTCATGCTCATAGCCTTTTTATTGAAGGGGATTCCCTTATTGTTATCCGGTGGCTTCAGTCAGATGTCTGCAACCATATTCTTACAAATCCTCTTCTTGACGACATTCGGGCTGTTCTACGCGGAACTCACAGTGTTCACATCCGGCATATCTACAGGGAAGCTAATTCTGCGGCTGACTGGGTAGCGGCGGTGTGGCTCATCATGTGGGATTTTGGACTTGGAATCTGATCCATGTCCCTCTGCTCTTAAGCAAATCTTGTATTCTGATATTTTGGGCTAACTCGCACGAGGTTAGTGTGATCACCGTCTATAAAAAAAAAAGTTGATTAATCAATTCTTACCAACCTGATTTATGTTCTTTTATTCTTTATATATATAGATATATATATCATTCTTATTAATCAATGCCTCTTAAAAATTTAACATTTAATTTGCATAGTAGAAAACTAAATTTTTGCATGATTTTTTTAAACGTATTAATATAAAAAGTAATAAAATAATAGTTACTTGTTAAATATGTTGGCCTTATATTGATTTTGATAATTATAAAATAATTAAGTATAATACTAATTATCTTGTGATTGAGTTAAAAAATTTTAGATGAATCATCAAGAAGATGTGTTATTTCAAATCAAGTAAATTATAAAGGTCAAAATAAAAGATAATATGTAATGTATAAATATGCTTATTAAATTATTTGAATTTCATTATCATTGGATGATTTTTCATATGTTTTATTTTGAACGGTTCATTTGATAAAATAACTTTCAAGTTTAATTACATTTGCATTGTCTTAAACTGGATTTAATCATATTACAAGTTCTTATTCAAACTCTATTTTTAGAAGGTGTTTATTCGATACTAGATTTAAAATGGCTTCATTGTGCTTTAATTCTTGAAAACTAGCTTTGGTATTTGAGCTTCAAGTTTCTCCTTAGCTGTTTGGATTTGTGTTTGAACTATCAATTATAGGCTACCATTTTTTTTATATAACCTTTGGACGATTGCCTGGTTTTTCATTGCTCTCAAACTAGCCTACCAAGTCTTGGAATTGGTACGCTAATTCCTTAAGGCTTTCGAGTGATAGCTCCTGGCTCCTTGCTTTTAAATATTGGTATACTAGTTTATGAGTTGGGCTGCCAATTTTGAATTGCATTCGGTTTGGCTCCCTGGTTCACAAAACTAGTCTACCGGATTTTGGAGTTAGGCTACCAATTTTGAATTGCATTCGATTTGGCTCCCTAGTTCACAAAATAGTCTATCGGATTTTGGAGTTAGGCTGCTAATTTTGAATTTCTTTCGGTTTGGCTCCCTTATTCACAAAACTAGTTTATCGGATTTTGTAGTTGGGCTGCCAATTTTGAATTGCATTCGGGTTGGCTCCTTGGTAGCATTCTTGACCAAAAATTGGTCAGCTAGTTTGGATGCCAATTTATTTCCTAGTCTACGGATTCTAATTTTGGGTGCCGGTGTTTTTAGACCCTTTGGTTAGTATTTTACCTGGTTTCTTGTGTTAAAATTTGGGCTGATTTTGAGTATTGGCATGCTACTTTATGTGTTGGTCTATTGGATTGTAAAGGTAGGTTGTTGATTTTGGGAATTAGGCTGCTACTTTTCTTTTGGTCTGCAAATTTGAGAAACTAGGCTACTAATTCCATCTTGTATTCGGTTGATCCCTTGGCTGCTTTGTATTCAACGAATTGTTCCACCGAATCTTTGTGCTGAGCTTCAAATTTCTTCACTTGGGCATCTAAACTCTGGAGTTAGGTAACCGGAATTTTATCTTGAACGACCGAACTCCTTAGCTAAGCTTGCCAAGTGTTGTTCTTTCTCTCTCACGCTCTCTCATTTTATTTCGCAACGTTCATGTAACGACTATATTTTTGGGTATTTATAGTTTACTTGAACAATATTTTTGCAAGAGATTAGGAAGTAAAAAATAGAGAAGAAAACCATGTGAAAAATAGAATAAAAATCTTGTTGAAAATCTTTGTGAGGAGTTTTGTAAAAGAAGAAGGTAGTTGTTGAGCTTTCATTTGAGAATCATAAGAGTTATTGGAGTATTTATTCAAGTAGTTGAGAGCATTTAAAGAAGAGATCTAATGCATTCAAGAGCTTATAAGGAGAAGTTTCAAATTTATTGAAGGTATCATCCAAAGCTCCAATAACCACTAGAAGGCTTCGTTCATTCCTTAAAGTTCATCCCAAGGAAGAAGCCAGAATCTCCAAAATTTATAAAGTGATCTTTCATTATTTTATTTGCTCATTTATAGGAGCTTATTGCATAACTTGATATTATTGCTTGGTCTTGTAAGGCTCGCTTGTGCCCAGAAACAAGTGCTAGCCAAGAAGGCTAGGGTTGTGTAAGGTCCCCTTGTATCCATAAACAAGAAGACTAGCCTGAAAGGCTAGTGTGTAAGGTCCTCTTGTACCTATAAATAAGAAGACTAGCCCGAAAGGTTAATGTGTAAGGCTTGCTTGTGCTCGTAAACAAGTTTGCTAGCCAGGTAGGCTATGGTGTTAGTAAAATTTCTAAGGAATTCTTGGGGAGTGGATATAGGTGCAGGGTTAGTACTGAACCACTATAAATTTTTTATATTGGTTGTGCTATTGTGTATTGCTTGCATATTATCTTCATCGCACTATACTCAGTTTATTTATGAAAAATATTTAAGTGCACGTACTTGCTAGTTAGTACATGAATTTTTAAAGAACCCAATTCACCCTCCATCTTGTGTTGCTATATCTGGGCAACAAGTGGTATTAGAGCAGGTGCTCTTAATTTTTAAGCCTTAAAAAGCTTTGAGCCAAAGATTATGGCAACCCAAATGAGTTACATATTAAGTGAGGGGCAATCCACCAATAGACCATCATTTTTTAATGGCACAAATTACACTTATTGGAAAGTACGAATAAAGATTTTTATTTAAGCACTTGATTATTATTTATGGAGCATCATAGTAATGGACCTCACACACCCATTATTAAATATGATGATATTGTTATTCCTAAATCAAAATGGAATGGGATGTGCTTGATAAGAAAATGGCTCAGCTAAATGCTAAGCCATGAATGTTTTATATTGTTCTTTAGATGCTAATGAGTTTATCGCATATCTTCTTGTTTATTGCTAAAGAAATATGTGATAGATTAAAGGTTACCCATGAGGGTACTAATCAGTCAAAGAGTCAAAAATAAAATATGCTTGTGCATAAATATTAATTGTTTAAAATAAAATCTTATGAAAGTATTTCTGATATGTTCATAAGATTCATGATATTATTAATAGGCTTAAAAGCCTTGGTAAATCTTACACTAATGCTAATCTTGTGAGAAAGGTATTAAGATCCTTGCTTAGGTCTTGGGAGGCCAAAGTCACTGCAATACAAGAAGCCAAGGATCTTAACATTCTATCTCTTGAAGAATTGATTGGATCATTGATGACTCATGAGCTTCAATAAAGTCAACATCTTGATGAAGAAGAGTCCAAAAATAAAGATTTATAGCACTAAAGTGTGCTACCTAAAAGGATGAGAATGAGGGCTCCTAAAGTAATAGTGATGAGAATAATGATATGGCTCTCATTACAAGGAAATTTAAGAAATTTTTGAGAAAGAAATTTGATGAAAGAAAAAGGACATTAATGAAAGGAGAGCCAAGCAATGAAAAAAATATGAAGTAATCTATTATGAATGCAACAAGCTGGGACACTACAAGCCAGATTTCATATCTAAAGAAAGGTTTCAAGAAATTTGAGAAGGCTATGGTAGCCACTTGGAGCGATAGTGACACATCAAGATCTGAAGAAGAAGAGAGAATAAAAAAATAAATCTTTGTTTTATAGCGGATAATGGAAAGGTAAGTCCTAGCATTTTAGATGATTTTATATTGATGAATTATATGGTGCATTTTATGAATTAATTGATGATTTTGCAAAACTTAGTTTCAAGAATAAAAAATTAAAAAATCAAGTTAAAAACTTAACTTTGAAAAAGGAAAAGGTTTTAAAAGAAAATGATTCTTTATTACAAGAAAACATGGATTTAAAAAATGAAGTAAATAAGCTTAAACCCTTAGTAGATAAGTTTACTTTAAGCTTAACCAAACTTAATATGATTCTTGAAAATCAAAAAGCAGTTTTTGACTAAGCAGGCTTGGATATAATTCTTTAAAGAAACAAAAGCTTTTGAAAAATATTTTTATTCCTCAAAATAAGTTTTCTAATATTACATGTTTTAAATGTGGTTTGAAAGGATATAAGTCATATGCATGCAATAATATTAAGAAGATTTGGGTTCCAAAAGGAACTATTTTGACTAACACCAAAGACCCAACAAAGCTTGGGTACCTAGAAGCAAAACTTGATATTTTGGATGTAGGTGTGTCTTATAACTAATGGAGTAAAAAAGAAAATGATACTTGGATAGTGGGTGTTCAAGACACATGATGAGTGATGAATCTCATTTCATCACTTTGGATGCTAATGATGGAGGAGTTGTTATTTTGGAGATAATGGCTAAATAAAATTATTGGCATTGGTAAAATTGGTATCACTCCCTCTACTTTTATTAATAATATCTTGCTTATAAATATATTGAATCGTAACTTAGCATTAACGAATTTTGTGATAAATATTTTAAAATTATTTTGAATCATCTCTTTGCATAGTTACTAATCCTATTGATAATTGCATAAAATTTATTGGTTATAGGTTTGGAAATGTTTATATTGTTGATTTGAATTACCATTATTTTGATTGTCTAGTTGCCATGACTGCTATGATAGATGAATTTAGTTGATTATGGTATCATAGACTTGCTTATGTTAGGATAGATTTGTGTTCTAATTATTCAAAAAATTTAGTAAAAGGTTTGTCAAAATTTAATTTTGAAAAAAAATATGATTTGTGAAGCATGTCAATTTGGAAAACTAGAATATTTTTTAAGTCTAAAAATTTAATTTCAACTTCTAAACTTTTAGAACCTTTGCATATGGATTTGTGATGATTTTCTCGATTTACATGGATTTTATTTTTTTGACTAGTAAAGATGAAACATCTCCTGCATTTCAAAATTATTTTTGGAAAGATTTCAAACGAAAAAGGTTCTCCTATTTTATCCATTAGAAGTATTCATAGAAAGGAATTTGACAACCATCACTTTAAAAATTTTGTAATGAACATAGTAAAAAGAAATGATAGGACCTTAGATTTAAGTTATATTCGATGAGGCAATGATCTTCCATTAAGGAAGAGAAAGGTTTTGATTGTTGCAGATAAAATTGAAGATCGAGTTAAGGAGCTCACCTTGGAAGAAAAAGAGAACTTAATGATACAAGCGATACATGAAGAAGAAATTGATATGATGAACTGCAAGGTAATGCTGAATTTGAAAAAGAATGAAGGTATGTCCATAATCGCCCTAAAGAGTTAATTTTAAGTGATCCATCTTATGATATTAAGACTAGATCATTATTTAGGGATGTATGTAATAATTTAGCTTTTGTTCCTTATATAGAGCCTAAATGTCATGCATGATAATGGACATTAGTTAGTTGACCTCATGATCATCCAATTATTGGGACTAAATGGATATTTAGAAACAAGTTGGATGAGCATAGTAATTTTATTTGAAATAAAGCAAGATTGGTAGCAATAGAATGTAATCAAGAGGAATATATTGATTTTGATGAAACATGTTCATGATTGCTAGACTAGAGACTATTAGATACTCTTTGCATTTTCATCTTGTATGATTTTTTTAAAAATTATATTAATGATTATTGAAAATACTTTCCTTAATGAATATATTGCTAAACAAGTGTTTGTTGATCAACCATCCGGATTTGATAATCACTTATTTTCAAACCATGTATTAAATTAAACAAAACTTTATATGGTTTGAGGCAAGTACCTTGGAAGTGTGTGATAGACTTATTAAGTTTTTGATTAGCAATAAATTTATTAATGAAAATGTTGATACATAATTATTTATTAAAAGAGAAAATGATAATATGTTGATAGTACAAATTTATATAGATGATATTATATTCAGTACTACTAATGATTTTTTGGGCCAAGACTTTGCAAAGTTTATACAGGGAGAGTTCGAGATGAGTATGATGGGTGAACTCAATTACATTCTCAGACTTCAAATCAAGCAATCAAAGAAGATAATCTTAATAAACCAATCCATGTACATCAAGAAAATCTTGAAGAAATTTATAGAGAAATCCAAATATATCGGTACCCTATGAGCTCATTATGTAGATTAGATTTTATTGGTATCTAATATGTACATTTGTTGGGTGACATGGGTTGCGGACCCATGATCGAATAATTAGTATCGGTTTGATTTGTATACCCCTTATTGGACATGATTATATTGTGAGTCTTGGATCATTAAATGCCTATTTTATCTGTAGTATCATTTCTTAATCATGTCTTATAATAAATTATTTATGTGTGAATTGAAAAGAACTTGAGAAATAATGCAAGATATCTTTGTTTATGTGTATTTGATGTGTGGAGATTACTATAAATTGTCTATGTATTGAAATTAGCACGATACATTTATAAAATGCTTGAATTATATGATATTGGTTTCATTTATTGCATGAAATATTTATTACATATCAAATTTGAAATATTTAGGGAGAGAACAATGTAAGCATATATGAAATCAATCATTTTTTTTGTGTGGTATCTGTTATCATTGTAGCTAAACATGTTTTTAAATTAGTAAGGGGAAAATGAATTTGTTTGAATAATTAGATACTTTGATGCATTAAACACTGTGATGTATTGAGTATTAAATATCTTATTGTAATAAGTGCTTTGATGTATGAAAGTGGTATCAACTCTTACATGATGCAATGATCTGAATATATTTTTCTTATTGGTATCAAACTACATAACCTGCTACCTTGCTCTGATATGAAAAAAGTAATATTTTAATCCTAAATTTAATTTTTTTTAATTGGTATCAACTGAATTTTGAATGATGTTTGTTATTAAATATTTGATCTTTTTATGTTTTAGTTATGCTACTCCTTGTTACTATTGAAGAAAAGACAAAAAGAAAAAAATATGCACGTTCTTTTATCTCTTTTTGATTAATGACAAAAAGAAGGAGAGAATAGCATACAATTCAATCATGGAAAAGAGAATTCAATCATGGAAGAGAGAATAGCATACATTTCATTCATGAGAGAGAATAGCATGCATTGTGGTATCTCTTAAAAGGAAAGAAAAGCATACATTTAAAAGGAAAGACAATAGCATATATAAAATGCATACATTGCGGTATTTCAAAACAATGCATATATTCAAAACCTAAGGGGAAGTTATACAATGTATCTTTTGAATATCATATTTAAGTGTTCTTGAAATTTAGAGTTTGGTATAATATGCTAAATTTCGGCGCACCTTATTTATGCTTCAAGTTATCAAGGATATCATAATTAATTTTTTTTGTTATATACTTAATGGTTTTATCATTATCAAAAAGAAAGAGATTGTTGGCCTCATATTGATTTTGATAAATATAAAACAGTTAAGTATGATATTAATGAACTTGTGATTGAGTTAAACAGATTTCAGATGAATCATCAAGAAGATGGTATTACTTCAATCAAGATAAATTACAAAGGTCAAATGAAAGGTAATACATGTAATGTATAAATATGCTTGTAGCGATTAAATTATTTTGGATTTCGTAATCATTGGATGATTTTCATATGTTTTATGTTTGGACGGTTCATTTGAAAAATAACTTTCAAGTTTAATTATATTTGCATTTCTTAAACTGGATTTAATCATATTACAAGTTCTTATTTAAACTCTATTTTTAGAAGGTGTTTATTCAATATCGGATTTAAAATGGCTTCATTATGCTTTAAATTCTTGAAAGACCTTGGTATTGAGCTTCAAGTTTCTCCTTAGCTGTCGAATTTTGTGTTTGAACTATCAATTATAGGCTACCATTTTTTTATATAACCTTCGGATGGTTGCTTGGTTTTTCATTGCTCTCAAACTAGCCTACCAAGTCTTGGAACTGATATGCTAATTCCTTGAGGCTTTGGGTGATAGCTCCTTGGCTCCTTGCTCTTAAATGTTGGTCTACTGGTTTATGAGTTGGGCTGCCAATTTTGAATTGTATTCGGTTTGGCTCTCTGGTTCACAAAACTAGTCTATCGGATTTTGGAGTTAGGCTGCCAATTTTGAATTGCATTCGGTTTAGCTTCCTAGTTCACAAAACTAGTCTACCAGATTTTAGAGTTAGGCTATCAATTTTGAATTGCTTTCGATTTGGCTCCCTGGTTCACAAAACTAGTCTACCGAATTTTATAGTTGGACTGCCAATTTTGAATTGCATTCGGGTTGGCTTCCTGGCAGCATTCTTGACCAAAAAATTGGTTAGCTAGTTTTGAGAATTGGGATGCCAATCTATTCCCTAGTCTATCGGATTCTAATCTTGGGCTACCGATTTTTAAACCCTTCGGTTAGTATTTTGCCTGGCTTCTTATGTTAAAATATGTGCTACCAATTTGAGTATTGGCATGCTACTTTATGTGTTGGTCTACCGATTGTAAAGGTAGGTTGTCGGTTTTGAAAATTAGGCTGCTACTTTTCTCCTGGTCTACAAATTTGAGAAACTGGGCTGCTAATTCCATCTTGTATTCGGTTGATCCCTTGGCTGCTTTATGTTCAACGAATTGTTCCACCGATTCTTTGTGCTGAGCTTCAAATTTCTTCACTTGAGCATCTAAACTCTGGAGTTAGGCAACCAAAATTTTATCTTGGACGGTCGGACTCCTTAGCTAAGCTTGTCAAGTGTTGTTCTTTTCTCTCACTCTCTCTCATTCTATTTCGCAACGTTCATAATGGCTATATTTTTGGGTATTTATAGTTCACTTGAATAGTGCTTTTGCAAGAGATTAGGAAGTGAAAAATAGAGAAGAAAATCATGTGAAAAAATAGAGTGAAAATCTTGTTGAAAATCTTTGCGAGGAGTTGTTGTAAAAGAAGAGGGCAGTTGTTGAGCTTTCATTTGAGAATCATTACAAGAGTTATTGGAGTGTTTATTCAAGTGGTTGAGAGCTTTAAAGAAGAGATTCAGTGCATTCAAGAGCTTACAAGGAGAAGTTTCAAATTTATTGAAGGCATCATCCAAAGCTCCAACAACCACAAGAAGGCTCGTTCATTCCTCAAAGTTCATTCCAAGAAAAAAGTTAGAATCTCCAAAATTTATTAAGTGATCTTTCATTGTTTTATTTGCTCATTTCTAGGAGCTTATTGTATAAACTTGATATTATGTTTTTTGATCTTGTAGGCTCGCTTGTGCCCAGAAACAAGTGCTAGCTAAGAAGGCTAGGGTTGTGTAAGGTTCCTTTGTACCCGTAAACAAGAAGACTAGCCCGAAAGGCTAGTGTAAGGCTTGCTTGTGCCCGTAAATAAGTTTGCTAGCCAGATAGGCTAGTGGTGTTAGTAAATTTTCAAGGGATTCTTGGGGAGTGGATGTAGGTCCAAGGTTAGTACCGAACCACTATAAATCTTTGTATTTGGTTGTGCTATTTGTTGTATTGCTTGCATATTATCTTCACCGCACTACACTCAGTTTATTTGTGAAAAATATTTAAGTGCACATATTTGCTAGTAGCACATTAATTTTTAAAGAACCCAATTTATCCTTCCTCTTGGATTGCTATATCTGGGCAACAAAAAAAATTAGCTATGAAGAAGGTATGGTTTTAAAAATAGAACAAATTAAAAATAAATATAAAATAAATGATTTTGAAAATAAATATGACTCAAAAGAACTTATATCTAATAGATATAATTTAAAGTAACCCTTTTTTTTTTTTCAACTGTAAGATCCAATAAATTTGGATGAATAATCTAAGACTCAATTTAGTTTGCGATAGTAACTTTCTACTGCATGCTCTGTACATAAAAAATTATTGATGCTGCATGAAACTCATATCAATAAGATTTATAAATAAAGATCTAGCTTAAAAATATAAAATAATTTCTTTACACATTTTTTACATAAAGATTGTAGAAAAGTTGCCGCTACATAAAATTTTTTATTTAATATTTTTTTAGTACAGAATGCATGCAGTATTAATTTTTTTTTTTTTGGTACAGACGAATGATCACACTATCCTCGTATGAGTCAGCCCAGAATTATCGGAGTACAAAATTTGCTTGAGAGCTAAGGGACAGATGTCGCCCTGATTCCAAGACCAAAATCCCACATAAAGGGTCACAGCTGACGCTACCCAGTCAGCCGCTGAATTAGCTTCCTGGTAGATGTACCGGATATGGACTCTGAGAGAGTCATGCAGAATCGCATGAATGTCACTGAGGAAAGGGTTGGATGGAGCATGCAGTATTAGTTAGTAGAATTGTTTATCACTTGCATCATTCCAGATAAGAAAAGACATGAGAAGAGAATGTTTAAACTCTATTTGATTTTGTTTTCTAACATCCTTACCAACATTGCCAAGTGATAGGCTAACAGGCATGATTACATTTGAAGAAAGAAAGATAAAAAAAAAAATTGCTTTCAACTTGCTTAGAACTAGATGGCAATTTGATTCAGAACCATTGATCCATCACAACGCACTCATAATATAATGGTTATCAACGTAGAGGATTATAATAGCTACTCTCAACCTATATACGATACTACCACTACAATAAATAAAGTTGATCGAATAAGGTACCTAATTACAACCCTTAGGTTCTAGCACTACCTTGGTCTCAGTTAGTCAAGCCACCATCACACAGCCATCAAATCCTTCACAACAACTGACTGCCTATACAACAAAAATATACATGCATAAACAAAAGCCTAAGGTGTGCAACGTCATGTTCATTGGCTATAGGATAAAAAAAATGAGAACCAAAGAAGAGGAATAAAATCTTATTTCCTAACGATCCCTCCAAACCTAAAATACTTGATGCTATTGAACCTATGCTAATTTCGAATCAAGCAATCTTCAATGCCTTTTGGAGTATTATCTTGTGCCATCTCAAACTTTCAAGAGAGAGCGGTCACAACAAGCCATGAGGCAAGAAAGGTTAAAACTGAGCAATGTAAGACATAAAATTATATTAAAAAAGATGAAAAAGCATTCAAAGGAAATTAAAATAATTATAGTGAACTCTAAAGCTTTATCTCATCAACAGAGAATACGAACACTAATAAAGCATTTAAATTATCAGTTAGAAACAATTAGAAATGTTAGATTTGATTGAGCAAAGATTTATTAAAGATCATAAATTCAAAACTCCTTTAAGCAAATTAATTTCTATTATACCAATAATTATCTCAACTTATTTTGATCATTATTGCCCGTTTGATTTTTTTCTATAAGTTTATACTTTTGAAATTAACTAATTATTCAACAAAATAGAATGGCCTCTTATTAAGATTGGTTAAAAACTGCTTATTGATGCAATTACTGAAGTCAATAATAATTATTTTTATTAACTATATGAGATAATTATTTTTAATAATTAAAACTTATAGGTGGACCAAACAAAACTTAAGGCAGCTATTGGAAGAGGCCAATTGGTCATTAGATTTCACAACTGCCCAAAGGCCAAGGAGGACAAAACTCCTCGTAGCCCAGAAATTCATGTATGATCTCCAACTCTTATGGCTATTAAGCTGGACATGAAGAGAGCTTATGACAGATTGAATTGGGCATTTCTGTGCCAAATTATTCATGAATTTGATTTTGCTGACCTCTTTATAGACTGGATCATGGCTTGCATTCATAGGCCGTTATTCTCTCTTATTATTAATGGCAGCCATACTGACTTCTTTCACTCTGCTGTGGCGCTGCGTCAGGGATGTCCTCTATCCCCTTTCTTGTTCATCCTTGCTGCTGACAATCTATCTCGTGTGTTCTCTCAAGCACAGCATGATTTACGCATTGTCCCCTTCACTGCGGTCCCCCATGGCCCCTCGGTCTTCATCTTCTATTTGCTGATGACTGTATATTGCTGGGCTAGGCTACTGTCCATAATGCTACCATTTTTGCATCCATTATTTAGTTCTACTGCCAGGCCTCTGGTCAGAAGGTTAATCTACAAAAATCCACGATTTGCTTTAGTCCGAAGACTACTGATACAACTAGAGAGGCCATCATTCAAACTTTGGGTATTACTACTCAGATTGATTGGCTATCTTACATAAGGATCCCTATTATGAAAAGACAGCCACAAAGCAATAATTACAGTGACCTAGAGCGCCGGGTCCGAGACCGTCTTGATGTCCGGCAGGTTACTGGTCTATCCATGATGGCTAGGATCATCCTTCTGCACTTGGTCCTCACTTCTCTTCTTTTATATCCTATCCAATGCTGCAATCCCGATGACTTGTCTGAAGATGACAGAGAGATGTTTAGGGATTTCCTCTGGGCCTCTATGCAAGATGGCCATGGTATCATCTGCTGGCATGTGACACTGTTTGCTTGCCGACTATAGACGGAGGCCTTGGAATCTAGTCTCTGATTGTTCGAAGAGAGGCTTTGATTGCTAGGCACGCTACTCGATTCCTACTTGATCCACACTGCTTCTGGAGCTCCTTTATGCATGCCAGATATGGTGATTGGACTCCTTCTATGAACTTTCAGTCTACTCGCGGATATTCTTTCTTTTGGAAAGCGGTTTGCCGGCACGCTCCGGATATCCTGAACAACATCTTGTGGATGATGGCAATAGTTCCTCGATAGATGTTGTTCAGGATACGCGGATTGCTGATCTTCCCCTTTCACTCTGGCCTACTTTTGTTAGTATCGATGTTCCCAATAGCATGAGAGTTATGATTTGATCTCCCAAGATTACTCCTCTTGGAATTTTCCTACAGTGTCCCAGTTCTTTGGCGTATCTCGCTGGATCCTCTCTATTCCTCTCTTACTGAGGCACACACCTGATACCAGATTATGGAGGAGATCATATATTCTAGTGCTCCTACCAAGGACCTCACGAAGTTTTATAGGCCACAGTCTTAGCATACATGGATGCGGCGTGGATCTGGCAGCTTCCCATCCATCCCATGATTCAACTCTTTATTTGGAAGCTTGTGTGGGACCATCTTCCTACCTGCTCCCTGCTCTCTGTGAGGGGTCTGTCCATCCAACCTACTTGGTCATTATGTGGACAGAAGGAGGAGACAGCCGATCATGCCATCTTTACTTACCCCAAAGAGAGACATATAGCAGATTATGGGCTACCACCTCGGGGAGGGTGGTACTGGTTCTCGACGGTTGGTCTTCATGTGCGATATTTGGAGGGGTATCAATAGCAGGGCGCCACTTGGGCCTCCATAGCCTATCAGATCTGGTTATCTCGGAACCTGCTTGTTTTTACTGATGATATTGTATCTCCCTACAGGATAGTGAGGAAAGCTATATCTTTATCTGCTAAGTACACACTCCCATCCCACTACTATTGATTCTGACAGTCCTGGCCACTGGGGCTCCTTGCTACTCGGCAACGAACCGGCATACATATACATCTTTTGGGAGCCCCAGCTCTAGGGTTTGTCAAAATCAACTTCGATGGAGTTCGGGGTAAATTTACAGGTTGACTTTTGTTATTCGTAGGATTGATGGAGCTATGTTGGTGGCGGGGGCCTCGGCCTTCTGAACTCTTTTGTTCCTTTGGCCAAGCTTTATGCTGTTTAACAGGCATCTCCTATACCACTCGAATCCTCGTGCTCATAGTCTCTTCATTGAGGGGGACTCTTTACTGTCATCCGATGGCTTAGACAGGACTGCTGTGATCATACGCCAATCAACCCTTTGCTCTATGATATCCGTCTACTCTTCAGGATGCTCACAGAGTCCAATCTATTATGTCTATCGAGAAGCCAACTCTACAGCTGACTGGGTTGCGGCTTATGTGGCCTATCACTCCGGATTTTGGAGTGGAAGCAGAGAGACCCATGCCCTATTTTATTTAAATAAATTTTACTTTCTAACCTATCGGGGTTGATTTGTATTAGACTAGTGTAATCACCCATCTATACCACCAAAAAAAAAAGATAAAAACTAGCGAGGTTTCTTTCTCTAGATTCTAGATACATTAGTCTATTTGGATTGGGGTGAATGAGGGGAGGGAAGGAAATGGAGAGAAAGGTCATAAGTTATTTGTTTGGAGGAGGGTTAAAGAGAGAGGGAAGGGAACGAGAGTAACTGGTTCTTTCTTTTTCCCCTTCAACAAGGGTAAATTTGTTAACCCCAAATTGGAGGATAAGCTTGGGGAGGGGAAAAGTTTAAGTCATATTTTTTTAGAAGACCAAAATATTCCTTCATTTTCTATTATTCATTCTTTCATTCTCACTTCATTCTCTATTCTTAAGGTTATAATTGTCACATAACTCCTTCCCTTCCTTTCTTTCTTCTCTATCCAAACAAGATAATTGATATTATCCTTCTTTCCTTCCATCCTTTCCAAACAAGAGAAGAAGAACAACCTTTTTTTTTTTTTTTTTTTTTTTTTTTTTTTTTTTTTTTTTTCCCTCCAAGATTCAAATATAGCCTAGCTCTTTTTTTGCCAATAAATAATTGAAGGCACAATCAAAAGGTCTAATATTAATTGTCACTTCCCCCATAACCCGGCGCAAGTCGAAGACAAGTTGAGGGTCGACTAGTAATTTTATCTCGGAGAACGAAGCTCCATGTAAGACGGCACATCCTTTGCCGTCTTTAGAGGAGGCTAGAACTCAACCCCTCGGCCTCCCTATGGTGTTAGCCTGGCGGTGTCCTCTTTTGTTACCATGGTCGATACTCCCCTTTCGCCGTCCAGAGCTTCTCGTTCGCTCGAATAAAAGGCAGCTCGTCGTCGTAAACTCCTTGTCCTCTTCCGCTGAACCTAGGGTTTTCTCTCCCCCTTCTCCTCCCCTGATTACTAGGGTTTCTCATAAATCCTATTCTTTCCAGGCTAGGGTTTGCTGTTCTTCCCAAGAAAGCGGTAATTTTTTTGTTTTTTTTATCAGATTTGTTGGTGGAAGCGATTGGACTTTGATGGATTTCGACGAGTATGAGTACTTGGAGAAGACGGTAGAGAACGCGGAAGCCCCGAAGGAGAGGGAAGGGCGAATGGGAACGGGAAGGAGAAGGACCGGGGCTCCAAGCACCGATCCGAGGAAGTGGAGCGGGACTCGGATCGTCGCTCGAAGCGGGCAAGGTCGGAGGATGATGGCCGTCGAGACCGGGATCGGCGGCGGGAGAGGGAGAGGGAGAGAGATGGGAGCGGGACTGGCACAGGAACGGGAGGGAGCATCGAGACAGGGATAGGGATGATAGGAACGGCAAGGAGAGGGATCGTGATAGGGAGAGGGAGAAGGAGAGGGATCGTGATAGGGAAAGGGAGAAGGAGAAGGATAGGGAGCGGGACAGGTTCAAAGAGCGCGAGAGGGAGAGGGAAAAGGAGAAGGAGCGGGAGCGCTCGCGCCGTAGCAGGAGCCGCTCAGAGAAGCATCGTGATGATGAGCGAGATAAACACATGGAGAAGAGCAAGGAGGGGGAGTTCAGAGAAAGGGATCGTGATCGTGATGCCAGGTATACTTTTATCTGTTTTAGTTGTCGTTGTTTTCTCTTTAATATTGTACAGGGAATTGGTTGCAGATTAAGTTGAATGTTATTGCTTTTACTTACTGAAGTGCCTGAAAGATTTGATTTTGGATTTTGATCTTTAATTAGAAGACAACATAGATGTTCCACACTTCATGATTTTTATAAAAGTCTATATTTAGGTAGTACTACTTCGAATGGTAGGGTAGTGGCTTATGCTCTTTGTTTTGGAGGGTGCTTCAAGGAATTAATTCTGATTAGTATTCATAGTAAAACATTCTCAAATGAAAAGATGCTTATCAATCTTGTGAGTCTGGTATTTGGCTGTGTATTTAACTCCTTTTTATCATTGCGGGCCAAGACAGGGCCAAAGTTTTTTTTTTCTTTTTTAAATATAAATCGATGAAGTTGTATGCTTGATGTGGAATATAGCAAACTTTTTTAGTAATGACTGGTTCCATGATTGAGACTTGCTGAGTATTCAGTTAATGCTTTTACCAGAAGTGCAGTTGAACAAAACTTAATAAAGTGCTAAAGCAAGCTTTCCTCCCTTTTTTTCCCTATTGAATGTATATTTAATACAACATACATTCAGACTAGCATACTTTTACTTTCATGGAAGTCTTCTTAAAGCAAACATATGGAGGATGAAAATTGTCAAATCCATGGGGGATAACCTTTTGAGAACGCATGCCATGCATATTCCACTCATTCTGTTTATGTGGAATGCTGATACACGTCTAAATATTTACCATGTCAACCCAGCTTCAATGACGAATTAGTCATACTACGTATGTTTCAAGAGGATTAATTGTTGCCCCAGAAACTAAAAGAAAATAATTAAATCAAGAAATTTTTTCTGTAAATATTGGCTTTTACCCTAGTCCAAATTCTCCTGGGTAAGGTATTTACCAATAAACTCTGTCGTTGGATGAGCAACCCATTGAAAGGCGTAAACTCTCAACTCAACTCATCTAAGCCGTTTCCTAACAACCCATTGAAAGAGGTTATTGCCTTTATTATCAATTATAAATTATTTCAGACCTATGTTTATGAACAGTGTCATATTGGGCCTACATTTTGGACTAAAACAAACAAGGTTGTGCTTGGTTAGGCTAATGATTGTAATGGTCTTCTAATGTTGCTCGGTTGAATTTGATCAAGTTGGTTGGAAGATGAGTGCCGCCATAATGCTATCAAATAGATGTTATATTTGAGAATTAAAATATGCAAAATATGAATCACTCTTTAGGAGGTAATAGCTGTTTGGCAGGCCTTAAACATCCTTCATCAAAATTAAGTAAATTTACATGTATATGTATGTGTATACTTACATTTATGTGGATGTAATTAAAACTTTGGAGCCATATGGTCATTAATGAATCTTCAGAGGAGCTGTTGGACATCATGTTCAAGTGAAACACAGAAGTTCACTTTCCTGGAGTTTTGGTTTCTTGTTAAGCTGGGTATGTATTGGGAAGTTAGGTGAATAAAATTCTGAATACTACAAGAATGATGTAAGCCTGGTGGTGCATGTTTGCTGGAGCAATTTACTTCTAGTTTCTAAATTATGACAAAGACGTGGGAAAAGTAATAGTTTAAAGTATAGGCAAGTAGAAAATTTGCTTCTGTTCTTCTCTTTTCTCCTTTTGGGTTTTAATGAAAAGCTACATGACAGGTAATTAGGATCAGAGGAAAGTTTGTCTTGGCAGAGAAGCATTAACTTCAACTGGAGCTAATATTGTCTGATCATGTAGATATTTTGGACTTCTCTCATATAAGTTTGTAGGTGATTATGTAAGCAAGCTGTACAACATTTGATGTATGTTGCACAATGAAATTATCATCATCATCATCATCCTTTCTTTCTGATCCTTGATAGCTCTTTTGTTTACCCTCCAAGTTTCTGTGCCACTGTATAACAAATGATCATAAACCTTAGACTTCTCATTACAAATTGTGATTGGAGCAGGAGGTGATATGGTGACACCTGTATATAATACTTCAGTTGCATCACCACCTTAATTATTGTTGACATCTGCTTTAGTCACAACCTTGTTTCTTCCAGTATATTATCCTTTTCCTGGGCCAATAAATGTTGATCTCTGGCTGGATGGTGATTCATCCCATTCTGTTTTTTCCTTCTCTCCCTTAATAAGCCATTAGGTGCTTTTTGAAAGTCTTAGGTTTCCCCTTTCTTTTCCCTCCAGTCAACTTCTATATGTCCTTTTCTCCATGTACTCAGACTTCCAGCAGATTTTATATTACCATTCACATGGAATAGCTTTTGGTTTGTGGTGTTATGTGCTGCAGTTTCATGTAGCTTAATTGTGTTATTTAATGAATGCCAATATTATGAATATTGAACATTAGATTCTGGGAACTCGCAGATGCACTAGGGCACCTTCAGATGGTCATTCTGGCAACTAAGACTGACTCAGGAACTCAGGTCATGGGATGCAAAAGTTCCTTCTTACTAGAATTTCTGAAATATATGAAACTAGAATTTATCTTTGCAATACTTGGGATGGTAATATTGGAGGATTTGAAGATCAATGATGATGTCGTGTTATGATTTTGGTTGCCATCCACATTGCAACACTGTGGCTGAATTATATTTGTTCTGTTGCAGACATGCTGGTGAGGGGATTGGCAGAAGCATATCATATTTTGTTGCTTTTAGGGGAATGGCTGTTCGGTTGACCGCAGGACAGCCTGTTTTCATTTTTTTGCAGATTACCTCTGGTAGATGGCTTCTGGGTGTTTTGACATTATATGCTTTCTTTCATGGATTTTTTTCCTTCCTCGCCTCTACGTGGTTGTGTATGGCATGTCCCAGATTTACTGATTTCAAATTTTGTCTTGTGAATGTGATGTTTCTGTCATGTACTTTGAATCCAATTCATTCTAGAAAGTCCTCTTTGACATCCTAGATTTATGGTATCTCTCTTCTTCCTTTCCCTTTTAATTGTAGTTCTAGCACTTTTTTTATTTTATGTTAAGTAATATAAGCAATTAGAAGCTTAATGTATTTATATATTTTGGGGTTGCCTTACTCTTTTATATTCTATCAGTCATTGATTTTCCCTCAAAATTCCAAGAGACTGATATGCTTTTGCCTGTTTTGCGCATTTTCATTTATTTACCAAGGTAACATCATCCTGGATGTTTTGTAACAATTTATGGTTGTGGGTTCATAATTTTTGGTTTCCTTGTAATTTTTTTTGATGTGTATGGGAGCCTTTTAATAATTTCTCAGTCTTATGATCATTTCTGTATTTCTTCATTTTTGATCATCTGGTCATTAGCATTTACTAGGAAACTTTACCTATCTTTTTGCAGCTCCTCTTAGCTATCGGTTTTCTGTCAATGTAAATTCTTTTGCTGTAGTTTTTGTCCCCCTTACATCGTATCAACTGAATCCTTTACAGTGCCTTGCAGGATTATATTACGTGGATCTAGTATTCATGTTGGAGAAAGAAAATTGCCTTGCAGATTTTTTCACCATAAATTGGGGACCATCATCATTTTAATAAAATATTTCAGTTCATAAAGAGAAAAAAGAAAAAAAAAGAAGCCTGGTTTTGTCTTTTGTCCAGATTTGGGGTTATTGAAAATGAATCTGCTTTTCTTGTTTTTTAGTGTCACATGATGTAATCTTTGAGTGTTCTTTTCTCATATAGGCGAAGAAAAGAGGAAGTGGCTGAGCCTGAGGCTGATCCAGAACGGGATCAAAGAACTGTATTTGCTTACCAGGTTTGCTTTTTACCTTTGGTTTTTTAACTATTATTTTTATTCTGAATACTTCCTAACTGATTTTTGTTCTCACATTTTTTTTGGCAGATTTGTTTGAAGGCAGATGAGAGAGATGTCTATGAGTTTTTTTCAAGGGCTGGGAAGGTCAGTATGATGATGAATGTCAAAGTGACACGATAACTGTCTTATATAAATGTAATGTGGAAGTGTTTGTCGCCATTATTTCTTTGTCCTGTGTCAAAAAGCTAGAATAGAATCAAAACACCAGTTTCAGAAGTAGCATTCCTCGTAGACTTGAGCAGTCAGCAAATAAAGGGAAACACTGAAAATGATTTAGTGCCAGTCTATTGTTTGTTAATACTGTTACCTGTCACATCATTGCATTCCTCCAACACTTGTGAGTGAGAGCTAAGGAGCTAGCATTTTCGCCTCTGGTTGTCCACATGATGGCAAGTGAGTTTCGAGTTCTAATTTAGCTGTGAAACTATTATGTCTGTGTATATACCTACGTGCAGAAATATATGTTTCAGGATGGTATTGAGTCTATTGGTTTAAAATTTTGGATATCCTTGGTTCAATCTTGTACCACTGAGTTCTTCCATCTCTGATCCAATCAACTTGTTAGCACAGAAAACCAAATGAAAAATCTTTGTTCCTGTTTAGCCTGGTGTTGGCCCAATTTGTTTGATTCCACTGCATGCCCGGACTTATCTTTTTTCTGATTACCTTCCACCATCATCTTTAGATTCTTCTATCCTTATCATAAATACCAGTATGAAACATAATTTCCTTGTATCTTTATAAAAGTGTCCCTTCTAATGACATGAACTTATTAGGAAGCCTCATATTCAAAGATGACGACAGGAATTCTGATGAGACATCTCCCAACGTAAAACTCTAAATATAGAACACGAATCCCCTTAAGTGAAACCTCCATTGTGGCTCAACTCCTATGCGGTGCAGTTATCAGGCCCTGCCTGCAAATGCATGCATATGTGGCTGCTAATACTGCATTTTAAAACACCTGAGCAAGAAACACCTGAGCAAGGACAGAAAACTGAGCACCTTTGGATATAGAGCCCCCCAAAAAGCTGCCACCACAATGTTAGGAATATATCCATGGAAAAAACAGAGCTAAACAAGGATCTGCTGTACATTGGGTTGAAAATGGATTGAATACAGATTGGATATCGATATATCTATATCTGTATCCATTTATATTTGATGAATATGGATGCGGATATGGATATTAATCAGATGTAAAAATTAATATCTTTTAAAGAGATATTGAGAGGTTGGGAAAAGGCTTAGATGAGTTGAGTTGAGTTTAAAGAGATATTGAGACATATTTGTACTTTCAAAGTTGGATAGCTAACTTTGTAGCCATAAAATCAAAGATGTCATTGAATAAAAGGTAAATTAAGTTTTAACGTGTTAAATATGGTTATTTATTTTCCTTAAAAGTTCATGAGTGCTATATAAGGTTAAGTGGGATTACAAATAGAATGGGATATTTGGATATGGGTCAAATAGTTGTTAATCATGTTTGTATCCATTTTTCTTTGATGAATATGGATATGAATTTGGATATTAATTCCATGCTCAAATTTGTATCCTATTAGATAGATTCAGATACGAAAGCAGATCCGAGCAGAACTTATCCAGTTTACATTCACCCCTAGCTACACTCAACCTGCAAATTACTACAGGCAGTGTTGTCTGAGTATTACTCTTCTACAACTTGCATATACGTGATTGCTTTCCCAGCTATGTGGTTATTGGAAAATATATCTTATTTCATCTTTGTAACTCCTTAGTTATATAGTTAGGTGAGTGGATGTGTGATTTTTTTTTTTTTTTTGCATTGATGAATTAACTACCTTTGCCTTTTTAAGAAATTATTCTTGTACACTGGCATGGCATTATTTTGGTAAAAATAAGTTGCCATGAGATTTACTGCATAGATCTTCCCCTATCTGTGTGATATTTTTGTTTGTCATTGTTTAGTTGTCAAAAGTTCATTTTTTGGATTCATTGTTGCACTGTAACGTGACAGGCAATCATATAGGCTGCCTCTTGTGGTGCAATTCTATAGCCTGTAAAGTGTCTATATCGGTGGATCTGTGTTTGTAAGTTGGACGAAGAAAAATTGGAACATGCATTTGAATCTGCCACTTAGCTAATGAATTTTCTTTGTTTAGGTTCGTGATGTGCGCCTCATTATGGATCGCAATACAAGACGTTCCAAGGGTGTTGGGTATGGTCTCTTGAATCATTATGATATTACATTCTTACATTGTAACTCAAAGTAATATATTCAAAACATGGTTTTTAAAGTTTGCTCATGAAGTTTGGTGTGCTTGATGCTGCCACCACAGCATGTTAGACACTTCTGTCACAGCCCTGTAGTTGATAGTTGGAAGTAATGTGTGAGGGCCTATTCTTGTTAACCTGTGATATGTTTCTCAGTTAGTGTGTTTACTGCTTAAAAGCTTTTCAATCTGCTCTCTCAGTGTGTGATCTTTGGGCTGGACCAAAATTAGCTAGGTTTTAGTGATGGGTGAGTTATTGTAGACCAGGATCATCTTGATTACACTTATAAAGGAGCTGGTCTGGTCTGTCTGATCCATGATCCTGCCTTATAATTTGTTTATAATTTGGGCTTGGGCAGCTATGTGGCTGCTTAAGCTGTGACTATCTACCTATTGAGTTGCTATGGTCTATGCCTGAGTGATTGTGATATGGATTGCTTTGAGGAGTGCCAAAAATATTGTAGCTGGCTTGAAAAGATATTTAGAAGAGTAACAAATAACTAGTGAGACTAAATGTGCAGCTTATTATGATCTAATGATATTGTAGCTTTAGAAAGCTTGTGATAATCTGCATTAAATATGGGGATCATGTGGTCCCATTGAAAGATTGCGATTGGTGAAATCATGCAGAGTGAGATATTAACTCACATGTTTCTGAATGAGAATATGGGGCTACCATGGTGACCTTCATGCCAGGATGGGGGTGCATGTCAAAGTTATTTGACAATATGGGGAAAACTTGAAAAACAAGGACACTAAAGGTGTTCAGATTAGACAATAATTATCACAAATTTTTTCTTCAAGTGAAACATCATTGGGTTCATTAATAATAAATTATTATAATTGTTGTTGTTGTTGTTGTAACGTTTGATGAAGTGAAACACATTGGGTTGATTAAAATAACATTAGTTGTAGGGGATATTGGCTGATGAGCCACAGTATAAAGTTATGAATGAGATTATCACGTATGGCTGCCATCAGCGTTTTACTCATTGCTTCAATCTTGAGTCTCTTTTCTTGTGTGGGCAAATTGCAAGTATGAACCAAGGACGCAAGGAGGATAAAAGAGGTTTTTGACTTGTCAGAAGCATATCATGGAGATTATTTGTTTGAAATAGCATTAAAGATTATGGATGCGGAGTGAGCAGATGTGCATTCAATGATGAGTCAGAGAGTTCTTGTTTGTGGTTGCTTTTTTGATCTAGTATGTTGTGTATGTGTAGTCAAGTATGCTTGTCTGCTTTACTAGATCAAATAGTATGTTGTGATTTTATTGAGGAGGCCTGAACTTCTTGCAATGACTGTACAAAGAGTAAAGCAGACATGCATACTTGACCATACTAGAAGAGTAACAAATAAATAAAGTAAATGTTAAAAAATTGACCTTCAAATGGTCTTCTGTTCTAAAGCTTAAGCTTGAGCTGCAGCATATGATGCTATGAATGATTGGGGAAGCCTGTCAGTCTCTATTTGTTACACCAAGACAACAGCGACTTATGCCAGTAATATTTATTTTTAATGATATTAGTGGCTTAAGTATTGATTCTACAAACTATAACATATCTTGAAAGTGTTATTAATTGTATGCATCCAGTTTCTATGCCTTAAGGCATGTTAAAGGTATTTAATTATTGAAATTGTATGAAAATATAATAACGTAATTGAAGAAAATGAGTTAGCTTGGTTGACATTGTTTTTGAACCTTTACCGTGCACTTTGTTTTCATTTATCTTTTTTTAAAAAAAACCATTGTTATCGTTATCTTTGCAACAGTTTATATTTGAAAGCAAGCAATACAGTTTGTGTTGACATGTGTCTCTGTATCTCTGTCTGCTCTCTGCTTTTTTCTAGGTTTTCAAAATTTGCCTTCTTCTCAAGCTGTCCAGTGTCTCTACACTGATATTTGATGGCATTCCTTGTAAAAGTTTTAGGTGATTGATAATCCAAATTGGTTATCTCACCAGAAAAAAGAATTAAAATTTAGTGATGCTTAGTTCTGTAGTACGCAATAGGCTGTCTGGATGGTGCTGGTATTCATTTGTTGATAATCTAAATTGGTTATCTCACCAGAAAAGAGAGTTAAAATATAGTTAGTGATGCTTAGTTCTGTAGTATGCAATAGGCTATCTGGATGATACTGGTATTCATTTGTTGAGCTATAGGCACACAATGATGTTGTTGTTACTGGATCGCTTATAAGTTGAAACAATCCTGGCTGGAATCATAAATATTGGGAGACCAAAAATTTGCATTGGCACCGGATGTGAATATAGAAACTCACTGAAACTTGATGATTCTCTACAAACTGCCTTTTCATTGTAGTCTTATGCATGCAACCCAGTAGTTTTTCATTCCCCTTTTATTGATCATGGCCATTTGGCTTGTGCATAGCGGATGCATTTTGTTTACGAAAAAGAAAAAGCCGTCATGTTGGGAACTTAAATAGACCGTTCAACTCTCAACATTCATTAGTTTTAAACTTCTAAATTTATAAGGACTTTACAGATATGCATTCTGATAGTTTAGTCATTACATATCCAGTTTTTCTAACAAAAAATTAGGCCATGAAAACTGATCTTTCCATCTGTTTGAATTAGCCTAGCTGTTGTAACTTCAAATCCAATTCTCTGTAATCATTCTCTGAATGTTTTTCACCTGAAACTGATTGCCAAAAATAGAGAAGCGTGAGAGCACAATTCAGCTGATTTTTTTTCAATATCTTTCTCCAAAGAAAAAAAAATACTCCTTGACTTCCAACTTGTATCTGTACGCTTCATTTAATATTGATTTTCATATCTGAGTTATCTGACATGTATTTGTATTTTTAGGTCCATTTAATTCCTAAATTTATATACTTTTCTCGGTTCTATACTATTTTGCTGTTACACTATATGATAGTGTCTTATATGCTCTACAGATTACTCCTGTTAAACTGGAAGAGACAGTGGGGGACTGGGTTAAAAAAAAAAAAATTTCAAACTAGGCACATTTTAGGCCAGCCAACCATTTAGTTTAAAAGTTTTGAAGTTCAAGGCACATTTGTTTGTGTTGCACATTTGTTCTCTCTAGGCAACTGCATCAACTCTAAATTGTATATGGGGATTATAATACTTAAGCTTAATGATATAGTGACTTTTCTAACCCCTATTTGATTTGTAAGATTGGAGAGATTTTTCTTTTTATATAATTATAGCATTTGTAAACTTTGGTTGCAGATATATTGAGTTTTATGATGCCATGTCAGTTCCAATGGCGATAGCTCTCTCTGGCCAGCTGCTTCTTGGCACACCAGTTATGGTTAAGCCCTCAGAAGCTGAGAAGAATTTAGTACAGTCAAATACAGCTGGAGGATCTGGTGGGCTTGTTGGGCCTTATTCTGGTGGAGCTAGAAGATTGTATGTCGGCAATCTTCATTTCAACATGACAGAAAGTCAGCTTCGACAGGTATATTGCGAGGGGTGGTTTGAACTTTAGCCGCTGAACTATAATCAGTGCAAGTCTTCTGTTTCTGTTAATGAATATTAGATAGTGCTACCTCCTGTCTTATCAACTGCATTCAGTTGTATATATTGTACACATTGCAGTTTACTTTGCATATTGGTTTATCGAATTTGTATAATGCTTTAAAGAAATGAATGTTAATCTGAATTTTACTTTTGTTGGGTATTTTCTGGGTTAAAATTTTGTTAAGGTTGCTGTTGGAACTTCCATGATTGGTTTCATAAACTTAGTTCTGTACTTGAATGTTACACAGTTGATTGTGGTGCTGCATATTGCATGTGTCTATTGAGGTATCGATAATGGTGATTTAGCTATTCTTTGCTTACCATCAGATGGTGATGAATTTTAGGGGTTATAATGATAATCTAGGATTTCTTTGTTATGCTATGAGTGCTTGATGGAGTTAGATACTTGCCTTTATCCAATTTATGCTTAGGTTTGATTTCTTGATGTATTGGCTAGTTGTTTGGTGTTTTAGATAACTACCATAGAGGCTAGTTATTTTCTTGATTGTTGATGTTGTAGAAATTTTCTTTGGTTAGTTGAAAGGTTTCAATTCTCTTGACTGCTAGCATACGGAATCACTCAGATTATGGTTGGGTGCAAATTGTTGAAAACTTCACATGCTTTTAGCCATTTTTGTTTGTGCTTTATTGTAGTGAGTTGAATTACTTACCTTTTATCAAAATTCTAGGTTGTTCTCTCATACAACCATATTTGATTACAATGTTTATGGTTAAGCCCAATGCTGGATCTAGCGTAATTAAGATCAAAATGTGTGGCCATTTGTTTAATCCTTGTGGGATGCAGCCTAAGAGACAAGGGTTGAGGTTTTTAATTTGAGGGGAGACAAAGGAAATAGGAGGAGAACTAGATGAAAAGGAAGAGGAAAGAGGGAGAGAAATGATAGGAAAGTGGAATTCTTCACAAGAAAACTTTTCTAAATTCGAAATTCAATCATCATCATTGAACCTGGGAATTTGTAGCTCCACCTGCCCTGCCTGGTATTGGGTGGGCCTGAGTTGACAAATCAAACACTTATGAAAAGGATCATTTATATTAATCTCATAGATGATCAGCCTAGCAAGAATCTAAGAGTCAATGGAGCCACATAGTTCACTCTCCAGTTTCTAAGTCTCTCAATACCTTCCACATTTTTTCTTCATTTTTTTATCTTGTCCCCATGCTATCTGCTATCACTGATGGCTGATATAATGGATGTTTTGAGCTAGTCATTGAATAGAGTGCCAACTGGTTAGAGCCTTTATCTTACAGGATTAGGGTTGAGGTGGAGGATTACCATGATCACGCATACAGTGTTTTCATTTGCATGGTTTGTGTTGACCATATCTCTGAGAAAATTTTTACCAGAAGTTCAAAATGTGAAGTTTGTTACAATTTATGGTGAAGAGAATAAAGCTAATGTTTTTCACTGGGTTGATATTATCAACCTTGATCAAGCCTTGTTGTGGAAGTATAACATTTTTTTGATCCTGCTGTCCCTGTGGTTGTATGCTTTTGCTTTCCAATTGAGTTAAAATGATTACCATGTTTGTTGCTATGCTTTTGTCACAGAGTTTGGACTTTTTAAGTGCCAGCAGCTTCTTCTTGTACTTTGTTCTTTTGCAAATATTGTTGATCATCAACATTTGACCACATGTATGATTTGACATCCATCAAAACAAGAAGTTCAGTGATGCCACAGTTTCCTAAGGTTGTTACTTTAGGTTTGGAGCTTTGAGTTTTAATATTCATGAATGGGTTCATACAGGTGTTTGAACCATTTGGTACTGTGGAGCTAGTTCAACTGCCCCATGATCCAGAGACTGGGCTCTGCAAAGGTTTTGGCTTTGTTCAAGTAAGTAGTAACGTTAAATTATTGTTGCTAGACACCCAAAAAGCATAATCTAATGGGTTCTAGTACACTGTTTTAGTTTGCACGTCTTGAAGATGCTAGAGCTGCTCAAAGTTTAAATGGGCAGCTAGAGATTGCTGGAAAGACAATCAAGGTAGAGTCCTGATTTGTGTGCATTGATTCTTTTGTTTTTTTTAATTAAGTAAATGATCCAGCGATGCAAGACGTTATGTGTGCATTGTTTTCCATATATATGTAGGTTTCAGCTGTGACAGAGCAAGGAGGAATGCAAGATCTTGGTGGAAATGCTGGTGATTTTGATGATGATGAGGGCGGTAGCTTGGTGTGCATCTTCTTTTCCTTTTGTTTTGCAACTGTAGTTTGCTGTGTAAAAAGATAGTCATTAATTCTGTTTTCATTCTTTTTTTGCAATCATCAATCTGTTGAATATCATCATCTTTCTCTTGAATGACTCTGGTTTTCTGTTGTTTTTCCAGACATTCTAATCCAATTGCCTTATTCTATTATCAATCTTTCATGTCTAATCACTTCTATGCTTAAAAAAAGGAAAACAAATAATCTGTGAATGACTTTGATATATTGTTTACAGCATAGCGAATGCTGTAAACAATATATGCATGATATATCTATTAATTGAACTTTACAAGTGATCAAAGAAATTGTTAGGTTCTGCAAAATTCTCTGTGCAATATGGTTAAGGATCTATAAAGGGCTTAAATGGTGTGCAGCATCATGGTAATGTTCTAAAGGATGCATTGGTGTGAACCATTGAGTTTATGACCCGATTTTTTAAGAGCTGGTACAGGTGATGAGAATTTGTCAGTGAAATTTCTTAGAATAAAAAGAAATGTTATAAGATGCCCATGAAGTCATATGAAAAGCTCCTCATGCCATATGGCATGGGGAGATTGGTGTGACTTGTGGAAGTTGGTAAGATATGCTGGGGATTGTTTAACTCATGAGTTGCCACCTATTATAACAATGACTCGAGAATTTTTCTGTTGCCAAACTGCTACCCTAAGGCATTTTCCAAATAAGAATGAGCAGTCACATTCTGAACTGGTTTAGTTCATTGTTATTTGATTAAAAAAATGTTGGTATTTGGTGCAGCAAGCTACATTAATCTTTTGAGGCATGAGCATGGATTAATTTTATTAGAACATCAGAAGATGAAAATGTAATATTTTTGGCAATCCATCCTTTCATCCCTTTATGGATATTTTCGAACGATCTGAGACCTCATTATAATCATTTTGTACTGTTACATTATTCATGAAGAGCCACTCCCTTATTATCTTAAAATGACATATCAATATCTAACTGGAGGTTGGCCTATGTTTTCTGCAACCTTTAATGCAAGGGCTTGGTACTGGAAGGTATGGGTCATGCCAGACTGGATGGTTGAATTACTGGCTCTTGGGACACCCCGAGTACCTGGTTTTGGGGAATTGGTTGAACCAGGTACCTCTCTTTATGAATTGTTACCAAGCAAATATTGACCAACACTTCTTGGTATTGGTCAGTACCAAGTACTGAGTCAAAATGTGTTTAGGTTTTAGGATTTGGGGTATTTCTATTTTTATTTTACAATAGGACGCTCTTGGTCTTATTGCTAAAGGGTCTGCATTGTTCAACTAATTATATTTCTCGTCTTTAATGTGAACAACAAATTGGTTGCTATTTAGCTCTAAACTAACCAACCATGGAGCATTTGCATGGATATGGGATACAGTTCCAACCCGATACATGTCCTGGTACTACAAATATCGGAAAAGTAGGATGCAAGATGGCTAGGACATGATAATATATGCTTGCATGTATGTTTCCATGTTTTATACAATGGTATCAACTCTCACAAATCATTCAAATCCATAGGCTCCAATCTATACTCAATGCTATAACTTCATTATCACAAATTCGGATATTAACCATTTATCATTAAAAAGGCTAACAATTCATTTAAAGAAAAAGGAAAGAGAAAGTCCTCTTATTTATGTATTTTAAAATTAATGGTATCCGATATATCCTATACAGACATCATGCATCTTGAAGTATTTGTGCTTCCTAGCTAAACCTTACCCCTGATAACATTTCTTGGCTTCAACTCATATGTTGTGTTGGTGTCATGCATGCTACCGTTGTGCTAGACTAGCATGCCAACAATTTAAACTCTGCCTGCAGTTCCTGATGTAAGTTACAATCTCACCTCATAAATATCAACGACTTCAAAACTGGTGGTGTTAAAATCTTATGATTCATGATCCAGATCTTATAATTTGGATCAAAATGGTCCTAAATGATCTAGTTCCCATCCTTGGATCAGGATAATTTTATAATCACATGATTTAGATTCATATGATGGACTATACATTCTTTTGGATCACAGTATCTAGCTTGATTATATTATTTATGTATTAAATCATGTGTAGGTCCATGTTCCATGAGTCCTTTTACCATGTGATTCTTAAATTACTTATCACTAATAAAATTAGCAATTGTGTAGTTATCATGTGTAGTAAAATCAGCAATTGTGTTGTTGGAGCTCATAGAGTTAAAATATGATGCACCATTCTGTATTTTTATGACATATGGCAAAGCCTTATCATCGTACATTTTAAAGCATTCTGCATAAAAGGATAATTAAATTGATAGATACATGGTGAGTAACAACACAGGATATATGTTTCATTGCAAATACTTTTTTATGGGCCAAAATTGGTGAAAAGTAGACATCTTGTATATGTGCCTCTTATTCTCCATTTGTCCACTTTATAATTTGTATTTCAGTTTCTTTTTATATTTAGGAATTTTTGAACGAAATTAGGAAAAGTCTTACTATCTATGATCTGACTTATGATCCGATCTGATCTAATCCCCTCTATGATTTATGGTTAGATCGTGGTCTTAACAACATTGTTACTATTTATGCTTCAATAAAATAGAACTTATTCACTCATATGAAGACATTAAATTAATGAGTGTGATAAATGGGGTTGAGATGGAAAGAACTTAGGAGCAAATGGAGAAAGATGATTAATGAATAACAACAATATACAATTAGAACAAGACACATCATTAGTGATACATGGGGCAATCTCCTAAAGGAATGCCCCCATTTCCCATTTTATATTAGATTTGATCTCACTTTAGGGACATTTCCTTTTAAGTAGTTTTCTATCCCAAAAAGAGTAGAAAGCAATGTTCCATGATGCCACTGCCTTACCCTACGTGTTTACTTGTCCAATGTGGCAAGAGGGCATTTGTGCATTTTCGCAGAGTCTTACTGTGTTGAACGAGGATTGAGCCTTTTACTGTGGCCATATCTTTGCCACTCCACTGCCACAACAAAAGCAAGGGTGATGCTTTATGGCATTTTTTTTTCAGGTCAAGCTGTCATGAAAAATATAATTGGGGCCAGGAAAGGTTTTGTAGTTCTTTTGCTGCTGCTTTATACTCCTCTCTAATTTCTTTCTTCCTGCCACAATGTCTTCATGTTTCTGATAGTGTAATTTTTGCATGTTAGACCTTCATTGCTTGAATCCAGTCCTAAAACCCTATGGAGAATCATCTTAGCAGTCCAAATAGTCAATCAAGAAATTCTAACTTTATTTCCAAGCTTGGTAACTTTTTACAGAAACTCTATTACACAGCTTTAACCTATAAATCTCTGTAAAAATGAATACATGCTCAAAATATGTGCACGGTTGACCTGAAGCCCTTCAACTTAATCTGTTTCATGATATTGCCCAGTTAGATGTACTGTACCTTATTTTCTCCTAGAATTTCTTATCGGACCTCTATTTGTCCTTGTGGAATATTTTGGAAGAGAAGTCCTACTTTTATTGAAAGGTCGAAAAAAAAATATACAAAAGAAAAGATCTGTGAAGATTCTCAAAAATTGAAATTTTTTTTACTAAGATAATTAATCAAAGAGAATACTCTGTTAGCAATCTTTTAAATTTATCTAACTGAAGTAACTAATCAGAGAAAATATTCTGATAACAATCTTTCAAATCTGCCTAAGGTAACTAATCAGAGAGAATATTCTGTTAATAATCTTTCTTAAATACAATTAAATACAATACAACTAACTTTCTAGAATATTTTCTTCACTCTCCCTCAAGCTGGGCTATATATACTTATCATGCCTAGCTTGAAACATAATTCTTGAAAGATAGGGCGATGGAGAGCCTTTGTTAAGATGCTCGCTGTTTGATGTCGAGTAAGAACATAGTTAAGGGAGATTATTTTGCTTTTGATCTTCTCGCTGATAAAATGACGATATATCTTGATATGCTTGGTCTTGTCTTAATGAACTGGATTATTCATGACTACAGCTAATTGACTATCAAACCTCATGTCAATAGGACCTTCTGACTCAACTTGAAGTTCTTGTAAAAGCCTTTTTAGCCACATTCCTTCACATGCTCCATGTGCCAATGCTCTGAATTCGACTTTTGCATTGCTCCGAGTAACGACCGGTATTTTTTGCTTCGCCAAGTTACCAAGTTTTTCAATACAAATGAATATATCTTGACATTGATCTTCGATTGGTAGACGATCCTGCCCAATCAACATCTGTGAAAACTTCGATTGTCCTGTTTGTGATTTTTTCAAACAACAATCCTTTGCTTGGATCTTTCTTGAGATATCGTAATATTTGATATACAACCTCCATGTGTTCCTCTGAAGGATTGTTCATGAATTGATTAACAATACTTATCGAGAAACCAATATCAGAGTGTTTATGAGTGAGGTAGATTAGTTTTCCCACCAGGCGTTGATATCTACCTTTGTCCATTGCTGTACCATTTGTTCACACTCTAGCTTTGTATTTGGATTCATAGGAGTGTCAATTGGTTTACAGTCTACCATTCTTATCTCTTTGAGAAGGTCCAGGACATATTTTCGTTGTGACACAAAGATACCTCTGCTTGATCTAGCCACTTTCATTCCAAGAAAATACTTAAGTGTCCAAGATCTTTGATTTCGAATTCTTTTAAGAGTAACTCTTTTAGACAATCCATTTCTTCCCAATGATTACCTGTGAGGAATATGTCATCAACGTACACAATAAGCATAGTGAGTTTCCCACTAGTAGCATATTTGGCAAATAATGTATGATCGGCTTGACATTGAACATAGCTATCCTTATTGAGTACTCTAGTAAATCTGTCAAGCCATGCCTGAGGAGATAGTTTGAGGCCATATAAAGATTTTCTAAGCTTACAAATTTTGTTGGCGGTAGAATTGTTTTCAAATCCCGGAGGTATATCCATGTAAACTTCTTCCTTGAGATCTCTGTTTTGGAAGGCATTCTTTATATCAAATTGAAACAGTGGCCAGTCTTGGTTTACTGCAATAGAAATGAGAACTTGGATGGTGTTTAACTTGGCTACTGAAGCAAATGTTTCTTGGTAGTTAATTCCATATGTTTGAGTAAACCCCTTTGCCACGAGCCAAGCCTTGAACCTTTCCACACTGCCATCTGCCTTGTGTTTCACTGAGAATATTCATTTACATCCAACAACATGCTTACCAGGAGGTATAATTATTGTCCATGTCCCATTCTTCTTGAGAGCTCTAATTTCTTGCAAAGTAGCTGCCTTTCATTCGGGTATCTAGAAGGCTTCATGGATGGAAGTGGGTATCTTGACCTGATCTAGCTTGGACACAAGGCTCTGAAGTTTGGGGACAACTTTGCATAAAATAAGTGATTGTGAAGAGGGTGCTGTGTGCATGATCGAACACCTTTTCGTATTGCAATTGGTATATTCAAGTCTGAACTAAGATATGAAAGCTGATCAGATAAAGGGATTAGAGTAATTTTAGCCTTACCTTGTGTATTTTCACAGGAGTTTGGCACTGATGGTCTTGGTTATGCTGAGCTTGTATAGGTTGCACCTGAAGTTATTCTTGACGTCTCTTTTTTCTTGTGTAGACACGAACCTCACTGTTTGTTATAGGGTGATTTGAGACGGTTTTGACTTTGGAATAGGACTCTGACTTGAGGCAGGAATAGAACTCGAATTATTTTTCTCACTAGATTGGGTTTTGGGAATGACGAGGTGATTTGGCTGACTCAGTAATGCAAAGGGGAGCTATTTCCGCAGGTGGGGTTGTGAGAATATGAGAAGAAAGGGGTGTTATTTCTGCTGATGGAACCGTGGGAGTATGAGGTGAAACTTTGAAACTTTCTGAAATATTTTCAAGGAGAGAGTCCCAATCCTAATTCTAAGATTCTTCCATCATCCCATTTTTCTCCTGAATTGAGGAATTGGGGTAGAATCGTTGATGCTCGAAGAAGGTGACATCCATAGAATGAAAGAACCGTTTTGTAAGAGGACAATAGCATTTATACCCCTTTTTGTTTGGCGAATAATCAAGAAAAAGATATTTGGTGGCTTTAGGATCTAGTTTCCCTCGGTTTTCTGAATGACGTGAGCAAAGGCAGAGCAGCCAAAGACGTTAAGTGGAATTTGAGCAATAAGGTAAGAGTTTGGAAAGGCTTTAAGAAGTGATCGGCTCGAAGGAAGTTCAAAATTCTAGTGGGCATTTGGTTAATGAGGTAAGTGGCTGTGAGAATAGCTTTACCCCAGAATCACTTGGGAACATTTGAGATGAACAACAATGAATGGCAACCTTGAGAAGATGATGGTTTTTGCTTTCAGCCACACCATTTTGTTGGGGTGTGTCGACACAAGAACTCTGATGAACGATACCATGAGTTTGCAAATAATCACCAATGACAGAATTGAAGAAGTCTCGAGCATTGTCTGTTTTGAAGGCTTGAATATTTGTTTTGAACTGGTTTTGGATCGTGACATGAAAGTTCTTGAATATTTGATAGTTTCAGATTTATCTTTCATTAGAAAAACCCAACTTAAATGTGTGTGATCATCAACAAACAACAGAAACCAGTGAGCCCCAGTAAACTTAATGGTTCCTAAATGTCACTGTGCATGAATGAAAAAGGATGAGAAGATTTGTGTGATTGTGGTGAAAAGGAACTGCGTGTGTTTGGCTAATTGATAGATATCACAATGAAAGAATTTTGAACTTTTATTTATAAATAATGATGAAAAAAAGCTTTCAAGATACCTAAAATTTGGATGACCTAGACGCTAGTGCTATATCATAACAACAATATTTTTATTGGACAGACTCGATGACAAAGAAATACTAGATGACTGACATTCTGGATCGACACAAACTTTATTGCAAACCTTTCCCTTTGGTGAATCTTCATGAGTGAGGAGATAGAGACCTGCACAAAGCTCAACATTGCTAATCATCCTCCCTAATCTTAAGTCCTGAAAAACATAATTTTTAGCAGAGAATTTAGTTACACAATCCAAATCACTGGTAAGTTTGGTCACATATAGTAAATTGCAGTCTAAATTTGGCACAAATAAAATCGATAGAAGGACAAGGTTTTTAGATAGGTTAATAGTGCCAATTCTAGCCACTTTGGAACATGTTTCATCAGCTATACGGATTATGCGAGGACCTTGGCACGGGCTAAATGATGAGAGCAGTGATCAGTTTCCAGTCATGTGATCCGACGCTTCAGAGTTAACAATCCATGTATTTGAGAGAGGCTTGGTAGCACCAAAAGTGATGGATATATTGCCTCTATGAGTAGTACCTATGGTACCAATAACAATAGGATTAGGCTGATTAGTGTCTGAAGGACCTCGAGTTGATCTTTGGTGAAGGAGGCTTGAGAGGATGTAGTAGTGGCTTCGATTGAGGCTGCTGTATTCCCATGGCTTTCATGCTCAATAGATTCCCGATTAGGCTTTTAGTCCATGGGTTTTCCATGGAGTTTCCATCAAGTGTCCTTGGTGTGATCTGGTTTTCAACAATGATCACACCAAGGTCTCCCCCTGCAAGGCATGTTTTCATTTAAATGTTGAGGACCACGGGCAATGTGAGCTTGAACTGAGGCATCTTCCTATGTTGGCAGCAAATCGTGAGCCACAAGGGTTGAACCTTCTGAAGTTAACAATGTCCCGGATTGTCCTAGCATGACTTTTCTTTGACTTTCTTTTTGACGAACCTCAGAAAAGGCTTCTCGTAGGCTGGGAAGAGGCTTGGTGGCAAGGATTCTACCCCGGATTTTATCAATGGATTTATTGAGTCCCATGAGAAATTTGGAAACTCTTTTAGTTTTCACTATTTTTCTGAATTTGGCTCCATCATCAGGACATTTTCAGTCAGGTTTTGAACAAATCAAGTTGCTGCCAGTTTCGGATTAGGTTGGTGAAGTAGGTGGTGACTGTTGCATCTCCTTGTTTTAGATCTTGGATCACAGTTTTCACCTAAAATAATTCAAAGGTATTCTCGCTGTTGAAATGTCTCACGGGCAGCCTCCCAAATTTTTCTAGTAGTAGAATAGAGGAGAAGTTTTTCATCAATCTCTATTGTCATGGAACTAATCAGTCAGGACTTGACCATGTTATTTTCAGAGCGCCAGAGTTTGTAATAGGCATCAGATTTGTCAGGAGCTGCTGCACCGGTGAGATAATCGTCACGACCTTTGCTACTGATGAACATCATTACGGATTGAGACCCTTGCAAATAATTGTGATCATTCAATTTATGATTGTTCATAGGAATAAGATTGCTCTCAGATATAGCTAAAGTGATTGGAGGTGATGGGCCAGAGGGAGAGGTGATGCTGATTGAAGAGGACTGATCTATTTCAGCCATGATTGAGACTGAACCAGGTGAGAGCAGATGAGAGGAGCAGTGGTGTGAGGGTTTGAATGAAAGGAACGACGAGAGGGCTGAACAAGAAGGGACGACGACTGATTTAGGGCACAGAGAGGAGTTCTAATACTGTGGAATATTTTGGAAGAGAAGTCCTACTTTTATTGAAAGGTCGAGAAAAAATATATACAAAAGAAATATCTATGAAGATCCTTAAAAATAGGAAAAAAATATGCCTAAGGTAACTAATCAAAGAGAATATTCTGCTAGCAATCTTTCAAATCTGTCTAACTAAGGTAACTAAGGTAATTAATCAGAAAAAATATTCTGCTAGTAATCTTTCAAATCAGCCTAACTAAGGTACTAATCAGAAAGAAAATTCTGCTAACAATCTTTTCTAAATATAATTAAATATAATACAGCTAACTTCCTAGAATATTTTCTTCAGCCTAGATTGGTGGATATGTCCACAATTTGGTCTTAGAACAGTTGTCCACCATAACATCTATAACTCATCTAATTTATTTTGTTAGCTTCAACCCTTGATTGTACACTGGCCTCAGCAGTTAAAGACTCTCATGTTCCCTTAGTTAAGATTATCCCTTGGGATGTGAGATCATTTGGTCCTGCCGTCCAAGTGGGGTGGTCATCTAAGAATCGGCTTCCAATTGGTACATGATTGATTATGCTACTAGCAAAAAATAAAAGATCAAATTCTGGTTAAAGTGAAGCCTACGTTGAGAAAATTAATGCCAATGCAAATGCATAAATCTAAATGCACTTCAGATGTGAGATGCCTGGAGTTCAGGCAAGATGATGATGGAGAGGTTCTGCAAAATATCTTATTAAAGCATAACATATAATAGTGTAACTGGTGTTAATTTCATGAAGAACATTGCATCTATTCTATGTAGAGCATGTAGTATGATTTTTCCCCCCTTTTAATTTGCCAAAAGGCATCAGTTTATTTGATAAGGACAATACAAGAATTATAATTTGCTATTTCATATGTACTTGGCATGAAATGTAGTTATGGTGTCTCATTTGGATCTAGTATCATCAACATTTTTGTTTATTTATTTATATAACTCAAGATTGGTAGTAACCAGAAGTAGTTGCAAGTAACCAGAAGCAAATAGTTGCAATAATGTTAAATCACAATATTTAGGATTTTTTTTTTTTTTTTGTATGTAACTGTGATGGCACAACTAACAAATATAAAATGACTTTGTCCTGATCTTGGTGGCTTAAAGGTGGTGTGCAGAATCTGATTAGGAGTGGCATGTGGATGCTATTTAAAAGAAAAAAAGTTAACGAAGTAGGAATTTGTGGATGTGATTTTTATTGTGCCACAAGAAAAAATAAGCATGAACTTATTCAGTTGTCGAACTACACCTCAAACAGTTTGTCTATATATGACAGAATAAATACCAATGCCAAGTCAATTTAACTTATTAGAAATAAGATGTTGGTACCAAGCACTTAATGGATGGTACCTTTGTCCCATCAATGTGCTTATCACAGGGAAACTTAGGACTGCATTCTTTTATGTGATCTTCTGTTGTTTGTATTTTGCCCTTGGCCTGTCCATTGCTTGTTTCTGAGCTATTCTGTAACCCAGGACCACATGGCTAAGACTTGAAGCCGCCAAAATGAATTGAAAAATATTTCTCATTGCCCTGCAGTTTTTACTTTGTATGTTGATCATATTAGAATGCATAGTTAGTTTCTACTTTGTATGTTGATCATATTTAGAATGCATAATTAATTTTTAACTTCTGTCATCTAGATGCACAGATGCATATTGTTGTGCTTCTGTTGTTTTTATTGTTCTGCTAATACCTTTTTCTGTTCTGCAGTCGCTGAATGCTCGCTCCAGAGCTCTTCTGATGCAGAAATTGGATCGCACAGGAATTGCTACGAGGTTTGATGCAATTGATGTTGTGCACTTAGTTCTTGAATCTATATGATATAGGGTGTATACAGCTTGTGGTGATAACTCAGATTTAATATATATTCAAACTGAATATTCTTATCTGCATGCTTCATTGCAGTCTCTCTCTCCCTCTCTCTCAGTTAGATGCGTATGAGATTTTGTGTGCACATGCGAAGATTGGATCTCTTCAAAGTGACCTAGCGTATCACTTAAAGTCTTATCCATTTTTTTCTGCAGTGTTGCTGGCGCTCTAGCCACACCTGCTGCTAATGCTCCTCTGACTATGCCAGCAGCATCAATACTTGGTGCCCCTCCTGTGGTTGCTCCTCTTTTACAGCCCACTCTACCTGCTGTCTTAGGCTTAACAGGTTCAGCTCTTCCAGTTTCTTCCACTGCCCCACAACCTGCTGAAACTTTTGGTGTCCCTAGTGAATGTTTGCTGCTGAAGAATATGTTTGATCCCAATGTGGAGGTTGGTTTAGCTGTCCCCACCATAGCTTTGAGTTTTGTTATTCCGTGTTATTACATTAAGAAATCATGATGCTCACCTGGTGCATTTCGTTGCAGACTGAACAAGATTTTGATTTAGATATTAAAGAAGATGTTCAAGATGAGTGTTCAAAATTTGGCACAGTAAAGCATATCTTCATAGACAAGTAAGTGATTGGTGCTTGTGTGATTATATTGATACTGTCTTGATAGGCCCCTTGGCGTTAATCATATACTCATAACTCAATACTGGAAGTAGAAATTTGAATGATACTTTTCTGAGCCATGATTCATGCTATTATTGTATATGATGATTTCTCAGTATATAAGTCACACATGTTACAAAACTGGGAACTCTCTGGACTAACATGATTCATGCTATTAATGCTTATATATGGCGAAAGCAGTTGGTGAATGGTAGTACTGCAATTTTGTTCGAAATGTTTCCAACATAACGGAAGCCTATTTAAATCTAGAAGTTACAAAACGACCATGAGAGGCTTGTGGTCCAAGTTCTTGCAATAATTTTTGGTGAAATTGCTCATAGTAGCTGGGATCGTCAGCCCCATGACATCCTATGCAAAAAACAGTATACCATAAATTGTTTTTCAATCAAAATTCTCTTTTTCTTTGGTTAATGTGGAGGACCTGTTAGCTGAGTTATATCTAATATATTGAATTGTTAGTCTCACTTTATTTATTTATTTTGGTGGGAAATAGAAATAGTGCTGGTCATGTATATATACGTTTTGATGGTACAACTTCAGCCATCAGTGCACAGCGGGCCTTGCATGGAAGGTGGTTTGCAGGGAAGATGATCACCGCAACATTCATGGTAAGTGCACTTGCATTCACAATAACTTGTTTGTGGCTGCATTTGGTTTGAATCCCAGACTGAGCTTTATACATTCATGTTTCAGCTCCCTCAAAACTATGAAGCAAAATTTCCAAGCAGCAGCTAAGTAGTTAGAGGAAGGTGAATATGCCATGCTGGAGCCTTGGAGCTTAATTTACTGAGACTAGGCTGTCAAGGGGTGTGCTTTTTATATCCCTTTCTTGTCTCTTACAATTTCAGCTTCAGTATCTTACTAAATTTAGAGATATGCAGCATAACTATTGACCATGATTCCTACGTACTCTCTTTGCTGTTTTAGAGCTCAGGGCTGATGCTTTTGAGCATTCTGTGCGGACCATTGTTTGGGCTCTGTATGGTTGTTGCAGTGCAATCGGAGTTACTTGTGAATATGGTTAGAATAATGTAATGCAAAATATTGCTTTGCAAATTGAATGTTATAAGCCTGCCTAATTAGTGGTTGCCATTGCTTGATATTTTGATGATATCCCATTTTCATTGCATTTTCATTAGACTGGCACTTTTTTATTCAAACCGAAAAAAAAAGGACCAATGTGCCACTTGTTAGGCTGTTCTCTCTTGTGAGCTGGTGTTCTGTTGTGAGATAACCATCATAATTGGATCCAAAAGAACTATTTGATTAGTGGTTCTGGACACATTGATGGCATTTGGAGGGCTCGTGTTCACGTTGTTTAGTTGATAAAGCCTGATGTACGGGAATTCGTGTAGTTTGCTCGTTAAGCAAGGGTCATCAACGTGCGGCACTGAAGTGAGGCTAGAATCCCAGTTTGCTGGTAATGGAGACCTTTGAGATGTTTTTAGTTACTCTGTGAGAAATCTGCATTTATCCAGGGGTTATGACTCGGGAGTTACTTCATGATAGAATCGTTACTGTAGATAGGTACCTGGTTGCCGGTTGATGTTTTGCATAAATTTTAGCATGCAGCAATTTATTGCTACGACTTCACTGTGGCTTATGATGCTCAATAGAAGTCTCCAGGGGCGCTCAAACGCCAACCTTGCGAGCCATGCTGTTCTAACGTCACAGCTCTACTATCTCTTTTTGGTTGGGGTGATTTGGGATTCATGTTATCGGTCACAGTTTTTTTGAAAATTAAAAAGTAAATGGTGATATGTTAATTTAAACATATTGCAATATTTGACAAAATTAATGAGTCTTAAATGTTAAGATCACAGTTTGCATGTACTGAACTATCAATATAGGGATAAATTATAATTACATAATGAGTATACCCTAACTTAATATATTTATTAGGGTTTGGATGTAATTGAGTTGGATTTTGTTAGTGTAGGTTGCTGGTAGATTTTGTACCGATCAGTCTACTCAATTGCTTATATCTAATCCAAAATTTTAAATCATGGTTTATGCTAATCTTAATTCGCGCTAGAAATTATATATTCGTACGTGCTTAAATATTGACGAAATGTTAACAATCTAAAATCAACGAGGTATATGGTTCATATTAAATATTTGTTGAAAAATTCCTTTAGAATCCCAATGAGAACAACATTGCTCAGACGTTTTTACCATATTATCAAAATATTCTGAAAGAAAAACAAAACATAATATAAAGAATGTTAAATGTTGTTCCTCTTCTATCTTTTATCTCGTCGACAAAACCCTATACCATGGAATGAAAGAAAACGCGCGCCCGTCCAATCCAAAACGACTGGGTTGTCTGAGTTCGGGACCACCGGACACGCCCCATCTCCGGAGATCCTTGATCTCATTCATCACGAGCCATCCGTTTCTATTTGCACCGCGCGCCCCCCCCCCCTCCCCCCCAAAAAAAAAAAAAATCTATTTGGTCCGTACAAAATGCTCAATAACCCACCTTACTCAATAGCCCCAAAAATTACTCAGTAGCCTTCTAAATTTAGAAAATACATAAACTACCCCTTTCCTCCTTCACGCCCTCCCGCTCCCTACGAAATTTCTCAGCATCCCTCCTTTCGACAGCGCCCCCCCTCTCGCTCACGGCAGTCCCCTCCTTCTCCGGCCTTTCCCAGCACGCCCAACATCGACTCTTTTTTCCCGGCAGCGGCCATCTTCCCCGATGAGCTCTCCCTTCTTTCCTCCCTCACTCGATCGGCTCCGCCTCCTTCCTCGGTGTCCACCTTCCTCTCAGGCCTCCATCCCCTTTCCTTCTCCCTTCCTCGCTTCATATTTGGCCGAGTCTTTATTCGGCCCTGGTTGGCCGAACAGATACTCTCTGTTCGGCCAAGCAGGCCGAACAAATAGGATCTGTTCGGGCTAAGTAGACCGAACAGAAAATTCTGTTCGGCCAGGGCCGAACAAAGAAATTCTGTTCGGCCCAGCTGGCCGAACATAAATTTTCTTATGTGATAGAAGTCGGCAAATGACGGAGCCATCGATGGAAGTTGCGGATTCAGTGCAGGGACTCCCATCGGATCATGGAAGGCCCTAGGCAGCTTCACTTGACCAAAGATTTGGGACAGACGCATGCCCGCATCCTCGTTCGCAGAACAATGATGACGTCAATGATTCCGGAGGACCGTGCTCTATCCTGCTCGAGGAACGAGAGCTCGCTCAGTTCTTGGAAGAGAGAAGATAAAGGACTTGCCAGTCTACACCATCCGTTGCTCCAATTCTTCTCTGCAACTAGATGGAGTTGATCAAGTATGCAACTAGATGGATTTGCATTTATTAGATATTAATTTAGAATCACATTGCTTGGAATCATGGAGCTAAACATGTAAAGTTGACAAAAAACTAATTAATGGAATAGAAGTTGAGCACCTATTGTAAGAGAAATTCTGAGCATCTGTTCGGCCGAGTAGCATCTGTTCGGCCACACTCGGCCGAACAAAAATCTTATATTCGGCCCTTGTGGCCGAACAAAAGGAATCTATTTGGCCCACTAGGGCCAAATATGTTGACTCAGTTCGGCCCTGTGTGGCTGAACAGATTGACATGTTCGGCCATATAGGGCCGAACAACTCACGAACGAAGAAAAAAAATTCGATTATGGAAACATAAATCAACTTTTGCGACCATAGAACCTTCCAAAAGTGCTAGTTGTTTGTCCATTGCTTGATTATGGGTTGAAATCTCTTCAACCAAACTTTAAATGATCGAATCCGAGGCTGTTTCAATCCGGAGTGAGGGAGGAGGGGGGAGGGGGAGGGGCAGGGGAGGGGGGAGGAGGGCCTGTTTTGACCTAAGCAAGCATGGATATTTTGGTCCAAATTTTTAGGGGCAAATATGTTTTTTTTTAAAGTGATGGGGGCTACTGAGGAAAATAGTGGGCCAAATAGAACTACCCCCCCCCCTCCCAAAACAAGAAAAACCTAATTTTACCCTATAAGCTTGACCAAAATGCCCCTATTTTTACTCTATGCACCCCCGAACAAAACAGCCCCACACCCCACCCCCCGCCCATCTAAAAAAAAATTCTCTCAATCCATTTGTACCCTTATTTGAAGAGATTTCAACCTTCAATTGAACAATGGACAAGCAACAAGCGATTTGGGAAGGATATACGGACGCAAAAGTTCATTTTTTAACTTGTTTCGAATTTTGTTTGTTTGTATTTTGTTTGGCCACACAGGACCGAATAGAGGCCTTCTGTTTGGCCCTAATTGGCCAAACATGGGCCCCATGTTCGGCCAGGATGGGCTGAACAGAGAGCCCTTGTTCGGCCATGTTGGGCTTTTGTTCGGTCAAACAGAGGGCCTCTATTCGGCCAAACAGGGCCGAATAGGGAGGGTTTAGGGTTGGGCATGTGCCGACCCATGACGGTCCGTGTCGACCCATGCCGGTCCATGCCAGTCCGTGTCAACCCATGTCGGTCCATGTTGGTCCTTGCCGGGGTGTGCCGATCCATGTTGGCGCATGCTGGCCCATACCGACCCATGCCGGCCCATGCCGGGGCGTGCCGATGTGTTCCGACCCGTGTCGTGGCATACGGTTCGGCCCATGCCGACCGGTGCCATGGCATGCGGTTCGGCCCGTGCCAACCCATGCTGACCCATGCCAGCCCGTGCCGATGTATGCCGGCCATGCTGGGGCATGTTATAATTAGCGATGTGTGCCGGCCTGTACCGGTGCATGTTATAATTCAATAGTTCAAACAAACGATCTCGTCAGATGTTATAATTAGCGAGACTGTTGAGTTGCATAGTGCATTTTTTATCAATCTTCAAATTTATATAATGCTTGACATTTTTATTTAAAGTGCATTAAATTTTGACTCCGGCACAAAAAAAATTTAGCCCAAATGAACTTTCATTCAAATTTCAATGTATTTTACAAAAAGATGTACTAAAAGCTACAAAATACATTAGAGACATCATCAATCCCTATCTCATCGTTGTCGATGCCTGTACTGCTGTGGCGATGTATGACTAGGGCTAGGTACATCAGGCTTAACTATAGAGATATGCTGACCCTGCAACATATGTGTTATCTAAGAAATAATGTCGTACAGGTAGGTCCCCTATGATGTAGCCTCCTTCCGATCCATATGAAGAATACTGGTGCTAATGCTAATGGCATATGCAATACACTGCCTTTGCACGTCAGCATCAACATCATCAGGACGTGATTGAGAATAGATACTAGATCGGCTCTCTGGAGGGGTGAACTACCAGGTGCGTGATACGATAATACCAATCAATATTTTGGTATGCAATCTAATGGTCGGGTCACTGGATGGCTCCTGCTCGCTCGGCTCAGTAGGTGATCCTCCAACCTTTCCCACATCTGATTATAGAAAACGTATCGAATGCGGTACGATGCTGCTGTCGATCCTCCGCTAGCTCGCTCAGGAGCTAGTGGCACGCGGGGGATCATCTATATCCTGCCGAATTGTCGTAGAACCCTTTCAGGATGATAGTGTTCTACGACATCCATGCACTTCAGGCATTCACTAAAGAATGCAATATCTAGAAATGGATGATCCTTTCGAATATGATGATGGGGATCCCAAACTACCTACAATAGATAAATCCTAATCAGTTTGATAATATATGGCAAATCATAGAAATATACAAGTGTATGATCCTATTATATATACCTCGTCAGCCCTCAAAACGTCCAATGACTCGCACAGAATCACTAAATAGTTCATCGTAGGACGTGATGGACTGCCAAGAATCCATCGGTGCACGCGGGCCTGGCATCAGTGTAGTCTAGAGATGGGTAAGGAGTGAGATATGGAAAATGCTCATAAATCTATGCTTAGAGCAACGTCATATCTATTAATATGTCTAATGGATGCCTTAGACACAATCCCCAACTGCCGATATAAATGAGCCAAGGCACCAGCACCCTAGGCATATGTGCTCATCCTATCCAAATCTCAAAGTAGAGAAAGATAAGCTATAGGCACCCTCATCCCGCTTTTATCAACAAAGAGTGTACACCCTAACAAAAATAGCAAATATCCTTGCGCTGCACACTCTATCATATGGTGGCTATTTCTATTAGATATAGCATGGAAATGACTCTTCAGCCACTCTAACCTCACAAACTAATAGCTACTGATAACACCTCCTAACACACTTCTACCTGTGACACACCTAACAACTCCACTAGTAGGTCCTCAGCATCCCGATCACTCATCCTATCATATGACAGTGACATTGAGACACCCATGACACTAATCTCGAATATGGCGGCAACATCATCTAATGTGATTGTCATCTCGCCAAAGGGAAGATGAAAGATGTTCATTTTGGGCTGCTATATCTCTACGAAGCTCGAGACAAGAATATTATCGGCAAACCAATAAGAGAAGTGCATTAGTTCAACCAGGTCCGATTGCTGAACTATTGCTCTGAACCTCCTATTGGATTGCCACTGTCACTCATCTATCTTGGCAGCATGGTTTATGCATTTCAATGGGGCATGTTCTTGTAAAATATAAATGGATAACATTAATAATTTATAATAACATAATAATACACATTAAAGAAAATACAGTAGAATAACAAACAAACAATACCTGCTACCTCTAGATGGAGGCTGCTATATATGTTCTGAAACTACTAAGGACAGACTCATCCTCTGGACCGCCTAGACATGGCCCATCCGTTTCATCTTCAATATCCATAGCTGGGATATCCTCGTCTACTATCTCAGGTGGGGACGATGGTGCAATAGAAATCTCAGGCTCAGCATGTCTGCCACGACGTCTCTTGGTTGACGCTATGGGTCTAACTCATGAGGGATCAACATCCATATCTAAAACATGTCATTAATCAGCATTAATACGCAAGATTAAAATAACATAATAATTTTTTTCTCGAAAAACTAAACTATACTGTTTATACATGTATTTTTATTAAAATAACATAATAAGCTATATATAAAATTTATTAAACAATTAATTTATTTATATAAAATATTTATTAAATATTTATTTTTAAAAACTATTTATAAAAAATTAAAAAATTTAAAATCCTCTATTCGGCCACACAGGGTCAAACGGAGGACTTCCTGTTCGACCCAAGGTATTTTGTTCGGTCGGGTTGGGCCACTTAGGATTTCTGTTTGGCCCAACAGGACCAAATAAGAAGGGAAAAGACTTTGTACACCGCCTCCGGTGCAGCAAGTCCTATGTGGGCTGCACCGTTCTTTTTTATTGGTCCACATACGCACGACACCCATTAAAAAATGTTAAGACATCCCAAGAAAAAAACTTACGACACCATAGTTTTAAGCTTACGATACCGTAGTTAAAAAGTGAAGACACCCGTTCAAAAAAAAAAAAAACTCACGACATCCTAGTTTTAAACTCACGACACCCTAGTTTTACACCCGTTCAAAAAAGTATCGGCACATATTCCAAAAAAAACTAAATGGGTATTAATGCACGTTATGTCAAAATTAAATAGCTATTAAGAAAGCAAAAAAAACCTTACGACACTCTAGTTATAAAACTAAGACACCCGTTAAAAAGCAAAAAAATACTTACGACACCCTAGTTATAAAGCCACAACACCGTAGTTATAAAGCCATGATACCCACTCATCTACACAAATTCCAAAAAAGCTAGTATTAATGCACGCCATGTCAAATAAGACACCTATTAAAAAAGCAAAAAATACTTACGACACCCTAGTTATAAAGCCACGACACCGTAGTTATAAAGCTACGACACCCACTCGTCTGTATATAATTCAAAAAAAGCTGGTATTAATGCACGTCATGTCAAAATAAAGATACTTATTAAAAAAGCAAAAAATACTTACGACACCGTAGTTATAAAGCTATGACACCCGTTCAAAAAGCGAAAAAACTCACGACATCCTAGTTTTAAACTCACGACACCCTAGTTTTAAGCTTGAGACACCCGTTTAGAAAAAGTGTCTGTACATGGATTCCAAAAAAAAGCTGAACTGGTATTAATGCGGCTTTTTTTTTAGAAGTTATGTACAGACACCTTTTTGAACGGGTGTCTTAAGCTTAAAACTAGGGTGTCGTGAGTTTAAAACTAGGATGTCATGAGTTTTTTTTTCTTTCTGAATGGGTGTCTTCACTTTTTAACTACGGTGTCATAAGCTTAAAACTAGGGTGTCGTAAGTTTTTTTCTTGGGATGTCTAATATTTTTTAATGGGTATCGTGCGTATGTGGACCAATAAAAATAAACGGTGCAGCCCACGTAGGACTTGCTGCACCGGAGGCGATGTACAAAGTCTTTTCCAATAAAAAGTTTCTTGTTCGGCCCTAATGGGCCGAACAGAGAACACTGTTCGGCGCAGGCCAAACAGAGAGATCACCAGAGCTTGCTGGAGGGGGGCGGAGGGAGGGAGGAAGGGAGGCAGAGCGACATGGAGGGAGGCGGAGGTGAGGGAGGGAGGTGGAGGTGATGGGTTTCGAAGGGAACTCATCGTCGTGCTTGTCGTGCCAAAGAAGGAGGTCGCTGGGGATGTCGAGGAATGAGGTCATCGGGGATGCTTGTCGGCTGGGGAAGGAAACGGGAAAGAGGGAAGAGGGAAAGGAGGGGTTTGATACGTTGAGGAAGAGGGGTGTGCAGAGTAATTTGGGGATACAAAGGGGAAGGGTTAATTTAGAAAATTCATTTTAAAGGGTGAAGAGAGTAATTTGAGGGTGCAGAGAGTAAAACAAAATAAATTTTAAAAAAAAGGGTGTACTGAGTAGCTTGGGCAGTGCAAATAGAGAGCGATCGAGTCCCCCCGCATTGAGCTCGGGTCCTCTTTTTATACCTGTCTAGGGTCCCGCTTACCTCGTTCTGTTGGAACCATCGAATCTTTCCTGTTGGGATGTTCACCGAACGACAAGTCGTTAAGCTATTGCTGGATGAGGGTCGCTTATAGCGATAACTGCTGAACGAGCTAACACTTGCCCATGATTTCAGCGAGCGAGGTGCACGACAATAGACCTTAGATCACGGGATCTGTTATAAGACTGGTCATTGTGCATGCGAAAAATACTGAAGGCCGACACTGGAAGCCGGAGCTGGAGGCCGGCGTTGGAGGCCGTCGCTGGAGGCCGGCGCTGGAGGCCGGAGCCAAAGTCTCAGTGTTGGAGGCCGGCGCTGGAGGCCGACGCTGGAGGCCGACACTGGAGGCCGGAGCCAAAGTCTCAGCGCTGGAGGCCGTCGCTGGAAGCCGCGCTGGAGGCCGACACTGGAGGCCGACACTAGAGGTTGGCGCTGGAGGCCTCTGGGTTTTGCTGTCACATCATTGCTTTCAAAAACCGTGCAAAAGATAATACTACCCAAGGAAACGGCCAGCCGTATCAGATGCCCCCCCGCCCCTGAGATGGGTGAGCGTTCACTTACCCGCGAAAGGGGTGTTAATATCCTCTGGGTGGCCGATTTTCACGCCATCATTTCGCTTTTGTTGGGATTGGAGAGGATTTCCCTCGGGTAATGTCACAAAAGGCGAGCATCATCATTGTGATAAAGCTAATGCCCCCCTTTTATTGGTGGAGCTTTTCGTGTTTTTCGCACTGGCAGGCCGTCGAAACGCCTTCCAATTGAAGATGGACGCGTAATCAGATCAGACGATCGTGGGGTGATTTGAAATGGCGTTATAAGGAAAAAATCATCCTTATCTTCCCATCCTCCCATTTTCTTACGCTACTGCTCCCTTTCGAGTCCACAAGCATCCGTTTGTCTCCCGTGTTCATTCTCTCCCCGTGCTCCTTCGATTTTAGCTCAAGTTTTCCAAGTTAGTCCCTATGGCTTCATCGCCTTCTTGCTCCATTTCTGATTCCTGGGGGGTTCCCACAACCCTTCTCAGACTTTCGATTCTTTACCAAGTTAGTGGTCTACCCCTTCCTCTAACCGCTCTTCACCGAGCAGCGGCCGGTCAGTCGCCCCTTAATCGGGAGTCGTCCGACCGATGGGCGGATTTCCGCCCGGAGCCGTCCGACGGCTGCTGGTCCTTCTAGGGTCGTCAAGGAGTCTCCCGAAGGGACTGCTTCCACTATGTCTGCTCAAGACATAGTAAATCTAAAAGCCAAGTATAACTTCCCATCGGACCTTCATTTGTTCTACCCTGCTCCCAATGACAGGGTAACTTCTTCCCGTTCCGGAAGGGTTGCCTTGTACGGAGCTTTCTTTAAGGCCGGGCTTCGGTTGCCTATCCATCCTTTCATCCTCAATCTCCTGGACCGATACTCTCTGATACCTTCTCAGTTAGTTCCCAACTCGATCCGAACCATCGTTGGCTTTCTGGTTCTCTGCCACCTGCAAGGCATTGAGGCCAGTATCTCTTTATTCCGTAGCTTTTACACCCTTCGCAAGCAATCGGGTTGGTGGTCCTTCACCCCTAGGTCCAATAGGATCCTCAAGTTGTGCCTTCCTACTTCCGTCAAAGGGTGGAAGGACAAATTCTTTTTTGCTGATATCGGCGGGGTGCGCGGAAGCTGGGGGATACCCAACATTGATGCTAATAGGGACCCCTCCATCCTTCCACGAGATCGGATGGCATTTAGGCAGCTTCTGACTGCCGATGTCCCTCGGTGTAATATGCTTTTAGCCGAGGAAAACCTTCGTCTCGCCGGTTTAATTCCTTCGAGTGGTGAGCACTTGATTACTCGCCTTCTTTCTCTTTTTCCCCCTTTGCTCCTCTTCTTTTTTTTTTTTTAACTATCCTCCGCCTGTATAGGGATGGTGCCGTCGCTTCATAAGCTCAGGCAGGCGGCCACTAGGAAGAGGAAGGCTACAGGGGATATGCCCCCTACCGAAAGAAGGGCTATTGCTAAAGTCCCAAGGAGGGCCGACGCGGGAAGGGTTGATGCTGAGAAGGCCGACGCGGGGAGGGCCGACGCTGGAGGGGCTAAAGTTGTGAAGCCCCTGCGTGCAAAGGTTTTGAAGAAGGGCGGCCCTAGAAGGGCCGACGCTGGGGAGGCCGAGGCTAAAGGGGCCAAAACTGTGGAATCCTCACACACGTGTGAGGCGGCCAGAGCCCAAGCCGACGAGCCCGCCATGATAGACGCGGTAAGGGCCGAGGCCGGCAAGGAGGTAGAGCGGAGCCAACTAGAAGGAAGATCTTCAGCTTCAGCTCCTCCTGTCATCCTGCTCGACCCTTCTCCTGAGAAGGTTGCAAGGGCGCCGTCGCCCTTGCCCAAAGCCATAGAGACGAAGCAAGTTTCTGCGGCAATAGTGACGATTCCAGCAGCTATCCTGCCCCCCATGGGGGCAATAGCCGAAGTGCCTCCACCAGTCAAGGGGTCGAAGGCGACAGGATCAGAGGCGGAATTGCCTCTACGGGCCCCGTGCCAAGGGGAGAGAGGGGCGTCGATCCTTCCTTCCAATCGCTGTTGGCGAACCACAGTCGCTGGGCCGAACGGACCTTGGAGGAAGCAACTGTGGTCGAGGTGCAAGAGTTTCTCCGGAATCAGGGAAGAGCCACCTTCTTCCGTGAAGCGTCGGTGGTGCATCTCTTGGTGAGCTTCTGCTCAATTATCGTCTTTTTCTTTTTATTTGCTTTCTAACATTGACATTCCCTTCAGGCATTGAATTCTCTAGTCGCCCTGAAGAACCTCTGGACCCTGAGCGATACCGCTATCGACCAAGCGCGGGAGGAGATGTTGTCCCTCTAAGTCAAGGCGGAAAAGGCGGAGATGGCTCTGGAGGATACTCGGGCCACCCTAAAGGGTGAAATCGATGTCATCCGACTAAGAGCCGAGAAGGCTGAGTATGCACTGGAAGTTGCCCTGCGCTGCGCAGCCAATGAGCTGGATAATGCTCAGGTGAACGAGGAAAAACAGAAAGTGGCCGAGGAGAAGTAGAGGACAGCCGAGGAGAGGCTGAAGGTGGCAGAATTGGAGGTGTGCGTTTTGAAGACCCAATTAAATTCTGCCTTCATTGAGATAGATGCAGCCAAAGAGGCCACCCGCCAGTCCAACGCCAAGATTGCAGATTTGGAGGCGGTGGTGACTGAGGCCCAGAGGGGGGCCGTCGAGTCCGAGAAGAGAGCTCTCGAGGCGGAGAAAAGAGTTGCCGAGGCCGTAGAGGATTTTAGAAAGTCTAAAGCCTTCGATAAGGAGATGGCCGAGTCATCGGCGTTTGCGTATAATGCCGGCTTCCAAGACTGCAAGGATAAAATCCAGGAACTCTACGACCTAGAGGACATCGAAGGGCTGAAGCCTGATGATGTTCCTGAGGACGATGACCCGGCCCCAGATTACCTTTAGTAGCTTTAGTTTTTATTTCTTTTTGTATTGATCTATGCCTGACTTGAGTCGGCAACTTTGTAGCCTTTTAGCTATCAATGAATGTTTTTCCCTCATTATGCACCTTTGGTTATAATCAGCTTTAGCTGAGTCAGCTGTTATGAATCACCAATCAATGGTGCCTCGTCAGATTGATTACGCAGAATATGATTGTGAGCCGCATATTGTCCCAGATACCAACATAGGGGGCCAACTTTTAGTGCCGACGCAGGGCGCCAGTATCTGATATGCCGATGTGGAGCCGGTCTTTAATATGCCGACGCGGAGCCGGTCTTTGGTGCCAACGCAGAGTTGGTCTTTAATATGCCGACACGGAGCCGGTCTTTAATACGCCGACGCGGAGCCGGTCTTTGGTGCCAACGCGGAGTTGGTCTTTAATATGCCGATGCGGAGCCGATCTTTGGTGCCAACGCGGAGTTGGTCTTTAATATGCCGACGCGGAGCCGGTCTTTGGTGCCAACACGGAGTTGGTCTTTAATATGCCGACGCGGAGCCGGTCTTTGATGCCAACGCGGAGTTGGTCTTTAATATGCCGACGCGGAGCCGATCTTTGGTGCCAACGCGGAGTTGGTCTTTAATATGCCGACGCGGAGCCGGTCTTTAATACGCCGACGTGGAGCCAGTCTTTGGTGCCAACGCGGAGTTGGTCTTTAATATGCCGATGCGGAGCCGGTCTTTGGTGCCAACGCGGAGTTGGTCTTTAATATGCCGACGCGGAGCCGATCTTTAATACGTCGATGCGGAGCCAGTCTTTGGTTCCAACGCGGAGTTGATCTTTAATATGCCGATACGGAGCCGGTCTTTGGTGCGAACACGGAATTGGTCTTTAATATGCCGACATGGAGCCGGTCTTTGGTGCCAACGCGGAGTTGGTCTTTAATATGCCGATGCAGAGCCGGTCTTTAATACGCCGATGCAGAGCCGGTCTTTGGTGCCAACGCGGAGTTGGTCTTTAATATGCCGATGCAGAGCCGGTCTTTAATACGCCGACGCGGAGCCGATCTTTGGTACAAATGCGGAGTTGGTCTTTGGTGCCAACGCGGAGTTGGTCTTTAATATATCGATGCGGAGCCGATCTTTGGTGCCAACGTGGAGTTGGTCTTTAATATGCCGATGCGGAGCTGGTCTTTGGTGCCAACGCGGAGTTGGTCTTTAATATGCCGATGCGGAGCCGGTCTTTGGTGTTGAACGTACTCATCCGAAAATAAGTGAACATGTTGAATATTCATTTATCAAATAGATTCAAATTAATGACGATAGCATTTTATTGATAATACTGGCGTATGTTGTCGGCGTTTCAAGTGCGAGGGAGCGGTTTCCCGTCTAGCTCTTCAATTTTGTAAGCCCCATGGTGAAGTACCTCCTTGACACGGTATGGTCCTTCCCATCTTGGTGCCAGCTTTCCCCCCTCTGTTGGCTTTGATACTTCAGCTCTTCGCAGAACGAGGTCTCCAAGGCGGAATGTCTTGGGTCGCACCCGAGTATTGTAGTATTTGGCCGCTCGCTGACAGAACGCTGCCATGCGGAGCTGTGCTTGGTCTCGCAATTCTTCCACCAAATCCAGATCGGCCCTCAGCTGGTTTGAGTTGCTTTCTTCATGGTATAATTCCGTCCGGGGGCTAGGAACTCCTATTTCCACCGGGATGACCGCCTCGGTCCCAAAGATCAGGCTGAAAGGGGTTTCCCCAGTAGGTGCTTGCGGCGTCGTGTGGTAAGCCCACAGTACACTGGAGAGTTCCTCCACCCAGTGTCCTTTGCAACTATCTAGCCGAGCCTTAAGTCCTTGGAGGATGATACGATTGGTCACCTCGGCTACGCCGTTAGTTTGGGGGTGCCCTACTGAGGTGAATCGATGATGAATGTCTAGGCCATCGCAGAATTCCCGAAAGGCCGTGTTGTCAAACTGTCGGCCATTGTCTGTAACGAGGGTGTGCGGTAGCCTGAATCGGCACACCACAGAATTCCAGAAGAAAGTTCTTATTTTGGCCTCCGTGATCTTAGCAAGAGCTTCTGCCTCGATCCACTTGATGAAATGGTCAACAGCTACCACTAGGAACTTGCATTGTCCGGAGGCAGGAGGGAACGGTCCCAGGATGTCAATGCCCCATTGTGCGAAGGGCCATGGTGCAGCTAGAGGGGTCAGCTGGGACGCCGGCTGATGTTGGATGTTGGCATGATGCTGACAGCTGTCACACCTCTTGATGAGTTCGGATGCATCCTCCTTCATTGTCAGCCAGTAATACCCCTATCGGAGGGCTTTATATGCAAGAGCCCTGCCCCCCAGATGGCTTCCACATATACCTTCATGTATCTTCCGCAGAATATAATTAGCTTCGGTGGGACCGACACACCTGAGGACTGGGTATGAGAATGACCTCCGGTAGAGCTTTCCCTCCATAATGAAAAACTTTGGGGCCCGTCTTTTAAGTTTCCTAGCTTCGGCAGGGTCTTCTGGGAGTGTACCCTCAGTAAAGTACCGGACATAGGCGTCCATCCAGGAAGGCTCCTGCTCCATTGGTAAAGTTTTTCTTGATACGTAAATACTCGGGGCTTCTAAGTGCTCCACATAAGATTTTCTCAACATCCCATCAGCTGAGGTGGCAAGACGGGATAAGGCGTCGGCTCTAGCATTCTCCTGTCGAGGAATGTAGCTGACGCTGAAGTGAGTAAAGGGGGAAACCAGCGAGTGCACCATATTTAAGTAGCGGGCCATGATGGGATCCCTTGCCTCGTATTCCCTTGTAATTTGGCCAGCAACCAGTTGGGAGTCGGTGAATGCCCTAAGGCGTTTTGCCCCAAGCTCTCGAGCTAATCTCACGCCGGATAGCAAAGCTTCATATTCTGCCTGATTATTAGTGGCTAGAAAGAGGAAACGAAGTGCACACTCGGTCACAACCCCATCCGAGTTGGCCAAGATGAGGCCTGCTCCGCTCCCTTGAGAATTCAACGCTCCGTCCACATGAAGGACCCATTCATCATCACTGGTTCCGAGGAGCTGAGTGTCCGTAGGAGGTTCTTTAGGTTGCTCCTTTCCCCAAGTACATTCAATCAAAAAATCTGCCAATACTTGAGACTTTATGGCCGAACGGGGGCGAAAAGATAGGTCGAACTCCCCCAGCTTGAGGGCCCACCTCGCCAGCCGGCCGGAAGTATCCGGGCGAGCAAGAACTGCCTTCAGAGGTTGGTCTGTGATCACTGCGATCGGGTGGGCTTAGAAGTACGACCGTAGATGCTGAGCAGACACGATCAATGCAAAGATGATCTTTTCCATATTTGAATATCGGGTCTCTGCGTCGTGAAGCACCTTGCTTGTGTAGTATATTGGCCTTTGCCTGCCATTGGTGTCCACGCGGACCAGCACAGAGCTAACAGCCTCAGGAGAGGCCGCAAGGTATAGAAGGAGTTCTTCTCCACCCGTCGACTTGGCTAGCAATGGCGGGGCAGATAAGAATTCCTTTAACCCTTCAAATGCCTCCTGGCATTCTTTCGTCCATTCAAACTCATTGACTCTGCGAAGCGCCTTGAAGAAAGGTAGGCACCTTTCAGCGGACTTGGATAGGAAGCGGCTTAAGGCGGCCACCCTTCCTGTCAGGTGCTGTATTTCCTTCTTATTGGCGGAGGCCTCATGTCCAAGATGGCTTGGACTTTGTCCGGGTTTGCTTTGATCCCCCTCCGGGTTACCATGAAGCCCAAGAACTTTCCCGTTGTCACCCCGAATGCACACTTACGAGGGTTCAGCTTCATCTGGTACCGACAAAGGTTGTCAAAAGTTTCCGTTAGGTCCGTGACATGGTCAGTGGCGTGAACGCTTTTTATCAACATGTCATCCACGTACACTTCCATATTACGTCCTATCTGGCCTTCAAAGACCTTGTTCATCAGCCTCTGGTAAGTGGCTCCCGCATTCTTTAACCCGAAAGGCATTACCTTGTAGTAGTATAACCCCTTCTAAGTTATGAAGGAGGTAGCTTCTTCATCCGTCGGATTCATCCAGATCTGGTTGTATCCGAAGAAGGCATCCATGAAGCTAAGGACCTCATGGCCGGAGGTAGCATCCACCAGTTGATCGATCCGGGGCAGGGGAAAGCTGTCCTTAGGGTATGCCTTGTTGAGGTCGGTGAAATCTACGCACATTCTCCAGCTTCCGTTGGTCTTGCGGACCAGCACCACGTTGGCCAACCATTCGGGGTAATGGACCTCCCGAATATGGCCCGCAGCCGTTAACTTGCGGAATTCCTCGTCGATAGCTTTCTGTCTATATGGAGCGAAGTTTCTTTTTTTTCTGTCGGACTGGCCGACACTCTGGCCTGAGGTTGAGTCAATGGGTGATCACTTCTTCGGGGATGCCCGGCATGTCTGAGGACGACCACGCGAAGACGTCGGTGTTGGCACGCAGGAAAGTAAGAAGTTGATGGCGTGCCTTCTCTGGAAGCAATGCCCCCACCTGAACAGTCCTTGCTATGTCATCACCCAAGGGGAGGGTTAGAAGGTGCTCTGTCGGCTCTCCCCTTCTTCCCAACTCCCGGGATCGAGCGACTCAGAGACTGCTACCGATGCCGCGCCCAGCGGTCTGGGAGACAAATGGTAGCAGGGCAGGAGCGGGCTTTGCTCCCCTTTCATTTCTCCGACTCATTCGTTGGTGGGAAACCTTACCAATAATCTCTTGGTGGAGATTACGGCATCCAGCAGATTCAACCCTGGTCTTCCCAAGATAGCGTTATAAGCCAGTGGGACCCGGACCACCAAGAAATTTATAACCACAGTGCTCTGACATGGAGGGGTTCCAGCCATGACCAGGAGGGCAATTTCCCCTTCGACGTTCACCGAATCTCCAGTGAAGCCCATTAGCGGTGCGGCAACGGGTCGGAGTAAAGATCTTGACAAATTCATCCGAACAAAAGCCTCGTAGCTCAAAACATCCACCGAGCTCCCACTATCAATTAAAATTCTTTTTACAGATGTTTGGCTATAGTCATGGACACCACGACGCTGTCGTCATACTTATTAACCACCCCATCTAGATCCTTTCCAAAGAAAGGAATTACAGAATCTATTCCCTCTCGCTGCCTCTTCGAACTGCCATCCGCTCCCCAGAAGATCATAGCTATAGTTTTTTCAGTTGGAATATTATCCATGCCAGCCGAATGACTCGGAGGCACCGAGGGGCCCGACGCGGGAAGGTTTCCCCTTCGAACAAACTTGCCCAGGTGGCCTTGCTGAACCAGCTCCTCAATGGCCTTTTTTAGATGGCGGCAGTCCTCGGTGTCGTGACCGTAGTCCCGGTGGTACCGGCAGTAAAACTCATTGTTGCGGGGGGGCCCCAGACTTCAAGGAAGCCGGGCGCTTGAAATAAGGTTCCTCCTCGATCTCCAGCAGGATGTGAGAGATGGGAGCCATGAGGGGGGTGAATTGCTCCTTAGGAACCAGCGTCTGTGGTCGGCGATCTGAGCGGCGTGGAGGCTCGGACTTCCGAGGTCGTACACCGGCATGATCAGTAGGCGGTGGTTTCTTACTGGTGTTCTTGTCAACCTCCCTCCTGGAAGAATCCGCCTCATCGGCGCGGATGTACTTTTATGCCCGGCTCAGAAGCTCAGCATAGGAACTTGGAGGCTTCTTATCCAGGGAATAAGCGAACCTGGATGGGTGAAGTCCTCGTTTTAGGGCCAAAGTGGCTACGGAGTCTTCCAGGTTGTACACCTCCAACGCTGCTTCCTTAAATCGAGCGACGAAATCCTTCAAGGTCTCGCCACTCCTCTGCTGGACAGCAAAGAGACTATCTGCCACTCGTGGGATCTTTCGACAGGCATCAAAGTGGGCCAGGAAAGATCGCTCGAGCTGCCGAAATGAGTTGATGCTGCGTGGGGCCAAGCGGGAGTACCATGCGCGTGCCGCCTTGCGGAGAGTGGCCGGAAAGGCGACGCATAGAAGGGAGTCCGTCACTCCCTGGACCTGCATAAGGACCTTGTAGTTTTTCAGGTGGTCTAGGGGGTCCGTCGTCCCATCATAGGGATCCAGTTGGGGAAGACGGAACCGGGGCGGGACCGGTTCCTTCATGATATGCCGGGAAAGTGGGGGGCGACGCTCATAATCCGTCCCATGAGGATCGGTAATTCGGCGGCTGAGCTCGTTCAACCGTCGATGATACTCGTCAAGCCTTTGCTCGGCCCGATGGGTGGCTTTCCGGAGAGTGCCATCTTGGGATGAATCGGAAGGAGCTGAAGAAGATCGCCGGCGCGAAGAATGCGCCCGCCTAGACTCTCTTTCCTCCAGCCGGTGGTAGGAACGACCGGAGTGGCGAGAGGGGGATCGCCATCGCTTCGAGGTCCCTCGACGATGAGGTTCGGGGGGTGAGCGGTGGGAGACCTTAGGTGGGGTTCCACCTTGGTGAGATTGGACCGTTCCCCGCACCCCTTCGTCAAGCGTAGGGGGATGAGTTGCAGCAGCCAAATAATGTTCTTGTAGCCCCCGGACCATTGTCGTCAGATCCTAGACCTGGTCGGCCAGAACCTCGAGCCGGTCAGGTTGGCTTATCTGCGCAGGGAGCGGAACATGGAGATTGGCCTCCGAATGCTCAGCCCATGGAATGCGCCCGGCTGCTTGATTGGAGGAAGCCTCTTGTGCTCGCGTAGTCACCATCGTTTCCCTCGCAGAATTAGGGGGGTCACAGGGAGAACTTTCGTCTTCCTCCCGTACGAACTGGTGCCCCCCTACCTGGCGCGTCAATTTGTTGCTGCCAACTCACTTATGATGAACGTTGGGTAGGCTAAGGTTCTCGTGAGCGTAGAGAAGTCGCCGTCTTCCTTCTAGAGCCTGCAAAAAGTTCCGGACCGGTGATTCCGGTGGGGACCCTCTGACGCCCAAGTCAGTGGGTTGTAGAACAGGGATATTGTATATCAGTAGGATTTTTAAAGAGAGAGCGATCGAGTCCCCCCGCATTGAGCTCGGGTCCTCTTTTTATACCTGTCTAGGGTCCCGCTTACCTCGTTCTGTTGGAACCGTCGAATCTTCCCTGTTGGGATGTTTCACCGAACAGCAAGTCGTTAAGCTGTCGCTGGATGAGGGCCGCTTATAGCGATAACTGCTGAACGAGCTAACACTTGCCCGTGATTTCAACGAGCGAGGTGCACGGCAATAGACCTTAGATCACGGGATCTGTTGTATAAGACTGGTCATTGTGCATGCGAAAAATACTGAAGGCCGACGTTGGAAGCCGGAGCTGGAGGCCGGCGCTGGAGGCCGACGCTGGAGGCCGACGCTGGAGGCCGACACTAGAGGTCGGCGCTGGAGGCCTCTGGGTTTTACTGTCACATCATTGCTTTCGAAAACCGTGCAAAAGATAATACTACCCAGAGGAAACGACCAGCCGTATCAGGGTCCGTTTTTTATAAAGTTAACTCCTTTTTGGAATTTTCTTTGGTGTTGGGAGTTATATATATATATATATATATATATATATGGTCTTTATTTTGGATAAATTTTTGGTTGGTTGAAAGGTACCAGAAGGTGGAAAAGCCGCGGGAGGAGACGCCAATTAATGAGAACGAGATCCGCATTACTACCCAGGGGAGAATGCGCAACCACATCACATATGCCACCGGCCTACTTCAGGTGAACGCCATTTATCTCAAAATCTTTCCTTGAGGCCTTTTATGGTGTTGTTTCACTTTTTTTTTTCTTCTATTGAATCATCGGCTCTGATTATAATTTGGAAGATGAATAAGTAGTAGAAATTTTATGTTTGTCTAGGACAGGAAGTGTAGAGATGGTAAACTGTTTGGTTGTTTCATAACCAAGTTGCTGCCCCAAAATTAAAACTTATTCTCTTCAGAATAAGACACTGGTATCTCCAAGATCATCTAATTCTACAATGGCCCATTTAAAGGTTTTTTCACGTACCATCTATTTATATGCTATTTTGCAACCCTGTTCACTGTTAAGTGAGAACACTTGTTATTCAAAATATAAGCAACAACCTATTTAAGCACCAGCCAGTAAGTATTTGCAATGCTTCTGGAAACTGAAGGATATGAGTATTGATTTATTGCTTCTGCTGCTGTTTGGGAAATCAATGCTCTTAAAGGTGAGACTGGTATCTGAGCTCAGTAAGGCTAGTGAGAAACTAAAAGGCAAAAAGCCTTTTCCTTATAACTGGAGCCGATTCGTGCTATGGTAGAGGTTGACAACATGGACACCATGTGCATCTGAGTTGTCTAAGCATTTTGTTAATAAAAATTATTATGCCCACGATAATAATTACGTGGAAAAGGTGGTTTCGAGTTGTAGTTTATGTAACTGCAGAGAAGGTGATTTTTTCTTTCTACGTGTTTTCGTTTTAAAGGAATGCCTTCTCTTTCCTTTTCCAAGAAAGAAAGAAAGAAAGAAAGAAAAAAAAGAGGACGAAGAGAACAAAAGGAAGTTATCCGATCTTCTCTTCTTGATAAGGTTTCTGAAGATTTCTGAAGGGACTTGTGCTGTGGATAAAGAGTATTTTTTCTTTCTGTGAAATCACTCCGACCAGAAGTTCTCCGTAAGATTTTATTTATCAGTAGAAAGTAAAGCAATTATTGATCCTATTGGAGATTTAAATTTAACATTGGTATCAGAGCCATAGGATTGCTTTCTTTCCTATCTTATATGCTTAGATGGTTATGATTTTATTTAGTTATCACTTTGGATAAACTTCAATCTCATGGAAAATATTTCTGATATATTTAATTTAGTTCTTTGTGAATAACTTAGATGATGATTTAAAATGCAAAATCAACACTTATCCATTGGATAAACATTGTCAACTTGAAATCGATATATGAAATTCAAACGAGGACTGTTGAGAATTGTTTATGCCGGCTTCTCTGATGACTTTGGTCAAACACCGTGGCTATGCTCTAGTAAACCAGAAGGTAGGGAAGGTCAGGGTGGGTGCCATCAGGAAAGGACCAGAAAAAAAATAATAATAATAATAATAATAATAATAATAAAAGGGGCATCATGTATATGCCTGAGAAAAGGGGCATCATGTATATGCAAGGACCTCCAATTTCTGCCGTATATTTTTTTTTCTTTCTTTAATTTAATCAATAAAAGGTTATTTCCCATTACTAACAAACCCAGCCGTTATTTCCCATTACCAACAAACCCATCCCATATAACGTTAACGTTGCTTCTGGGGTTGGTTTCACTGGTTTCAAAGTCTATTAATAGTGTACTCAGAACCTTGTAAAATCAACTTTGCTTTGTCATCTCAGTCTGTTAGCTATGGTGGTGACATTTTATTATCCATGTACCCTTGACCATATATATATATATATATATTTATGTGAATAGAGTTATCCCACTACATCCTGAGATACATTCTCACACATTCCTTGTATGAATTTCTGGCACTGTTCTCTTGAGCAACAAGCACTGTTCTCTTGAACAACTCAATAGGATTATTGATAATCAGTGTATAATGCTATTATTTACATGAACAACGCATGTTCTTTCTATTTCTGAAAAAAAAATTATTTTATCTGTTCCATGGAATAGTCTCTGGAACTGTTGTCCTAGATGGAAATTAGAGGCCTTCTTTTTCTTCCATAGCGGGTTGCGTGGGAAGTTAACTAAAGTGGTTTTAGCTTACAATGATTGCTTGAATACATCAATAATTCTCCCATGGCTAAGGGAGAACTATGGATGTGAAGTTGTGCTTCACTGTAGATGTTGGTCAAGGTGACATGGAGTTGGTTGGCTTAGAAAGAAAAGCCAAAGCCAATGGTACATGTCAGCTTGTTGTTAGAGATTATATATTCCCTTGTTTGAAAGCTGCGGCTGTGTATAAAAAAAATTGAAACACATATTTTATTTGGCTTGTTCTATTTATGCTTCTTTATTCATGTGATTTATGCTTCTTTATTCATAATAATTCCATAAAATGTTTTATTATGATTATAGATGGCAAGACAAATACTCATATTGACCAAACGAGAACTAAGGCAAAGGCAATTAAGGGAAGCAATGGAGACTTTTGAGTATCATCCTGGAAGTGACATGATTGATCATATTGCCAAGCTTAATCGTATGATTATTGAGCTAGAAGAATGTGGTTACAAGACTATATCAGAGTATAGAGTTTGGGTACTCTATAGATCACTTCCACCACATTGGGCAAATTTTGTGTATGACTTTTGGATGGATCATTTGAAGTATCAGTCTTCCTTGGATTATTGTCACATGGTTGATGTTTTACTTAGAAAATGGTATCAAGAATATCAGATAACTTTTGGAAGAATCTCAAAGTTTATTTCTCCTGGTGGTGCCTATGGATTCATGAAGATATATGTTGTCTTTGTGATTATATGCCTAGTTATTTTGGCTTATGTTGTTTATTAGGCATTTAATTATGTTTTATGTCATTTGTTAAGTGCTTAATTATGAAATTGCAAAAGATCATGTAATGATACTTGGAGCATGAAACTCTATAGTTATGTTCTTTTATTATGATGTTTATTATGTTTGAGTGGGAGTTGCTTAATGTATGTTACGTTAATTCTTTGTGAATTATAATTGTACATTATTTTATTCAAGTAAACTAAATGAATAATAATAAGGCATTGAACAATGGATGATGATTGGAAGCATAGCAACCTTTTGAATCCATGTGATTTGCTAAGTTATTATTAGATTTGGTTTATACTTACAAATATAGTATTGTGTGCTTGATAAATGAACTATGTGTTTCATTTTTATTTAGATCATGGCATCAAAGAATATCATAGCTGATTTGAACAAAGGCGATAAGTTGAATGGTGATAATTACCATGTCTGGCACCTCAAAATACAATATGTACTTGAGGAACAAGAGGTTTTGGAAGCCATCAACCATACCATGGTTGATCATGGTGAGGGCACTACAGTTCAGCAGAGAAGGGATCAGGAAGCATATAGAGCTTGGAAGAAGAAAGATTCTACAGCTAAGGAAATATTGATAAGTTCAATGGCAGATGACCTTGTATATGAATATGAGCAATATTCTACTACTTATGAGGTCTGTGTTGCCCTTAGGGACAAATTTGGTGGAGTAAGTGTGACCAAGCTTAGGCAGCTGACCATAAAATTTAACACATACAAAAAATGCCCAAATCAAACAATCAAGCAATATTTAAGAGAGATGTCAAATATGATTAGGGAGTTAAAGTCAGCTGGTCATGAGCTTACTGATGAACAGCAAGTGCAAGCTGTTATTCGTTCTCTTCTGATGGTTGGAAGCACATGAAGGTTAATTTGACTCATAATGACTGTATCAAAACTTTCAATGATGTTGCTCGTCATGTTGAGTTGGAAGATGAGCGGTTGGAGTCGATTAAACCCATGGGACAAGCATATGTTGCTGAAAGCTCCAAACAAGTTTCTGGTTTCAAACGCAAGAGATATTGGAACAAGAAAGGCAAGGGAAAGGGAAACAAAAAGGATTTACTGATCAAAAGAATAACAAGTACAAACACCATTTTTTCAAGAAGAAAAATAAAGCAAACATGAAGTGCTACAATTGTAGCAAAAAGGGTCACTTTGCTCGTGAATGTACAGAGCCAAAGAAAAAGGTGACGTTATGTTATGCTTCTCTTCATGATATTTATGTTTCTAGTACTATGATGCTTACTGATTCTTATCCTTTGTGGACAATAGACTTAGGAGCCACCGACCATGTAGCTCGAGATAGAGCAGCGTTTGTGAAATTCTGTCGCATACCTATTGGAAGTAGATGGATATATGTGGGAAACAATACTAGGGTTGAGGTCAAAGGAATTGGAATTGGGACATGCAAGTTGGAACTGCATGGTGGCCGAACTCTGATCTTGCATGATGTCCTTTATGCTCCGGACATACGACGAAATCTTGTTTCAGTTGTTGTTCTTTTGAATTTAGGTTATAAACTAAATTTCTATGGTAGAAGTGCTGAAGTTTATTGTAGTAACCTCTATTATGGATCTGGATATTTATCTAATAGTTTTATGGTACTTGATGTAAATTATGGTACTTTGGATTCTATTAATATTTGTTTTTCACTAATTACCTCTTCTAGCAATACAAATGTTGATATTAATATTTGGCATGCTAGATTAGGACACATTGGACAAGAAAGAATGAACAAAATGACTAGTGAGGGCTTATTGGGCTCTTTAGTCAAAACTGATTTATCCAGATGTGAACATTGTCTTATTGAAAAATCAACTAGAAAACCATTTGGCAAAGCTATTAGGGCTGAATTTCCATTGAAATTGATTCATTCTGACATCCGTGGCCCGATGAGCATAAAGGCTAGGCATGGTGCATCATATTTCATTACATTTATTGATGATTTTACATGTTATGATCATGCATATCTTATCTCTCACAAATCTGAAGCATTGGATTATTTTAGATTGTACCTAAATGAAGTTGAAAATCAACTTGAGAGAACGATAAAAGCTTTAAGAACTGATCGTGGGCGAGAATATTTGTCAGATCAGTTCAAATCATTATGTAATGAAAAGGGTATATTAAGGCAGCTAACTATTTCGGGAACGCCACAACAAAATGGTGTCGCTGAAAGAAGGAATATGACCCTTCTTGAAATGGTTCGGTCAATGATAGCACAGGAAAATTTGCCAATCTCTTTTTGGGAGATGCATTATTGACTGCTGTGTATATACTTAATCGTGTACCTTCCAAATCTATTCCGTCTACTCCTTATGAATTATGGATATGTAGAAAACCTGAACTAGATCATTTAAGACCATGGGGTTCGGGTGCCTATGTTCATGACATGTCAAGTAAGTTTGGCAAATTAGGTCCTGGAGGAAGGAAATGTATCTTTATTAGATACTCTCAACATTCCAAAGGATATGTATTCATAGGTGATCAACTGGATGGAAGTGTCTCTGAAATAGAATCATGAGATGCTGTATTTTTGGAGAATGAATTTCCTAGTAAGGGTGAGATTGACAAAAATACCTTCTGAGTTGGAGGATTTAAATGATAATATCACTCAAGCGATTGAAATTGAAAATACTCAACCGAGTAGGAGTGATTTAATACCTACATCTTCTTCACAAGAACTTGAATTAAGGAGTGCTAGAAAAAGCATTCCACGTCGAAAATTTGAAATTGAGGGAGAAGCCCTCATGGTTACTCCAGAAGATGATGAGGAACCTAACACTGTGAATGAAGCTTTATCATGCCCTGCAAAGGAACAATGGAAAATTGCCATGGAAGAAGAAATGGAATCTATGGAAAAAAATCAAGTATGGGAGTTAGTCGATCTACCTGCTAATCATAAAGCTATTGGGAATAAATGGGTTCTCCAAATCAAATGAAAAGCAGATGGATTAATTGATCGATGTATGGCACGACTTGTTGCTAAAGGTTATACTCAACAAGAGGGTATAGATTTTGAAGAAACCTTTTCTCCTGTTGTAAGGTTTACTTCTATTCGCTTAATCCTAGCTATTGTAGCACAATTGTATTTGGAATTGCATCAGATGGATGTCAAAACAGCTTTTCTTAATGGAGAGCTTATGAAGAAATCTACATGGAACAACCTGTAGGTTTTGTTGTTAAAGACCATGAACACAAAGTGTGCAAATTGAAAAGATCAATTTATGGCCTAAAACAAGCATCAAGACAGTGGAATTTGAGATTCCATGATGTAATTATCTCATATGACTTTGAGATAATTAATGAAGATCATTGTGTGTACATAAAAAGATCTAAAGAAAAGTTTGTGATATTATCACTCTATGTGGATGATATTCTTTTAGTTGGGAATAATAAATAATTCTTATATTCTATTAAAGAATGGTTGTCCTCAAAATTTGATATGAAGGACATGGTAGAAGCGAATTATATATTAGGGATCAAGATCCATAGAGATCGTTCAAGAAACCTCTTAGCATTATCGCAAGAGACATATATAAAGAAAACACTTGAACGTTTTCACATGAAAAACTGTAAATCTTTTGATACCCCTATAGCAAAGGGAGAATGTTTGAGTAACAGCATGTGTCAAATAACTCCAGAAGAAAAGCAGAAAATGTCCAGGATACCATATGCTAGTGCTATTGGAAGTTTAATGTACATTATGTTATGTACAAGGCCAGATATCTGTTATGCTGTGGGACTTGTTAGCCGTTTCCAATCAAATCCTGGTCAATTACATTGGAAAGCGGTAAAAAGAATATTTCGATATCTAAAGGGCACAACATATTACAATCTTTGTTATCAAGGACCAGACTTAAATCTAAAAGGACATTCTGACGCTGATTGGGCTGGAGATCGTGATGAAAGAAAGTCAACTTCAGGTTATGCATTCTTACTGAATAATGGAGCCATTTCATGGAATAGTAAGAAGTAAACATGTGTGGCTTTATCAACAATGGAAGCTGAATTTATAGCTTGTTCAGGAGCAATACAAGAAGCTGTATGGCTGAAAAGATTTCTTGAGCACCTTGGATTCTTTAATGATAGTGGGAGTCCAGTGATTATTCATTGTGATAATCAGGCAGCCATTGCATATACCAAGGATCCCAAATATCATAGTAAGACCAAGCATATAGACATCAAATATAACTTTGTAAGAGATATAATTGCACAAAAGAAAATAATTTTGCAATATATCTCCACACAATTTATGCTTGCAGATCCCTTTACCAAAGCCCTTAGTAGAGACTTGTTTCAAGCTCATATAAAGTCTCTTGGATTACGAAGAATATGATCTGCATTTGAATGTAAAGAAACACATTCTTATTGATCTATAAATTTATTCTGTGCCATGATTATGATTAGCATATTTGATATGGCTTTATGAGATGTTATATGGTAATAGCTTATATTATAAAAAGTATGTCGTCAGGCTGAGATTGGTCTTCTCGCATAGATAATCGCCTCTGATGTTTGTATAACATACAGAGATGAGACAGCTATTAGCTAGAAATTTTTGAGAGAGATAAGCTAAAGCCTATGTCACCTTGATAAGATATCAAGATGAGATCATTATAATAAGTATGATCGAGGTAAATATTTCACTAATTTACTTTGCTTGTTTAATAGCCAAACATGAATTCACAAGGTTAGGAAAGATATGGTTGGTGAATTCAGGTTAGACACTGACATGTGTCTGAACTTAAGTCTGTACGATGTTTGAAATAAGAAGACATACGCTCTTATTAAAGAAAGAAACATCGTAGCACATGATTCATACCATGTGTGCTTAGTTGACCAATAAGGGTAGTAGAAGAATGGATCCCTGCTTCTTCTCTATGCGAGATCCTAAAGATTTAAAATTATTTTATACCCTTATGATTTTTTAACTGTCTCTTAAGACTTTATTATAGTGTTGCTACTTTAGCATGTTACCAATAATCAAGAATTATGCGATTTGCGGGACATGTCTAGGAAAGCAGCTATATAGAGTTAAAAGATTCGAGTTGAGAAGGAAGACTAATTTAATTTACATCATAGTATGTATTCACAGGTCGACCAATTATGTGATTCACTTGATATAATTGTGAATACATTATGCTTATGAAAGATTAAACATACTCTTTGATATTTATGAGGGATCATAGATGTAATGATGTGAAATTTTTAGTTTAGGGTATAAGCAAGTTTTTTATGTGTTGCTCTCTCTATTATTGGAGCTCTTATGTACTCCTAACCGTTACATAACATTATAGCTCAGCTGAACTTGCTGGTCACACGGCCCATTTTCCTAGTATGAATTATATTTAAAAATCTGAATGAGAAACATATGTTATAAATGAAATTATCATCATGTTCAAGTGGAAGATGTTAATAAAAATTATTATGCCCATGATGATAATTACGTGGAAAAGGTGGTTTCGAGTTGCAGTTTACGTAACTGCAGAGAAGGTGGTTTTTTCTTTCTACGTGTTTTCGTTTTAAAGGAATGCCTTCTCTTTCCTTTTCCAAGAAAGAAAGAAGAAAAAAAAAAATAGAGGACGAAGAGAACAAAAGGAAGTTATCCGATCTTCTCTTCTTGATAAGGTTTCTGAAGATTTTTGAAGGGACTTGTGATGTGGATAAAGAGTATTTTTCCTCTTATGTGAAATCACTCCGACCAGAAGTTCTCCGTAAGATTTATTTATCAGTAGAAAGTAAAGCAATTATTGATCCTATTGGAGATTTAAATTTAACACATTTGTTGGGGAGTTTTTTGTTTCTGTATTCCAAAAGGTGAAGCCTGATATAAGAATAGTATATGACTATTTGACAACTCTGAGTTCAGCATTTTTTTTTTGGTATAATAATTCTTCTTTCCACTGCCATTGGATTACTATGCTAGATTGTTTGAGTTTACATCTGGTAGCAAGATGAGGTAGACATGCTTTGTTTGCATCAATTTAATGCTGGCCTGGATAAGAAAGATTTTATATAAAAAGAGACAGTAAACTTTTGCATGCTTTAGTATTACTTTGTGGCATCAATTTCTCTATGCAGGCACCCTTGTTCCATCATATGAAAGTTGCATATGATATACTGTGATTAATTTTCTGGATCAGGTGTCTTTCCAGTTATCCTCTTTCTTGCATCCAGACCGTATCTGGTCTGATGAGTGGTCTTGGGTCATGCCCAATTGTCATCTATATGGCTGCAAAAATTGAACAGGATAGATCCTCTGCAGCATTAATTGATTCTCTTTTATTGGCAACAGTCATATATATGTGATAAATGCAACAGGCAGCCATTACTGTCCCTTGGACCATGCCCAATTTGCATCTATATGGCTGCACAAATCGAACAGGACAGATCCTCTGCAACGTTAATTGATTTTCTTTTATAGGCAGCAGTTGTATATATGACATAAATGCAACAGGAAGACGTTACTCTTAGAATGACTTCATGATTATGTACTCTTATGGATGTAACTAATCTGACCAATAAAACATTTTAATGAATTCTTATGGGTGGGAAAATGATTTTGCTTTCCTGCACTTGCACAGACTGATAGATACGTCTAACTGAATATGCTAAGAGTACTTGGTATCTTCTTTAATGTTGCAAGACTGCAAGTTCATAATATCATTCTTTCTTGTTTCTTATTTGCATTGTGCATTGTTCTGACTACAGGAAGAGCTATCAGCAAAACCGTCATGATTGTGGAGCTGATCAAGGTATCATTATATTCCTCTTATTTCCTTTGAATGATCAAATCTATCAGTGGTTTCCTCAAGGGGTTCTTTTGATCTGTCATTGAATTGATCTGTGGTCATTTTTCTTAGAGGCGAAGTACATCATGAGATTGGTGATTGTTTCAACTTATAATTGTAAATATGATGTTATTGCAGAGAAGGATTGTTGGTCTCCATCAGAATACAGCTATTGGATCTGCTGACAGAACTGATACATGGGAACCGCTAGAGGAAGGCTTACTTCCGTAAGAAGACTTAATGCTTTATTTTGAAAATGGAAGGTTGCATGCACATTTACATCTTTGGACATGTAGCAACGGGTTCAGTATGTTGCTAGTTTTTAAAATTTTAAATCTTCTCTAGTCTTCTGACTGTGGTACATTTTTATAGGCTCGAGACCACTAGGCATGTGTCTATGATCACTATAACCTTGTCTAAGAAGGAGCTTGATACATCCTCTGTTGGGTGAGTATAAAAAGTGGTCTACTTTCTCACCTACATTTCTGTCACACACATTCAAAATTTGATTAAGGGTAAACAAGGTCTCACTGATTGCCAAATTTTAATCAATAGCATTGCCTATGATTCTTTCAAGAATTTCTTTGGCTGCATTAGAGACTCCTTTGGATTTAAAACATGCGGAGTGTTGCATGCATTATTCCTGTTGCTTCATTTCTTTTCCTCTATTTTTGATTTGTGAATCTGGAACAGCTATGAGTGTAAATTTGTTGCTTGCATTTTGTTTCATTCTGACTGTCCTCTTAAATCTTATGTGTTGGCCTTCATCTGATGAAGGCACACTCATTTCCCAGAAATTGGTTTTTCATTATATTTTTTATTTTCCATTTTTGTTCTATTAGAGTACTTTGTCCATGTTGTTACTGGTCCACATGCAGAGTCTGAAAGCAAAATAGAGAGTGGAAACTAACCAGACCTGACTACCAATGCATAAAAAAATCACATGTAGTCAACTTGTTACTTATTGTGGAACTATACAATCGTTCATTCTGTGGGGTTGACTTGTTTGACTAATAGTGGGTTAAACCAATTTTCTTTTCATGCTATGTGTTTTCTTACTTTATGAAAGGGCTAGAAATAGTATGGGTATCACATTTGTTGGGAAGCTTCTCGACACCAGCCCTTAGAGATCATTGTTGTTTAAGAGCAGGGTCTATTGAAGCAATCTAATTGAAGTGAATGACAGATTTTCTAATCACATAGTCAAGTCTCATGACTGCTAAAATGAAAATCAATTAGGAGACCTGCTAATCTGTATTACTGAGCTACAATTGCATAGTACAAATGAACACTTGCTGGAAATAAACAGAATCGCGAAAGAGAGAATCTTCACCATATTTTTCCCACAAATGAGCATAAGCAGAATTTTGGAAAGAAGTGGATCTCTATCCTCATTGGGGCCAATAAGATTTCCCCTGCACCATATTTGCATTCTATACAGAAGTCGTCTTTAACCAGATGAAGTTCTTGAATGAGTTACTAGGTGTTGACAAGCGATGGCTACCTGAATTTATTTAAATTGCAATAATTCTCAGAATTCTCGGGAAAGGGACTGAAGAATTTGAAAGTACTGAAAAATTAGAACAAAAAAGAGGACAGATTTTAAGACTTTGATTGCATGTATCCTTTTCATGTTTTTTAGTCATTCTTTGCATTATGTAGGTATGTAAAGATTTATCATCCAGTTTTCCTGTTGAGTTCTTTAGAATACCCATAACCTTACCATTAATTTCCCCAGGTATCAACCTCCTTTAACCCCAGACCGGGTGAAACTATTAGCCGAATTTGACTATGTAGGAGGTAAGTTTGTGATTGCACTGAGTTTATTTAGATAGTTTTTATGCCAATTTTTACTGAGATTTTATTTACAATTCAAGGGCTCACCTGCTGGTCGTGGTAGAGGCCATGGTCGTCGTGGCAGAGGAAGGGCTCATGGTAAGTTTGACGATCTGAAAATTGGTTTCTTTGTTCAGCTTTTCAACCAGTATATTTTGTGTTTACAATTTATATTCAGGTAATGGTACAATGGACTATGGTGGAGGTTGGGACAATAGAGGTCGAGGATATGGTAGAGGTGGCTATCCCTGTGGCCGGGGCCATGGTTTCCGGGGTCATGGCAGAGGAGGTGGGTATGGTGGCCGGCCTGATTATCAGCAAGATATGGGTGGTTATAATGATGAGGCATCTGTTCCCATCCAGGGCCGAGGTATGTTAATGTATCGCCTGGTATAGAAACCTTGGAACACATTCAAACTCTTCCTAGTTGTAAAAGATGGATGAGTCTTTTAGTCCTGAGGAAGGCTTTAAACATAAACGAGTACTGTGAACACCATCTAGGATGCTAGGATGTTTCTAGACCATTTCAGATAGCCAGATGATTTTGATTTGATCTGGTCTAGATCAAACCCCCCCTGAGGCATTTAGTTGTGTTAAATTCCTTCTCCATCTATACTGATGGTTTCACTGTGAACATGATGTGAATACTAGGGTGCTGAGATGAGATCTGTAATCTTGCTCTAGCATTAAGGTGGTACTAAGGAATCATGCTTTAGCTTGTCCATATAGCTTGTTATTATGCTTCTAAGGTCATCTGGTTGCAGGTCGTGGTCGTGGGAGGGGACAAACTCGAGCAAGAGGACATGATTCTAGATCAAATGGACCGATACAAGCAGGTAACAGTGGGGCGTAACTGATTCTACTTCATAAAGGCTTGTCATTTGTCTTTCCATTATAAATTAACCATAGTTTGTATAAGCTATCGTGCTATGGCCTGGCAGTGGTCTCTATGATTAAGTAGGCTTTGGTAAGCATTCCATCTTTCGTACTTAACAAGGTTGAGCTAATTGTAGGATTTGATAAATAGAGCAGTACATTCTTTTATTTTTCTAAGGCTAGCTTGATAAAATATACCGCTGTTGCTGATGATTTTCCCAGATATTGGCTGTCTGTATTACTGTGTGGAGATTATTCTCTTGAAAAAGAATATCATTACGATGACCATTTTGTTCCTTCTGTACCATATGAGGCAGAATTTTTGTTTTGGGATACATGGTATACAAACAATGAAATAAAACTTTCATACAAGGACTGTTTCTTCTTGCTGGTGTCAACATACGTATCTTGCTTTCCTTTATTTTTATTTATTTTTAATTTTTTTGTTAATCCTACAGTTCTGCCACATCTGTCCGCTAGAACAGTAGTGTTAGCGAGCTTGCAAATTGGTGGTTAGATTGGAGTAATGCATCTTCTATGCCACTTCAAAGTATATTGTTTGGCTGACCCATTGATGGTAGAGATTGGTTTGGATCTCTGTTCAATTCTCTTTCTTTATATTTGCAAATTTTGAGTACTTTTGTGTTAGATCCTGTGCCTCCATTGTTTGGTTTGTTAATCAATTCCATGATTTAGGTCTAGATGGAGGCAAATGTGGGCATGTTGTATTCAAGGTAAAGCTTGAAATAACATTAGAGGTTATCCTGTCCTAAATAGATATGCTTAGTGAATGAGTATCTACGGAGACGATGTTGGATGGCTATAGTTAAGGTTTTGTATGGTTGAATTTGGCCATGGCTTGGCAGTTTCTCCACATTTACTGTATCTCTGTTAGTCTCAATGTATCACATGCCTCTGGTGGCCATTGAAGCCAAATGTTCTCATAGGGTTCTTTAATAGTGAGAATAGCGAGCTGGAAAAAAAAAAAATTGTTTCCAGGACCAGATTCAGTAGCTCAAAGTGAGGCACAAATACAATTATGCTTTGATGGTGTAATCTTTTTTGGCAGTGCGTCACGGCAGAGCTACTCTGATGATTGATGGGCAACAGAGATCGTGGATCCCAGGGGATTTTGCTACTCTTTAATGAGATTATGAAACACCGAGTCCATGTTACATAGATCCAGTTATGGCTCAAACCATAAAACTTATCCACGATTGTAATTGTTTTGGGATATCGTTTATTGTGGCCATGCATGCAATTGTTGAAATGTATTTCTTCAACTAATATTTTATTTCCCTCTGTATTTAGATATGGAAATGGAGCGATTTACAGGCAATTTTATCAATAACCAATTTAACTACATAGAAAGGAGAAAAATAAAATCCTATGGGGTTGAAAGGTTGTAGTCTTTCGTACACGTATATGAAGGAATTGATATCGTGTTGAAGTTGAAACACAACACTGTATGAATCCACATAGATATGATATATTTAATTAATTCTATCAAAAATTTCAATATAAAAGCTATTTGATTGTTAAATAGATAAAATAATAAAATATTTATTTAATAAATAAATTATGTTGGATTGATATAATATAATTTATTTAACATGCTTACCATGAATAGGTACAATCCGTTCGATAGGTCACTTAACAAGAACGAGTATAACTTGCTTAATATTAATATATTATTTATCTTTTAAATATATATATATATATTCTAACATCATACTTAACAATATAAAAATTCATCATAATATCAACAATTGCATAAACAAATAAAAATATAGCCAGATTCATAAATACATTATTTTCAAATTTATGAGCAACATGTGATATGGTTAATCACATCTATACGGCCATGGTATTCTATTTTGATTCTGAACTTTCTGTTTTAATTATTTTTCTCAAGTGTTTCTGATCATTTTTCTTGCTTACCTTGATGTGCTTATGACGTGGATTAGAGCCATCCATGATGCTCTCTCGTGCACTGTAGTTGCACTCAGGGTTACCTGATATTCTTCGCAATTACCTCCATTATAACTTATATGACCAGGCTGAGAAACCGAGGTCAAAGGCACCACGCTTTGAAGCACATTCCAGTCAGGAGGCAAAACCTTTTCTTACGACTTAATGAAAATTACCTTGAATTTGTTCTTGGTGTGAAACAAATATGGGTGCTAACCTTGTGAGTCCTCCTGCTATGACCATTCAGTTGGAGTACGCTGAGGCCGAAGAAAGCCTTCTACAAGCTGCTCGAAAGGCTCTGTTGGAGCACAGACAGGGTTTTCGAATTCAATGCAACAAGTGGGATGTTATATTTTGCTTGCTTCTACGAGCTTACAAACGTGAGATAGTCGCTGTTAACTCTAGTAACACAAACTTTGTCATGGTTTATGTTTTTAATTTTAATATTTTTAATTTACTGATATTAGGCAGTACGAATTGGAGATCTGGAGCTGTTTAGGACAAAGATTTGCTGGCCAGCTATATATAATCCCGCATATCCCTGGCTGATGTTGCTTTTGAGAATCCCTCACATGTTAATGACATGGATTTCATTAAGCATTTAAGAAAGTCAATGTCTGGCTACTTGGGAATACGAAGAGTTGCAGATAGAGAGGAAGTTGAAGAGTCCAAGTGAAAAAAGAACACTTAAAGAAGAACAGAAATAGAAGGCAAAGTTTTCTGTAGAAAAATTATGCAGTCTATGGTAGAGTTCAAAAAAATCTGTTTGAAGGGCTTATACTACTCCGAAATTGCTGAAATTTGGATATGGTATTTTTAAAGACATCCTCTATTTGCTGGTAAAATTTCTTCTCGTTTAAAGCTCGGGAAGGTTAGTTATTTTATATTGATTTCACCACTGATTTTGGTGAATCTATCAGTTGCTAGTGCTTTTGATTCCACCTTATTTTGGTGAGATTCTAAGTGTTCCAAGAGTTATTCTCTTGATGATTTACTCCTCTAGTGAATCTAGAGATGACCTTGTGTATCCATTATTGATATAGTGGAAGATTACTTGAAGTTTGATTTGTGGACGTAGGCAACACTTGCCGAACCACGTAAAATCTGTGCGTGCATCTTTGTTTGTTCTTTTACTTGCTGGCATTTATATTACTTGTGTTTCTTATTACTTGTAACTCTAAAGGAGAGGATTGAGAGTTTGCTCTATAGAACCATTCACAACAAGTGGTATCCGAGCTTCTAGTTATAATTGGTTGGCATTTTATTTCCTCTGTTTGAGTCATGGAAAACACAAGTAGGATGGTCAGCCTTAATGGACACAATTGAGCTATATGGAAAGCAAAGATGGAGGATCTTTTGATTTATAAAGACCTCTTTGAAGATGTAGAAGGTGAGAAATCCAAGCCATAAGGGATGAGCCATAATGATTGGAAGAAGATGAATCGAAAAGCTATTGTGACCATTTGACAATGGTTGGATGATAACATTTTTCTTCATGTTGCAAAGCACACTTCAACTGAAGAGTTATGGCATGAACTAGAGGCTCTATATGAAAGAAAATCTGTTGTGAATAAGGCTTTCTTATTTAGACAGCTTGTAGACTTGAAGTATCGAGATGGTAACTCTATGGCAGAACACTTAAATGAGATGAGTGGTCTTGTTAATCAGCTAGTCGATATGAAGTTGAAGTTGGATGATGAACTTCATGTTAGAAAATAGTTTTAATTTATGCAAAAAATTCTTCCTAAAAATTGCTAGAGATTTAATCTAAAAATATAAATGTATAAAGAAATTAAAATCAAAATAAGTTGAGAAGCAAGCCTGGATCAAGGCATATTAGACCCTAAGGATTAGTTTTCGCCCCTTCGTACAGGTTGTTGGCAATCTGTCCATAAGATACAACAACCTAGCTCGATCCGAACCTTCCACCATGAGCATGATCGCTGGAGGTGCAACCCAATGATTCCTTTAGATGCCCAAAAAAAAGATTAACTAACAACAAAAATAATATAATAAAAGAAAAGAAATTCTCCCTGATTGATTCATTCCTCAATTTGAATCTTTGAGCCTATTTATAGGCTTAGCTCATAAAAGCTCCAAAAGCTCGGCCCATAATGGCCTTAAAGGGCTAGCCGTTAGCCCCAAGTCACGTTAGCCCCAAATCACGTCAGAAACGGCTCTCAAAATGAATTGTTTGGGTCATTTTTGGACATTGTTGAACGTTGGCCCTCGCAACGTTCAGTGAATGTCCGCGAGCTCGTGGGCGTTCCCCTTTTTTTATTTTATTTTTTTATTCAAACTTTTTTCAACAATCTTCCGCACAAGTTAAAATTTTAAAAAAATAAAAAATAATAAAATCAATATAATAAAATTTTAGGGCATCTTATCCTGTGCAATGGGTGAGGTATCATGTGGACTTGAACCTCACTTAGTGTTGATTGTATATATCTGAAGGAATCATAGTGGATTAAACCTTGAACTAGGTCCTTGACTTAGACTTCTACTAATCATACACACAGTATGGATCAATTGGGTTTAAGCGGTCAGCGCATATTAAAGGCCTTACGCTTAGTACCTTGATTTTTCAAGAGAATTCTTTAAGGTTAGCCCAAACCTTTAGCCACGACTTAATATGACGATTCCCATATAGGTGAATCCTCCAAGGGTATTTGTGACTAATACCCTGCAGATAACCTACCTTAGATCCATTAAGAGTATAACTTAACCTTACACAGATTTACTTTATCACTTTATAAGAGCACTCATCATAGGGATGTGATGAAATTTTTTTTCAAAATTTATGCTTTAACACGACCACTCAATCAGCTTCGTTTCTACCACATTGAACCTCCTTCATGGGATCTCCAATCATAGAGATTGGGTATCCATTGCTGGTGACCAAATAATGGGCTTAAGCCC